>BSBM01000778.1:4375000-4730000 GCA_027924585.1 Larix kaempferi
TAACAATATTGAGTGTAAAAGACTTCTAAGAAGAGAAGAAGAGAAGAGTTCTTCACTAGATATGAAATAAATATGAATACAGAGAATATGGTTTCCCATGGAACTCAAAACTCAAGAATATTTATAGATAGAAAAGCAATGGTGCGTTCTTTACAGCTTGAACCCCCGGATCTAGTAAAATGGCCATAACTTGCTCATCCGAACACCTTTTTTGATGAAACAAAAAGTGTTTCCTAATGGAAACAATGCTACGGACACAATGGGACAGGTATCAAAGTCTATAAACTCTCATAAAATTCGAAACCAGAACCTCCCTTGTGGTCCCAACTGGAGGAAACTTTGTGTAATGGAGCAATGATTAATTGAGCCTCCTCTTCATCACTTGAACTCAATCAACTAAATTGGAGGGAATATCATATTTGCTATGAAAAATCTAATGGTTCTACTAGCTGCACTCATGCTTAAAGGAAGAGAACTAGAACAAGATTTGCAATGGGGCACATCACCCAAAGCTAGTTGAGGCGCATCACTCAACTTCTGAGAAGCAAAGCTGTCAAGACAATAAGAAAAATGACCAAAATATGTGAGATGATATCACTGGACTTATTTTATAGACTGGATGGCTTCATGAGAAATAAATTAGCAATTTTAAATGGATGAGTGTGCCTTCCTTAAAGATATTTAGCAACATCACTGCTTTGTGCAACCTTCCTGCTTTTCCAACCTTCATTGCTTTGTGATTTTCTCCTTCCTTTAGAAAATACACCATCCTTTTCTTTATGTATGTTTCTTTCTTTTCCAAACTGGATTTTTTTCTGCACTTTCCTGCTTTACATACTTGCCTTCTTTTCCTGCTTTTGCCAATTTCCTTCTTGTTTTGTTGCCACCTTGCTTTTAGTTTCTTTCTTTTTGTTTATATCTTCTCTCAAGTGAGTGGATGAGGAAAAACTTATCTTCATGTTCCCTCCTAGCCACGTGAGCACCACTAATTGTACAAAAATTAATTAAATCATGATAATAATAAAACTAAAATAATTACAAGTATTCCAAACATTAAAATTATTGATTAACTAACTACTATAGGCCTGGCTCCAAAATTTATCCCAAATAATTAATAATTCCTTCTTTTCATTTTATCCTATACTCTTAGGGACTAAAAGGGTCCAAGACTTAATCAAGTAACCATTTAGGAAGGAACATGATAGTCCTCCCCTCCCAATATTGCTTGTCCTCAAGCAATGAGAAATATGAGGTTGAAGAACTTGTACACTGCCACCAAACTGTTGTTGCCAATCAAGATGGCTAACCAAGAAAGTATACTCCATCACATAGTGTTTACATATGTTGCACTTCTCCGTATGATCCAATGCATATTCTTTGAATCTCCTCCGTGAAAACCTCTTACTCACCCTCATGTGAGTCTCCAAACAACCATGGTGACTACCTAGGAGTGGAACATGAATAACTTCCAAAATATCCTCCTTTAAGATTGACTTGGGCACTAAGTGGATGGGGTATTTAAAGTGGATGAATGTCATATGTTGATCTTCATGAATCATCCCATTCATAGAATCACATGAAAACCATTGTTGCTGCCACTCATTGAGTTCAATCTCACCCTCAAATCTGCACTCAACCAATGCAAACACATGGGCTATCATATCCTTTTCATGGTGTGGATAATGAATCTCATGGCGCTACAATATCTTGTGCACATATTTGGAGATGGAACAAATAAGGGTGGAGTGAATCCTCTCCATGTAGAAACCAGCTTTACCTTTCTCAAGCATGATATTAAGATACATTTTCTTTATACCTCCAACTTCACACTCAAACTGAATGTAAATTATTTCCAAGCATGCAATGCAACTCCCAAACTAGGAGAATACTTCTCCAAAAACCCATAGTGAGCCCACATGTCATCGAAAATAATAAACACGTGCTTACCAAATTGTTTGTGGCATGCTTCTGGTGCTCCAAATAAGCCAATGCCCATGCTCAAAAGTCTTGAATAGTCACATTGGAATTCTTCATTTATCTGAAATTGGTGATGGCCAAGGTGGAGATCAAACTTGAGAAAGAGCTTGTCCTTATGCCATCCATTCCTCTTCCTTGACCAAGGTACTTTGAATGCAATTGAATTCACATAAAACTTGGTGAATCTTGGTGAAACATATTCCTTCATGTGCTTTCTAACCTCACCTTTGAACCTCTTGATATGCTTGTATGTGGGTGAACTTTTGTTGGACCTTTACTCCCCTTTTGAGGAAGTTATCATCTAGGAACAAATCATGGGAAGCCCCCATAAAATATTCCATAAAAAATTATTTTTGCACCCAAAATATTCCTTCCTCCATGATGTCAAAGTGTTCTTCTTGAACCCAACCATTCAGCAGCTCATATGCAAATATTCCTTTGTGATACTCTTCTACTAAATGACCTTCCAAAACAAATAAGGCTTTTCTTGAATAAAGAAGAACATCCACTACTATATTATTGCATTCATGATCAGAGTTATAAACTTGGACCTCAATTACCAATCTTGGTTTCCAATCCTTAAGCTTCATTGATATCATGAAATGCATCAAATTGATGTGACGATCTTAACCACCCATTCACTCCACAATGAGTAGGGTCTAGAATTAACCATTGCATGCATAATGGTGATGGTGGCTATGTCAAATATGATATTATACCTTTCATGTGGCTGCAAGATTCTACTTTCCAAAGCAATGGGATGCTTGGAATATGGTATCATGTTGGGTGGTGCACCCATCTTCAACTTGACCTTGTACTTCACTCCTTCATCGGGTGTTCTTCCCGGTGGAAGGTATTCAAGAAAATTCTCATGCTCTTGTATGGACTTCTCAATGTCTTCAATATGATGTGAGAGGTCCATGCTTGTGCTTGGAGTGGTATTGAAATTTTTAGCATCCCATTCACTGTCTCCCTGCTTCACCATGGAACTCATGCCCTGAGATGAAACCTCATCCACTATGTATTTTCTTTCCCATGGTATGAATAGAGATGTATGAAATGCATCATATTGCAGCCATAAATGCCTTGGTTTCTTATCACATAACATAACAAACTCAAATGCAACAATAGATCCATCACTAATGCAAAAATAACTCTTACCAATGTGAGCTAATCTTGCACAACCTTGGGTTTCCATCTTGGTGATGTAGTTATCCATCCAATCCAATGATGAATAGGATTCTTTGCTTGATGTTACAAATGGGATGTAATCAGATACCTTCATCACAGCTAAGACTTCTTCACATAAAGACAACTCATGATCCCCTTCACACAGAACAATTGCTTGGCCAACATCTTCCAAGACAATTTGTTCCTCAAGAATTTGCAGTTCTGCATACTCCCGAGTCCTCATACTCACCTTCCACAAGAGGCTCCTTCAATACATTATGTGTGAAATCATCCACACACATTTGATCACCAGTGGCTCTGGGAAAGGAATGTGAACTCCCAAAGTCCACATGATGTTGCCCCCTTCCACTGTTGCTTTTTCCTCAACAAATTTGAGAGCCATGTCTATGTCCATGAAAAACTACAAGTAATCATCCTTCATTTCTTCCAGCTCTCTTTTGATGATGCACAGTTCAAAGCTAGAGACTCTTCCCACAACTCCACTTTTTCTCTCCTCCATCTGAACTCTTCCAACAATATCTTCAAGAAGCTTATGTACACCCCTGGTTCTAGAAAACACTTGCAGGATTCTTTCTTATGTGACTAAGAGAAGGATCTCTAAGTCACTCCATGGATTCCTTACAACACAATGAGTGTTGCCACGTATGAGCTCCTCCACCCTATGAGATGTTAGGATATCTCATCATTCACTTATGTACTTTGCATGCATGCATGCATCCGCATGCTTCCCAGTCATCAGTATGGTACCTCCAGCACCTAGTCCTTAGTCTCCCAGCACTTGGGAGCTACTTTCCACTTAGTTTAAGCCCTCCTAGCCTGTCATGCGCCCAGTTCTCACCTTCCACTGAAGAAGGGCGCCTTTCTCACCTACCAGTCCAGTTACACTTTAGTTATCACTCTGATTTACCTCCGATTGACCCATAACTGATGTTATCACTCCGATTGACTTTCGATGAGACATGGCTAACAGTTCTAAGTGTAATTAACTCCTCATGTTCCCTCCACTGAGCCTCCATCCCTAGATTAGTGCCACTTACCATTAGTTACACTTATTACACTCAGTTAGACTCAGTTTGACACCTGTTTGACAGTGACTTGTGCATTGATGACCACCACTGATTGATGATGAGGACTCCTAGTTGGAGCCAAGCTATTCCATTCAGTTAATTAGAATGACCTCCTTGGTTAATTCGAATTGCTCACTCATTGTGACAGTATTGTATTGTATTTTCACCCTTATTGGCATACAGAGCACTGATGCAAGCTTTTGCACAGTTTTACACCATATTTTCTGAGTTTTCATCTATTGTGATTGATTTACTTGTTCATTAGATCTGTTGTGACTAATTTTACATGGTATCAGATCCATTGCAGGGACAAGATCTCTTTTCTACAGGTGTTCTACAAAACGATTTGAGTGAATTTGCTCAAAATTACTGAAGTTTTGGCATGAAAGATCTCATGTGCATTCGCTCATGTGCATGCAAAGCAGAAAAATACACTCCAATCCACTCCAGAAGCTTGAGTTTTCCACATAATTCCTGGATTTGATACATTGGACCCATTCAACTTGTTTGATCTCCAATCCCAGGTGTGATGCAATTCTAAAAAGGTGGATTGTTCGACCTTACTGTTCTAGTTTTGATTGTGATTTGCAGGTTAATCATCTACATCAATTGCATTCGCTCTCTTGTGTTTGACAAATTCTTCTACATCAAGTGCACTCGCTATTTGAGATGGAATACTCTTCTTCCAAGCCAGTTCTTACTCCTTTCACTTATTTTGAATGGAAATATGATATGGAGATTATATTACGCTCAAAAGGGTTCTATAGAGTCACTATTGGCCTCGAATTGGAGCCAAGCACATTGTCGAAAAGAACCAAACACTACAATAAGCTTGATGGAGCTTATGGTATCCTTTACCTCTCCATTTCCAAGGATCTTCACTTCCATCTCAACCGATTGAAGACTCCAAAATCAATATGGGAGCAACTCGACAATCTCTTTGGCAAGCAGGACGAGCTTAGGGCCTTTCAATTGGAAAATGAATTGACTGCCCTTAGTCCTGAGAATTTTGAGACCATCAATGAGTTTTTCACAAAATTCAAGCACTTGTCATTGTAGTTGAAGAACAGTGGTGTTGTGAAAGAGGATAAGCAATTGATCCTCTCCATTCTCACAAATATTGGGAAAGATTACTCGGTATTTGTCTCTACTTTCAATTCTGGTCGGCTAACTACCCCGAATTGGAAGATGCCTACCTTGAATGCCTTCATTGAGTTCGTCACAAAAGAGCATGATAAGTTGATTCAAATGGGGTCCATAAACTCCAAAGATTCAACCCTCTTTTCTCAAGGACCCAAGAATTCGAATGGTAAAGGAAATCAAAGGAAAGAGAAGCCCAAATTCGAGCCTAACAAGCAAAGAGATAAAAGCAAGCAACCAGAAGCACCATCCGGTTCGAGGAACAAGCAGAAGGGTAAAGAGGGCAAGGAAAAATATAAATGTTCATATTTAAACCGTGGCTTTCATCCTAAAAGTTCATGCATGAAGAAAAAAATAGATCAAACGGCCCTCCTTTTGGAAAAGAACAACATATGTCTTCCCGACGGTGCACGGAAGAAGGATAGGAATGATGATCATGAAAGAGGTCAAGCACTCATGGCAACTGTTTCGAAACCCACCACTCTACTGATAGATTCTGATGCCTTGAATCATATGGCTGCAAACATTGACTCCTTCTCTTCATTCGATCCAAGCAGCTCCATCCCCATCCATCTGAGAGATGACTCAAAAATTTCTTCGAAGAGCAAAGGTACCATCCATGTAGAGCATGGAAGCTTCCAGAATGTTCTCTATGTGCCTTCCTTGGCTTCAAATCTACTTTCTGTGTATCAAATGACACACACTGGTGAACCGAAGCAAGTTACATTCAGCCCTAACAATGTCAAAATTTCTGATATCAAAAGTGGAAGACTTATTGCAGTCGGAAAGGCAAACCACACTGCAAAATACTATGATTTTTCTCACTTTGTGCCGCTTGAAAAGCCCATTGCTCTCCTCACTCATGGCAACGAGGTTAGTAGGATTTGGAATGAAAGGTTTGGACACCTTAATTACAAGTATTTGTTGCTGCTACAACAGAAACCCATGGTATATGGTCTTCCACAACTCCGTTCCTCGAAGGGAATTTGCCCCGGTTGCATTGCTGGGAAGCACCCCGAGCACAGATTCGACTGTGGAAAAGCTAGCAGAGCTTCCACCATTTTGGGCCTCATACATTCTGATATCAGTGGTCCGCTGCCAAATATGTCCATGAATGGTTCAAGGTATGTTTTGACATTCATCGACGACTTTTCCCGCTTTACTTGGGTATTTTTTCTCAAAAACAAGTCAGAAGTGCTTGGAAAATTCAAGGATTTTAAGGCTTCTGTTGAGACCGCCACTGAGAGAAAGATCAAAGCTATTGGATCCGATAATGGTGGAGAATATATCAAGACTGAGTTGCTGCAACTTTGTGCTGAACATACAGTTCCCTACACACCCCAGTAGAACGGTGTAGTGGAAAGGAAGAATCGGTCATTGAAAGAGATGGCTACCTGCATGTTTGAGTCAAAAGGTTTGGCTGCAAATCTTTGGGCTGAAGCCATTAATGTTGCTGCATATATTCAGAACCGAGTTCCACATTCATCCATGAAAGGTAAAACTCATTTCGAAGCATTCTTTGGTCGCAAACCGGATGTGTCCAATTTAAGGGTTTTTGGCTCCACTGCATGGGTTAGAATTCCTTCTGATAAGAGAAAGTCTTTGGATCCACAAAGTATTGAATGTATCCTAATAGGATATGGGGAAGAATCAAAAGCATATAAACTCATGAATATCAGATCCAAAAAGGTATTCATAGAGCGAAGTGTGAAGTTTGAAGAACCGCTGCAAGATCTAAAACTAGTTGAGGAAAACACTGCCGATCTGCACCCTCCACAAGAAGAAGATTCGAGTGATTATGAAGAAAGCATTGGATCTGATATCTCTGATATTATATTAGACATTGATGGCCATGACATATCAGGTTTGGAATCATACCATAATGATCCTCCTCAGTTACCAAAGTGGGCTCAAAACACTCTACAATATGTTGCTCCAAACATTGGAAATCCTGCTGATCCAAGGAGAACAAGAGCAAACTATCAAAGAGCAGGTATGGCTCTTTCTTTTTCTGATCCATTATTATCTGAGAAATGTTATTAGATGATTGGTTTAGATCCAAAATCATACTATTATTCCCACCGAGATCCACAATGGAAAATCGCCATGGATGAAGAGTACAGTTCTCTTCAAAAAAACAATACATGGGAGCTAGTTTCTCTTCCACCTGGAAGAAAATTAGTTCAATGCAAGTGGATCTACCACACGAAGGTTGCTGCTGATGGATCTATCAGAAAATACAAAGCTAGGGCGGTGGAAAAAGGTTTCTCCCAAGTCCAAGGTGTGTACTACACTGAGACTTTTGCACCGGTTGCAAAGATGGATTCCATCCGCCTAGTTTTGGCCATTTCCGCATCCAAGCACTGGGAAGTGCACCACATGGATGTGAAGAGTGGTTTTCTACATGGATGTAAAGAGTGCTTTTCTACATGGATACCTTGATGAGGAGGTATATATGAAACAACCAGAAGGATACATATCAGATCCATCATTAGTTTGCAGATTGAAGAAATCTTTGTATGGATTGAAATAGGCCCCAAGAGCTTGGTACGCAAAGATGGACTCCTTCTTTCTCAGAATTTAAAAAGATGCAAATATGATTCTAATGTGTACCTACAACAAGTTAAACGTAATTTTTTTATTGTGGTTTTATATGTTGATGATCTTCTCATTACTGGCAGCACTCTCCTTACAATTAACAAGCTGCAAACCGCTTTAAATCTAGCTTTTGATATGAGCGATTTGGGCTTGCTTAAGCAATTTTTGGGCTTGGAGATAGCTCAAAAATTCGATGGGATCACATTATATCATAAAAATTATGCTAAATACATGCTATTAATGTTTAATATGGCAGAATGTAAGGCTGATCCATTTCCATTCCTCTCAGGAATCAGTCTTGAAGAGGGAAATACTACACCGCTTGCAGATTGCACTATGTATCGACAGTTGATTGGTTCACTACTCTACTTGACACACTCAAGGCCTGATATATATTATGCTGTGAGTGCTATATCAAGGTATATGCAACAGCCCCATGAGCTTCATTGGCAGGCAGCCAAGCGGATCTTGCAGTATGTGCAAGGTATGAAACATTTTGGCATACATTATGTTGTAGATTCTGAGCTAGATTTCATTGGTTTTACTGATTCAGATTGGGCAGGTGATAGCATAGATCGGAAGTCCACTTCCGGATATGTTTTCATGATTGGACATGGGCCTATTTGTTGGTCAAGCAAAAAGCAGGCAGCCATTGCACTTTCTTCAGCAGAGGCAGAGTATCGAGGGGCAGTTAATGCCTGCATTCAGGCAATTTGGTTGCAAGGTATTCTCTCTGAGTTTGATTTTGGTAGCACTACTTCGACTGTAATATTTTGTGACAATCAAAGTGCTATTAAGATATCCACCGATCCATTTCAGCGGTAGAGGACCAAACACATTGAGATTCATATGCACTACATTCGAGAGTTGGTGCATGATCGCACCATCATTCTGCAATATTGCCCTACCGATGAGCAAATTGAAGACATCTTCACCAAGATCTTCACTGAGAAGAAGTTCTCTTACCTCCGTTCACTATTGGGGGTGAGTTCCATCATGGTGGAGACAAATTAGATCCATTTTTATGTTTAGCTTGAGGGGGGGCTTTCTTCCCACTGGGTTTTCCCTCTTTCCTCACTTAGCTTATTTCAACATTTTTTGGATTATTGTATTGGGGTGACCTTTGGTCTCAGTAACCAGGGCCCTACATTTTATTTTTTACATCATAGTATAGCTTGAGGGGGGGTGTTAGGATATATCATCATTCACTTATGTACTTTGCATGCATTCTGCATGCATCCGCATGCTGCCCAGTCATCAGTATGGTACCTCCAGCACCTAGTCCTTAGTCTCCCAGCACTCGGGAGCTACTTTCCACTCATTTTAAGCCCTCCTAGCCTGTCATTCGCCCAGTTCTCACCTTCCACTGAAGAAGGGCACCTTTCTCACCTACCAATCTAGTTACACTTTAGTTATCACTCTGATTTACCTCCGATTGACCCATAACTGATGTTATCACTCCGATTGACCTCCGATGAGACATGAATGACAGTTCTGAGTGCAATTAACTCCTCATATGCCCTCCACTGAGACTCCATCCCTAGATTAGTGCCACTTACCATCAGTTACACTTATTACACTCAGTTTGACACCTGTTTGACAGTGACTTGGGCATTGATGACCACCACTGATTGATGATGAGGACTCCTAGTTGGAGACAAGCTATGCCATTCAGTTAATTCAAATGACCTCCTTGGTTAATTCTAATTTCTCACTCATTGTGACAATATTGTATTGTATTTTCACCCTTATTGGGATACAGAGCACTGATGCAAGCTTTTGCACAGTTTTACACCATATTTTCTGAGTTTTCATCTATTGTGATTGATTTACTTGTTCATTAGATCTGTTGTGACTAATTTTACATGAGAATCATATAGACTCTCATTCAACATTTCAACCTTCTCACTGCATTCTTCGTTATCACCAGAATTTTGAGCCTCGTCACTAGAGGACTCAATCATGCCAATCTTCTCCCTCGAAGTGGCTACAATATCAAAATGACCCAAAGGAAAATAAAAAACAGAATTTGCTTCATACCTTTGCATCACATTTTTCTCTCTATGTGGCATAACCAGTGTGATCTGTTCTTCTACCAAACTCTCTGGTTCACACCCAACTAGTGTGTGTTTATCTTCTACAGTACAATGGAGCTTAAATGGTGACTAGAGATTTGATTTATGTTCCTCGTTTGGATCTGATCCAAAATATGTCTCACCGCCATCAACATGATCAATATCCTTTGTAGTGATCTTGAAATCACCAACAAAGAAATTGGAAGTGAATTAACCTCCCATACTGCTAACAACCTAATGATGGGTTGTTGATTCTTCTAATGTGATTGGTTCCCCACTTAAGAGACTGTTCTGCCTCTCTTTCTCATTGGATGGTTTATCTTTGACTATGGGATTTCTTCTTCCTGCATCATGAGAATCTATGGATGCGCCCTTAGTCATTGACTACTCATGCAAATTTACATCTGCAATTTGAGTTTCACCTTGCTCCACCTCATGGATCTTTGCTTCTGCTTCATTTCCCTTCTCCTCCAAGAAATTTAAAATTTCTCTATCTTGAGTAGTGCTCAGATCACAACTTTTGGAGGCTCTACTTGAAGAAAAACCAAACAATCTCATAATGCCAAAATATGCAGATGGATTTGATGCAACTACACCTTTGGCTCCTCCTTCTTCTTCTTCTTTACCTCGAGAGGTGAAACAACTTTGTTCCTCCATGGATGGTTTCTTTCTCCCAAAAGAATACTCATCATCATTTTGAGGCCAAATTTCATATTTGTAAATATAATAACCTTTTAAGGAGATATCTATGCATATCTTCTCACCTAATTTCAAATACCCCTAATAACATTGAGGCATGTTTTTAATTTCTTTCATCCTCTTTTCTAATATATCTTCTGGGATAGCCACTTGTGAATCAAGCCTTCTGCCATTTCTGTCTATTTGTTCACAGAATAATTCATCCTCCTCCCCTAACATATGTAAACCTCCATCAATGTAGATTACCTCTTCTTCTTCATACTGCTCAAAGTCTGATATGAGCCTCATAGCTACAACTTGAAGATGTGACATGCAATATTCCTTCAATTGAGAGCCTACTTTCCACAAGTTGGGCCAAGGAAAGTGCTCAAATACCACTGTAATATCCTATGAACTGGTTACAAGGATATTATCTTGACTTCAAATATTCAAAACATAAATTAGCACATGCAGAAACTAGTTAACAAAACTAGTTGTAAGAAGACTAGACTTGGACACAAGTAGAAACCCCCTAGGATTTGGTATTTGAATTCTTCTGGGTCTGCAAAATCTGAAAGTGAGTGTGCTGTAGAAAAGATATAAAAAGCAAGGTCATATTCAGAGTCCTATGCACAATGTATTGGGTCCATTTATGCTTCGACAACAGCTATTGCTGGAGTCTCCACAAGGCTTCCTTGGCAGACCAACATATGCATACTGGACTAATTAACTTACACTTGAAATAAACCAGAGTGTGTATTTCAAACATTAACCCCCTAATATAATCTTGGACAAGAGATTATGAATATTTGGGAATATTTGGCTGTGTTTGAAGGAAAAAGAAGGAAGGGCGCTAGGTTCGATAACTAAACTAGTTGAATTCCAAGCTCTCCCAAACAGGATGAGAGGGATACAAATTATTAGGAATAGGATTGGAAGGTCTTCGGAAAGTTATTAAGAATATCAAATTTCTGACAGAATAGAAAATGAACACTCAAAGAATCTTTAATCACAATTACTGCAAAACTAGTCAAAAAACAAGGTCTAAAGAGTTAGTATTGATAAAATTGATTACAAACATCCTCTAAGGATTTCAAATTACTCTTATAAAGAATAGTATGACTCATATCTGAAGATAAGAACAGAAACAAACAAATATTAAGAATACTGAGCAACAATTGAAGGTACTTTAATCTCAGACTTCTCAGAGAGTCTCTAATACATATAATTCTTACAATATTGAGTATAGAAGACTTCTAAGAAGAGAAGAAGAGAAGATTTCTTCACTAGATATTAAATAAATATGAATACAAATCATATGGATTCTCATGGAACTCAAAACTCAGGAATATTTATAGATATAAAAGCAATGGCGCATTCTTTACAGCTGGAACCCCCAGATCTAGTAAAATGGCCATAACTTGTTCATCCAAACACTTTTTTTAATGAAACAAAAAGTGTTTCCTATTGGAAATGATGATACAAACACAATGGGCCAGGTATCAAAGTCCAAAAATGCTTCTAAAATTTTAAACCGGAACCTCCATTTCGGCCCCAACTGGAGGAAACTATGTGTAATGGAGCAATGATTAATTGAACCTCCTCTTCATCACTTGAACTCGATCAACTAAATTGGAGGGCATATAAGATTTTCTATGCAAACTCTAATGGATGTACCAGCTGCACTCATGCTAAAAGGAAGAGAATTGGAGCAAGAGTTGCAATGGGGCACATCACCCAAAGCTAGTTAAGGTGCATCACTCAACTTCTGAGAAGAAAAGCTCTCAAGACAATAAGCAAAATTACCAAAATATGTGAGAGGAGCGCACTGGCCTTATTTTATAGAGTGGATGGATTCATGAGAAATAAATTAACAAGTGTTGATGGATGAGTGTGCCTTCCTTAGAGAGAGTTAGCAACGTCACTATTTTTTGCAACCTTCCTTGCTTTGTGATTTTCTCCTGCTTTTAGAAACTACACCCTCCTTTGCTTTCTGGATGTTTCTTGCTTTTCCAAACTAAATTATTTTATGCACTTTCCTGCTTTGTTCACTTTATTTCTTTATGTACTTACCTGTTTTTCCTGCTTTTGCCAGTTTCCTGCTTTTTTGTTGTCACCTTGCTTTTAACGACTTTCTTTTTGTTTTCTATCTTCTCTCAAGTGATTGTATGAGTCCAAACTTATCCTCATGCGCCCTCCTAGCCACATGAGCACCATCACTTGTACAAAAATTAATTAAATCATGATAATAATAAAACTAAAATAATTACAAGTACTCCAAACATTAAAATTATTGATTAACTAACTACTATAGGCCTGGCTCCAAAATTTATCCCAAATAATTAATAATGCCTTCCTTTTATTTTCTCCTAGACTCTTCTGGACTAAAAGGGTCCAAGACTTAATCAAGTAACCACTTAGGAAGGAACATGACATTCAATTCCTCTCTTTCGCATGAGTCTACTGGTGTGTAGAATGGTGATCTACTGAATGTTTTGGAGGTTAGATCAAATTCTGGAGATGATGCATTCACACTTCTTGGTCACATGCTTCCTATGCACTTCTACTTTATCATTGGCACATGTTCTCAAAGTTGCACTGAAGATGGAGGACACCACCATTTTCTTGGGATTGAATATTCTCAAGCTCATCAAGACTCATTTAGACCCGATCTTTGGAATTTCAAGTCTAATGAGCACCTACAATTGATCTCCTATCATACTTCTACTACTGAGGATCCTATATTAGTCATTGCTATTGATGTGCAAGATTGTGGTTCATTGGATGTTTTGGAATCTAGATCAATCGATGGAGTTCAAGCATTTTCTCTCCTTGGTCCCATGCCTCTTCCCTATTCCTACATGGTCACATGCACATTTCCTCAAGGTGCTAATGAAGTTGGAGACATCATGCATTCGCTTGTGAGCTACTCAAATTGCCTCTAAGGAATTCAAATTTTTCCTCAGGGATGTATTATATATTGTACTTTTATTATTCATTAATAAGATGCTTGAATTTTATCGAATTGAGTTATCTTTCTCATGTGTTTCTGCTCAATTTTTCTCTTTTCTATGCATTCTTATGAAAATCATTGTGAGGATTTTTCTGTGAACTAGATCCAGACTGTGATAAATTTTTCACATGGTATCAAGATGATGTTGACTTGGACATTGAACCAAATGTGGTGAAATCAGCTACAAGTGTGAGGAGAAAGTGTCCAATCGAATGCATCATCATATTTGCTTGGGTTCAAGTCTCAAGCATATAATGGTTCATTTGGATCTGCTCTCACCTCTATTAGTTTGAAGTTCAAGGATCCTCATGACATTCCCATCATGTTGGAATACATTCTTGGAGCTGCTCATGGTTCAAATTGCAAGTTTCGAGATCATCATTGGCACACTTGGGAGAAAATACCTCTTCTTGCAAAGAGGAAAGTACCTTCTGATATTCTAACTGCCAATATTTGGCCTCATTGGCCCTCTTTGGACTATTATGTTCATGTTGCATTCTGAAGTAAAATTTTTGATATCTTCCATGTTCACTTTGAGGGGGGGGGGGTTCTTCCCAGGTGGTTTTCCTTCTTTCCTCAGCTTACATGGATAATAATTGTAAAGGTTGACCATAAGCCTTTATTGCTTGGGCCCTACACCTATACTTCACTCACATATGTCAGGCTTAAGGGGGGATGTTAGAATAATTAACCATCCCATATAGACCTTAGTGTATAATTTTAATGTTGCCTAAGTGTTTAGACTAGGTTAGTTATCTCCTGCTACTTACTTGTCCCACCTTTATGATAGTTGTCCACCATAGCACCTCTTACTGCTTTTAATCCTGATTTTACTATGATTTTCAGAGTTAGAGCACACTGGCAGCTTTTATCCTACTTTATTATGCTTTTATCAGCTAATGCATCTTTTGCTCTACTTTTCTCTTGGATAAGGATAAGGTAGGGGCGTTAGGATGCGTTGGGAAAGTTTGCATCCTTTTGCCTCAGCCCCTTCTTGCTTTTTCTCCTGAAAATCCTCCAACTTGTTTCCTTTTGGTCACTCATGTTCCACCAAGGCACGTGACATATCCAATTCAAGACCTCTTGTTATGATTTGTAGTTTGATGTTTCCATAGATGAGGGTTTTGTCTATTCTAAGCCTGCCACCTGTGACTAATTCGAATGCCTCCAAAGGATATCAAATTTTTCCTATTGTAATATATTTGGACAGCCAACACATTTGAAATGGTTGGATGTACAACAATTGTTCAATAGAATTTTGATTAAGCTATTCATTTATGTCATCTTTTTCTCTATTTTGCACATCTTTGTGAAAACTATTTGTGAGGAATTTTATGTTACTAGATACTGACTATGATAAAAATTTCACATTTCCTTTTGAATTTGGTATACTTGTGATAAAATCCATTGAGACCTCCTCCCAACACTGTCTTGGTATGGCTAATGGTTGTAGAATACCTAGTGTCTTGATTTTCTCTCCTTTGTTTTGTTGGAAAACATAACATTTTGCCATAAAATTTTAGACATCAATTTTAAGACCTCCCCAAAAAAATTCCTTCTTGATCCTACGGTACATTTTCAAGAACCCTAAATTTCCTCCAATAGGAGAAGTGTGCAATTCCAATAGGACCTTTTGTTTGAGTTGATAAATATTACATAAATGTAGACAATCTTGGTACCATAGTGAATCATTCTTCCACACAAATTTATATAGTGAAATAGGGTCTTCTTGTAGTTGTTGAATTATCTTGAATTCCTTCTAATAGTATTTCTAGTATGTCCTTGATTCTACTACCTAATCAGATTGCATAATTGAAATAGCCCAAAGTGTGCCCTCAATGCCATCTTCTTTTCTTGAAAGTGCATCTGCCACCACATTTTTTTCTTTTTTGTATAAAATTTCAAAGTCATAACCTGGCATATTTGTAACCCATTTTTGTTTCACTTTTGAAGATAATATTTGTTCCAAGATGTACTTAAGACTATCATGATTTTTTCTTACCTTGAATTGTCTTCTTATTAGGTAAGGGCGTCATTTCTTAATTGTATGTAATATGGCCAACATGTCCTTTTCATAAATTGGTTTCAATAAGTTTTTTTCCTTTAAGTTGGAAACTTTCAAAGGTAAGTGGACTTCCTTATTGCATTAAAAATGCACCAATTCCATTCCCTAAGGAACCACATTCCACTGTAAAGGTTTTCCTGGTGTCAGGCATGGCTAATACTATGAAAATCCTCACAGCAGATCTAAGAGATGATGTATACCTCACAAGAGTAATTATGATTAAGCAAGAAAATAGAAGAAGAGTGAACAATACAGTATAATGAGCAACAGAATAATATGGTATAGTAGAACTTGGATAGAATCAATAATACTTCACACACACTAGTTAATTAATCACAATATGGACAAATAAATAGTACAATGGTAGAGAGGATTCGAATGCCTAAGGTGGCAATTCGAATTAGCCTCTCAGAGTGATCATAAGATCAATAGAGTGTCATCGGAGCACAACTAGGTGTCCTCATGATCATTGGAGAACAACTGGAAGTCTTCATCATCATCAATGGAGTCATCAATGCACAAGTAACTGTCAACCATCAGTCAAACTGAGTCTGGTAGGTGTAACTGAGTGTAACTGACTGTAACCGAGTGTAATTGAGTGTAACTGAGTGTAATTGAGTATAAACTGAAGACAACTGGACTGGTAGGTGAAGAAGGGCGAGTTGCTTCCTAAAATCAAGAAAGAAGGGCGCATTAAGCAACTGGAGGGCTAAAACTGAATAGCGAGAAGCTCCTGGGGGCTGGCTAAGTGAGGGATAGGTGTTGGACTGATGATTGGGATGCATGCAAACCCTAGAATGCATGCAAACCCTAAAAGTGCATGCATGACTAAAAATGTAAATGATCAAAATACTGGTGGGACTAGGATGGAGTATAGGAATATCCTAACACCCCCCCCCTTAATCCATCCTGGGCCCTGGTAGCTAAGACCAAAGGTCACCCAATACAATGAATAATAACAGTCAATAAACCAAGGAAGTGGGGAAAATTTCATGGGAAAAATACCCCCTCCTCAAAACAGATTGTAAGGCACACATAAAAAATAAATGCTCCAAACTCAAGCAGGTGTGATGCTTGGTCATATGTCTGGAGGTATCTTCTTCTTGGGAAGAAGTGGATCATGCTCAAAAAACATGTGCTTGTACTTGCTCTTCAGATCGAATGTGATGAGAACAAATTCAAAAGTATGAGGATGATCCTTGAACTTGTGATTCGAATCAGCTGAGGTAGGATCAAAATAATGAATATGCAGATAGTCTTTTGTCTTCTCCTTCGAAACATCATGGGTGATATTATGCCAAAAAGAACCATCAAATAATAATTGCTTGAAATCCAAATCAGATTTAAGACTTGAAGAATAGTTTCTTGAGATCTCCTTTGAACCAGCAGGGGTGAGATCAAAACTATCATATGCATGAGAAATTATCCCAAGCGAATGGCAATGGTTTCTTAATATCTCCTTTGAACTATAAGAGGTGAGATCAAAACCAATGGATGCATGAGAAATTATCTCAAGCGGGTGGAAATGGCCATATTCTTCAATAACCTTCTGAAAGCATGTGCTAATGATCATATAGTAGTAAATAAGAGACGATTTCTTGAGAGGAGAGAATGCATTACCTCCAATAGTTGATTTTACCTCAGAAATAATCATGTGATCATGATGCAAACCAACAGACTCTGGTGCAAGAGAGGATTTAGGACCTTCTGCAATATCTAGAGTGTGAACTGGCACAGAAAGAGAAGAAAGTTGGAGCATGAGTGGAGAATCTACAAGTTCCTTGTCAACAACTTCAATATGAGATGATACTAGTTCATGATCTGAGAGATCATCAAGGGGAGCAAATGCATCACTTTGCTTGTTCTCGAAAGGGTTTGGACCAAATCCTTCATTCTGTCTGCCAAAACTTTCATCCAGGTGAGCCCATAGCTCTTTTGGAGATGAAATATCAGGGAGGTCATATAACATGCATCGAGGCATAGCATACATCATGACTGCACAAGATTTTTCACCTTTATCTAACCAATCACTCTCTTCATCATAGGATTCGAACTCTCTTTCAAAACAATAATCAAAGAGACCATGTCTCTTTAAATGTGCTATCATTTGTGGTTTCCGTTCATCATAGTTGAATGGAGAAAGAGGAGTAATTCCTAATGAATACATAGAAGCTGTAGAGGACCTGCAAAAACAATATAGAATAACTGCAACTGCTACTGCTGCAAAAATGCAGAAACTGTTGAAACTGCTGCACTCGAAATCTTGGTAATAACCTGCAAAAACCTCTCAAGAATGGAGATAAACAATACTCTCAACATGCTCTGATACCATGTGAAAATCCTCACAGCAGATCTAAGAGATGATGTATACCTCACAAGAGTAATTATGATTAAGTAGGAAAATAGAAGAAGAGTGAACAATACAATATAATGAGCAACAGAATAAAATGGTACAGTAGAACTCGGACAGAAGCAATAATACTTCACACACACTAGTTAATTAATCACAATATGGACAAATAAATAGTACAATGGTAGAGAGGATTTGAATGCCTAAGGTGGCAATTCGAATTAGCTTCTTAGAGTGATCATAAGATCAATAGAGTGTCATCGGAGCACAACTAGGTGTCCTCATGATCATTGGAGCACAACTGGAAGTCTTCATCATCATTAGTGGAGTCATCAATGCTCAAATAACTGTCAACCATCAGTCAAACTGAGTTTGGTAGGTGTAACTGAGTGTAACTAAGTGTAACTGAGTGTAACTGACTATAACTAAGTGTAACTGAGTGTAACTGAGTATAAACTGAAGACAACTGGACTGGTAGGTGAAGAAGGGCGAGTTGCTTCCTAAAATCAAGGAAGAAGGATGCATTAAGCAACTGGAGGGCTAAAACTGAATAGTGAGAAGCTCATGGGGGATAGCTAACTGAGGGCTAGGTGCTGGACTGATGACTGGGATGCATGCAAAATGCATACAAACCCTAGAATGCATGCAAACCCTAAAAGTGCATGCATGACTGAAAATGTAAATGATCAAAATACTAGTGGGACTAGGATGGATTATAGGAATATCCTAACAAATACAGGAGTCGTACACATAACCACTTTATATTTTTTGAAATATTCAGTTGCTTCTTGAGTCCAAGAGAATGCCTCCTTTTTCAATAACCTTGTTAGAGGTGCTTCTATTTGATCATAACTCTTGATGAACTTGAGATAGTATCCTATCAATCCTAAGAATCCTCTAATATTATGCAATCTTTTGGGACTTTTCCATTCCATGATAGCCTTAATTGTTTTAGGGTCCACTCTGACACCTTCGTGAGAAACAATATGAACCAAATACTCCACTTCCTGAACCCCAAAGGAATGCTTAGAAGGAGTGGCATACAATTGGTGCTCCTCCAATAGCTTTAATTCCTTTTCAACATGTTGTACATGCTCCTGTCAATATTTTCTATAGATTAGTATATCATCAAAATATACTAACACAAATTTTCTAAGGAAGGGTTTAAAAATAGAATTCATCAAACTTTGAAAACTGGAAGGTGCATTAGTAAGGCCAAATGGCATAACCAAAAATTGATAATGACCTTGATATGTTCTGGAGGATATTTTTGGAATGTCTTCTTTCCTCATTCTGATTTGATGATATCCAAAATGAAGATCCAACTTGGTAAAAAATTGATCCCTATAATTCATCTAATTCATCCATGATGGGAATATGAAACTTATCTTTTATGTTCATCTTACTAAGATCTCTATAATATGGACACATACACCATGAACCTTTATTTTTATGATCCATCACCACTATTGTAGAGAAATAAATTTTGTTGGGTTGAATTATGCATGCATCTAGCATTTCTTGAACCATATTTTCAATAATTTTCACTATTTTGTGCATATGGGTACCTATAGGGTCTAACGTTAGGTGGTACACTACCTTGTTGCAAGTGAATAATATGGTCATGATATCTAGTAGGTGGAATACCTTTAGGAATTTATCAAAATACTTTGGAATTTTTGTCAATAACTTGTTGCAGATCCACTGGAATAGAGGGCATATATTCTTGCACATCTAGCAGGCATAATTGCGCAATTACTTTATAGTGTCCCTGTTTTAGAAATGTTGTCAAGCTATTAGAACTTATCACTTTAGAGGGTTTCCCTGGAATACCTCTAAGTTAAATTTCCCTTCCTTCCAAATAGAATCTCATGAAATAAGAGACATTGTTCCCAATGATTGTAGTCATTAGACCCCTAGTACAACATCAACACCACCCATTTGGACTAAAATCATTGGACTATCCAATAAATATTCCCCATTGTAAGCCTAATATTATGGAATTTCCTTGAAAATGTATGGTATCTCCATATACAATCATTACTTGAAATTATGGTGTTGGATATATATAACAATTGAGAATTTTGGCTAGTTTGCAATTAATGAAGTTAAGGGTACTACCAGAATCAATCAATATTGTTACGTTTTTATTTTTTATATATACTTCTAGCCTGATATTTTGAGGAGTTCTAATGTCCACCAATGCATGGCAAGATATGGTTGGAGTAGTTTCTTCTAGATCTAACTCTTGATACTATTCTTATTCTTGATCGTCTTCCTCTTCAGATTATATGTAGAATAATTTCTTCTCGTTGCACTTATATCCTTTATTGTACTTTCTATCACAATTGAAACATAGTCCATTTACTCCTTTCTCCTCAAGTTGGTGAGGCATCAACCTTGTAGGTTGATTGTGGTTGGGGGAGGAAACACTTCCCTTTCTAGGTGTTAGTAGCAACCTTTCTAGTAGACATATTTTTAATTTCAACTTTCCTTGCCAAACTAAAAACATTCTCTAATGATTTATTTCCAAAGAGATGTACCTCATGTTGAATTCTCTCTTTTATAGTTCCCATAAACAGATCCAGCAAATTATCTTCAGGAATGTTCTTCACTCTAAGACTCAACTTCTGAAACTACTGAATGCGCTCTGCAACTGGGCCTTTTTTATTGAGATTTATTAATATGATAAATAAGGTGTTAGTCTTAATATCCACATAATGTGCTACCAATTCATCTATAAATATATACCAAGAGACAATAGATTCATTTTATAGTCACAAATCAATTAGTACCAAACAAATTGATCATGTTCTAAATATAAGGATGCAATAGTTACCTTTTGTAAAGTTGGAACTTGGTGTAGATCGAAGAATTTCTCCATATGGAATATCCATGTTATTGGATAATTTACATAAAAAAAATGATATCAATATTGCGAATGAATTAGTTCCTTGATCCCATGATTATGTGATGAATCTTCAAATGTCAAGGACTCAAAACTCTTGCTCTCCAACTATTTTTCAATTTTCTCAACATGTGACTAGGACAAGTCCCTCTTGTTCTTCTTATGCTCTTATTTAGGATATTAATTATGAGGAAAAAAATCCCTTGTCTCATTCAAAATTACATTTTTCATTACTTCAAGATCCTCTTTACCATCTATCTCCCTAGCCATTATTGTTAGATCCTCTTTACTAGCCATCTCCCTTGCCATCTTTTCGAGATCGTCTTTACTAGCCCCTTTTTCAACTCCTTTTCTATATATATTTTTTGGTTTATGAATTTAGTATATTTCACTAACCTATAATTCACTTCCTTCAACTTGGCCTCCAAATTGGACAACTAGTGACCCATTTCTTCATTTTCATCATGAGTCATGGTTGAACTTTTGATAGGTTTAGTGGGAGAAGTAATTTTTACTCCACATATTTCCATCATAAATCACTAATATTTACCAAATTTATTCTCTATTTCCTCTTTATCACACGTTTTGAATCACCCAAATAATATATTCCAACCAAAATATATGCAAATTTTAAGTTAACATACCTTTAAAAACCCTAGTTTGGAGGTTGTTTTGTTGGTTGATCTTCCAACTAAGGTAAATTTACAATTTTGGCCCCTCTAAGACAGAATATTCATTATGTAGCATCCTGATATGTCTTCTTTTCAATGTCATAGGTTTCACCCAATTCTGATGTTCCAAGAGATGGTTATGGTGATCTTGCCAAAACTTGTTGTTTTTGTGCCTTTTAGAAGAGAAAAAGTGTATGGCCTTCCACATGTACGATTTTCTAGATATGATTTTGAAATTCATGTACCAAATATTATGTTTCATATTATTTATGATGCAATAGGTCTCACTCAAATTAGATTTCTCAAGCTCTAGATATAAGAGATTTACCCAGAACACTTGTTTGAGACTAGTTTTTGGACTAATCAGAAACCCTAACTTCTATATGGTATAACTCTGAATATTTAATGAATCAAGACCTAAAATTTGTACTAGATATATTTCACTATGTACTTTGAGTCCCTTCCAAGTTTTTCTATCTGAAACATACCTGAAATAATGTTATATCAAAACTGCCAAGATGAATCCTTTTGGAAGTGTCCAAGCTTGGATATCAAATGTTATGCACCAAATTCCCAAAAGAGCATAAAATAATAAAGGGAGAGTAATCCAATGCATTAATAATGAATACAAGGGATGGATAATAAGCCTCTTAGAGGGGGAAACCTCCTTATACAATATACCAAATACAAAAGACAAGATGAGATGATCCTAAAGCTAGGTCTCCTTGGTATATATATAGGAGACAGAAGGTACAATTGCAATTCTATCCAACCATACAATTTCAATTAGGTTCCTAGACAACCAATAAAGATAATACTAATATAAAAATAGAAATTTATTGTTACAACATATAGGGAATTACATACCACTCTCCAATAACCATTTCCGTGGACCCACATCTCAATAGAATCCTTGCACCAAACTAATCACATTGGTACCACTCTTATGTAACCCTTTTATGGACCTATTCCACATATGGATAACAATAGAGGAAAGGTATCCAAAAAAGTTTTCCACTTGGAAGAAAAGTGTGATGGGTTAAAATACAAGATAGACCACAACCACTCATCTATTTAACAAAATATTGATGAAATCCATGCCCATCTTGCCAAATTGGAGTTGCTTTTCAACCAGATGGAGCACTTCATGACACTCTTCCTTCACTATATTGAAGATAGCCAAATCTAAACCGAACTCACAACAAGGAAGGGCCCGAATGAATCATCCAATACTAGTGGGGCTCACTCCACTCCTCTTGTCTATTATCCAATGACTCACATGTTGCATGGAATTTCTCAAGTCAATCTCACCAGATTTAATGGTTCAAACCCCATAGGATGGGTCACTCAAATGAAAAATTATTTTTCCTTTCATGGAATCATAGATATTCTATATAATGAAACTTTAAGTGGGTTTCTTCTATTTGGATCCTGAATGATGGCAATGGTGGCAATGGCATACAAAATCCTACAAGGGTTATATTGCTTTGACACAATTTTTTTTATATCTCTAAATTTGTTGGAATCAAACACTCATTATTTGGGAAATTTATTAATCACAAACAATTTTGCACAATTAAATATTGCACCTCTACTTTTGAGTAGCTAACCATCCACAACTAAGGAATGTCTAATACTTTTTACAAGTAATTTTTCATCAATGGTTTGAATTATGCACATGTATTAAAAGCTTGTCCTACTACTTGGTTGGATGCCACTCAACGAGATAGGGAAGCCCAAAAGTTGATGAATGCTCAAATAAATAAATAAACATGACATATTCCCCATCCCCGTACACCTACCTTCCCTCCCACTAATCCCTCACTATCCTCTCCACCTCTCGAGGTCTAAAATTTAACTAGGGGTGAAATAGACGAGAGCTAACTCAAAGGTATATACTACCACTATGATGAGAAATATTCCCTGGGCCATAAATGTAAGGAGAAAAACTCTTTATGGACATTTCAAAGGACATGTTTTTATGATGACAGTGAGGCTAGCACCCATGAGGTACCACATCCATCTATGGAAGGCATTCCCCAACTTGATATGTCATAGGTGGAACCCCATATCTCTTTTCATGCATCGATTGGTAGTGTTGCTCCCCAAACCCTCAAATTGATCAAACATCACAAAGTCATAACCTTAATTGATAGTGATAGCATGTATAGATTTATTCAAGGCCATGTAACCAAGAAATATGTTTCTATATCCATGCTATGAACAAATTCCAAATCATTATTGGGAATGAAGGAACCATGAAATGTGGTGGTCATTGTGAAAATGCACAGTTCAAATGGATGACTATTCCTTAAAAACCCAAATGTTGGTTGTTGAAATGGGTGGTTGTGATATTGTCTTGGGTGTTGAACAGTTATAGACATTAGGTCCCATCACCATGGATTTTGGTTCCTTATATATGAGTTTCCAGTAGGTAGGGAATAACTACACTCCCAAAGGTATAATAGCCAGATCTCTAGAGATTATAAACTCACACTATATGGAAAAGATTCTTAAAAAGGCCCATTTAGGCATTGTGGCTCAATTCCATTCCATTCAATATTTTGAGACCCATTGTCAACCCATTCCTTATGAGATGGAATTAGTCTTGGCCAAACACCAATATGTCTTTGACACTCCCAACGTAATCCCCTTTCCTAAAGTGAGGATGATCATTCCATTCCACTTATACATAGTGGCTTCCCACCCAACATACACTTGTATCAACTTCCATTTTCCCAAAAAAATGAAATAGGAAATATAGTTCAAGAGTCATTAGTTGTTGGTTTCATCCACTCCAATACTAGCCCTTATTCTTCCCTAATTTCATGGTCCTCAAGAAAGAAGGTGGTTTATGCATGTGTCTTAACTTCTATGCTTTAAACAAATCAACTATCACTGGATACGATTCCCATTCCTATCATTAATGGCCTTCTAGATAAGCTCAAGGGTGCTCAAATTTTCACCAAACATGATCTCGGCCACTTAGGGTATCATCAAATTCACATGAATGAGGTAGAATTTTCAAAAAACTATTTTTTTTTTCACTTATAAAGGCCATTACAAGTTCTTGGTGATGCCCTTTGGAATTTTCAATGCACCCTCCAACTTCCAAAGTGTTGTAAACAAAATATTTAAATCATTTTGTGTAATTTTATCCTTTTCTTTTCCTATGACATATTTATCTATAGTAAATCTTAGAAATCTGATGTATCCCATGTTGATTAGGTCTTACAACTACTTCTAGATCGTCAACTCTTTCTTGAAAGGTCCAAATGTGACTTTGGTTTCTCTAAAGTGGAATATTTGGGCCATATTGTTATCTATGAGGTTGTGCATGTGGATTAGAAGAAAATTGAAGCAATGAAGGATTTTCCTCACCCAAAAACTCTTAAAATACTAAGAGGTTAAATATGGGTCTCACTAGTTATTACAAAAGGTTCATATGGAACTATGGTAAGATTGCAGTTCCAGACACAAATTTGCTAAAAAATTGCTTTCAATTGGAATTACATGGTAGAAAATGCTTTCTAGGACTTGAAAGAGGCTATGTGTACCACCTCGGTACTCTCTTTGCCAACTTCACTAAAACCTTTGTCTTGGAATGTGATGCCTTGAGTAAAGGCATCATGCAAGAAGGTAGACCATTGGATTTTACTAGAAAACAAATATGTCAGTTGCACTTGGGAAAATCAATTTATGAAAAATAGATGATGGTCATATTGAACATTGTGGAAATTCGACATCCATTCCTAATTGGGAAACATTTCTACATCAAAACCAATAATCATATCCTAAAATAATTTTTGGAACAAAGAACTTCCTCCCATGAGAAAAAAAATGGGTCACCAAAATTTTGGGATATCACTATGAGATATTTTAATAGAAGGACAAGAAGAATGTGGTAGTAGTTTCTCGCTCTCAAAAATGTAAAAGAATGTAACCTATTTTCCCTCTTGTTCATGGTAGCTGACTAGTTGAATGATGTCCATAATGAATGGCTCACATATCCCAAGCTCACTAGCATGATCCAACAACTTCAAATAGACTTGCATGCATATATGGGCTACACGTGGAACAATAAAGTGCTTCACTATAAAGGGTGTCTATATTTGCGTAAGAGCTCAAGTTTCAAATCATAGGTTTTATCTAAGCTACATTCACCCCCCAAATTCAATGATTCAATATTTCATAAAACATATGAAAGGATCAAATAATCATTTTTATGGACATACGTGAAGAAGGGAATCTACACCTTGATGGTAGAATGTGACACTCGCCAATGGCATAAAGGTGAGAGGTTGAAACCTCCAGGTGATTCTCAACCATTTCTCACTCCACATGCAATATGTAATGACATTTTTATGGATTCATTGTGGGGTTACCAAAATTTGGTAATGAGTCTATAATCATGGTTGTGATTGATTCTCTTTCCAAATATGCTCATTTTTGTGCCCTACAACGTGCACTTTCAAGGAATTTATGGTAGCTCAAGTCTTCCAGGATAATATCTTCAAAATCCATTGTATGCCATAGTCTATTGTCACAAATCGTGATCCCACTTACTAGAGGGTTCCACCTACTAGAAATTTTCTTCACTAAAAATTTCTTAAGAGGTTAGAAGATATCGTGAGAAGGATTACTAGAAGGATCCACCTACTAGAATGTTCCTTTATTAGAAACTATATGAAGGAGTAGAAGTAATGTAATATGATATCTTTTGAAGTATATTGTAACTAAAGCTTTGTTCATTTGGAGGATACCTTGTTGAAGAGGCAAGTGAACATTTCTTTCATTAATAAAAACATTACTAATTTATTATTTTATCTACAATTCTCTATTATTATAGTAATTATTTTATTTTCATTCTAAAATCTTGTTATTTTTTATTATTTCCGCCGAAATCCTATTCATTTTTTAAGGTACATAATAACATCCCTGAAATGCAAACAACACACTACAAACTTCATCACGAAACAAACAACCCAACTCCAAACCAACACTCAAAAAAGGTGAAACACATAGATCCAACCAACATCAAGAAAAAGTTGCACAACCAAAAGAGGAGAGCTTTTAAGGCCAAAGTCAAACATAACAACCTTAAAATAATAAAGACAAACCCCCTTTTGATTGCAACCAATGGCAACACACCACCACCATCCCAAAGAGACCCACATCACATCAACGACATCACCACTAAAGCCAATCCAAATACCAATAACTATTTTTTCTCTAAATTGCAGTAATATGAAAAATCAACACTATAGGAAAACCATATGTCAATGTGAAAAAACAAGTCACTAATTATAAGAAGCAAACAAATTGTTAATTATAATGGTTTCAACATTTTAAGTTAAAAATGTACATTTTAAATAAAAAAGGTTGTTCCTCTTAATTTTTAGTAGGAAAAATATAAAAATATAAAAAATTATTCTAAATTTTAGATTATTACAAATTTTATTTTTAATATAAAAATGAATTCCCCAATCTCTAATATCCCTATTATATCATGATTGTGTAATGTTAAAATATTATATCATGATTGTATAATGTTAAAATATTAATGAGTGTGTAATGTTAAAAGATTAATATATGTAATTTCATCATCAATTCAATATAATTCTTACCGGGTTTAAAATAAATTACTAACTTCCCTGTACTACATAAAATATATTTATTCTAGGTCATATCCATTTCTATATACATACCTTTACACTTCCCACAAAAAATACCTTTACCGACGGGCCATTATAATGGATAACCACATTAGATATTAACGACAAACCAAACCGTCGGTGATATTCAGAAAGTCGAAATTCTTGGTGATATTGGTCTATGAACGAATGAGCGATTCAATTACATCAACCAGTGATATTCGTATCTAAATGAATGCAGAGGAAGCCAATCACATCAAAATCACCAGTGATCGCAAACAATTAAAAAAACCATCACATCATTTTTTGTTTAATTATAACGTCCATTTTTAGATTATGTTAAGGTTGAAAAAATATATTATATCACTAAAATGTATTATATCAATATATTATTTTTATGTGGGGGATTAAGATTAGATGATATTTCAAGGGACATAATTCAGGATGATAGTGAAGGATATGTGACTTTGTGGTTTTTTTTATATAAAATATAATTTGAAATTGGTTTTTTAATTAGTAAAGATTTGTCCTTTAACCATCTTTATATATTATTTATTTTAAAAAGTTTGGGAATCATATATCAAATAGGTTAATCATTTTGTAAATAAATATTAGTTTTGATAGATTTTATTGATAAATTAGGTAAACAAAAATTATAAATAATTGAATTAATAAATTTTAATTTCAAAATTATAATAAAAAATTGTTTAAAATATACATTACCTTATTTTTATATTTGTGTAGAATATTGTTTTGTAGTCAAATAACATTTTGACTTATCAAAATTATAAAAATTAAATTTATATATTAATGTTTAATTTGGGTATTTGAAATCCTTGAGGGGTAGTTGAGTTGGTTGGAATCCGAGTCCAAAGACCATTTGATATTGAGGTTGGAGGTTCAATTCTCACGAATCCAATTCTCTAGGTCCTTGGAGGTTAAGATCCCAAAATACTTGTCAAAAGAGTTAATAAAAGCTAATCATAAATTTGTTTTCAAAATAATTAATCACCTAACACATGATCCACAACATACGTTATATTTTTGTGTGCAATATTTAACTGCGTAGGGTGAGAACCATATTACCCAAATTTGTGCTTATCCATGTCACGTGACATCTCTTATGATATAGTTTTTTGACATCTCTTTTGATATATCTTTTTCCCGTTACTTAATCTCAGTGGTATAGAGTTCACTCTTTTCTCTTCCTATGGCATAGACTACAAATTTCACTGGGAATATTATAAAAGACGACATGTAATATGGATTGTTGCAGTTGTTACGACAATTGATACTACTATCATCCACACAAAAACAATTGGCACTACAATCGTCTGATAAAGTTTGCAAAGACACAGAACAAGAGCGGAAACACAAAGGGCATATTGATTGCCTTCTCATTATTAAACTCACATATATATAGTATCGCATAGACTCAAAACCACCGGCTAATACAATGGGCCAATGAATACCATGGGTCGACTAATGTCCTAGTCAACAACTAACTCAACTAACTTAGGACCATTGACTCAACTAACTAACCAACTTAGGACCATTGAGATTACAACTCTTAACACACCCCCCTAATCTCAAGTGGGATGGTGTGGTCAGCACTATCAATGCCTAAGTGTTGTGCCTGCTGGTCTATGTCTAAGCTAGGCATACATTTCATTCAAATAAACTTAAGCTTTATTTTCTTCCTTGATGTGTACTTGGACTGTTTCTTCTTTGTCTTCTTGAACTTGATGCTAAGTAGGTGTTCTTCAGCATCTTCTTTGGCTTCTGCACAATAAACAGTTTTATTGCTTTTCATTTGTGCTAGAATATAGTGCAAGTCTTCTTCTTCTTCTTCCGTTTCAACATATTGTATGTTGCTGTCCATTTTACTTGCACACTTAAAATTGTTCCCAGAAACAAGATGAATATATTTTAGCTCTTCTTGGAGAGCATTAATCACATCTTCCTCTTCTCTTGTTTCAATGAGTTTCAGCTCTTCTTGAAGAGCATTCACTTCTTCGTGTTCCTCATCTCCGTGTTCTTCATCTTCCTCATCTTTTGTTTCAATGGTAGCTACATTATCATTAACTGTTGCAACTTGTACACAATGTGCATCCTTCACTGCTTCCTAAAAAACTGTGGGCTGGCAAGGAAACAGAGCATACTCATACTGCTTATCAATAATGGGAGTCTGCTCATATAGCTCCCTCAAACTTTTGGTTTTCTGGTTCTGTGATGAATAGGATGCTGCAATGTCTATGCTGCTATCAACTGTCTCTTTCTCTGAGAGACTATCAGTCTATCACTGCTGCTATCAATTGTCTCTTTATTTGAGAGACTATCACTGCTGCTATCAACTGTCTCTTTCTGATCTAGTTCGTATCCAGGAAGCACGAGGGGGACAACAGTTCGACTGAATGAGTCGGCTCTGTTATGGCGGAATCTTAATAAATAGAATGAGCAAAATAAGGATTACGCAACACAGATAAACACAAATATGCAGACAATATGCAAGAATGTGAACTGTTCTTCTATTATATGTAAACAGATAGCTTGATTTCTAAATAGATGTATGTTACAATATTATACATGCTTATATAGAAGTATGAAACGCTTGGGTGCCTTCCCGTTATGTTCAGTTACAAAGAAGAAGTTAGAACGGTTCAACTGTTCAACCATTACAGTCGACTAGAAGACAGAGAGACAGTCTGTCGAAGTTCTACAATCGTTGGTCGCATGTCGATGTTGGTTGTCAATGTCGCAAACTGTGAGGTTGTTGAACATGTCGAAAGTGCGAAACGTATCGCAGTATGTCAAAGTCGAGACTCGTCGGAGTTGTGTCGAAATTGAAACCTGTCGAAGTTGTCGAAGTCATGTCGAGTCGAAACTTGTCGAAGTTGTATCAACATCGATGACTTGCCAACCATGATGCAGATCAGACCTCCTTCCTTAAGAAACAATGGACCCCATTATTTGCTCGTGAAGGTGAGGAAACTTGTCGATCACTTCACTAACAGAGTACCACTTTCCTTGATATGGGAGATGGCCAGCTTTGACAACTTGAAACAAGGGAATTGTGTTCATCCTTGTGAGGCATACTCGTCATCCCACAATGGTGTCCCAAGGAAGATGCTCCCGAACATCTGGATGGATGTCTTCGGGTGCTACTGTTAAGAAGTTGTTATGTTCCAACAAAGGTGCATGGTATGGTAGAAGTAGATCCATGTTGAAAACTGGATGCAGACCCAGGAAAGCAGGAATGTCGAGCTGGAAAGCATTTTCTCCAATCTGTCGAAGAATAATGTACGGACCATATCGCAAAGGCTTGAGATTCTTGAAAGGACTAGTGAAGCGCTCCTTCTTAAGATGTATCCAGATCTTATCCCCATTTTGGAATGTATGAGGAATACGATGCTTGTCATGTCAGGAATTAGCTTTCTCGTTTGCTTTGTGCAACATATCTTGTGCTTGTCACTGAATGTCGCAAATTTGTTCTCGAAACTTGACTTCTTTATCAACTTCTCACTGGCTATATTCTGTGTTGGAGTTTGGCTGTGTCGAGGAGTTGATCAAGTCGATAGGTGTTGAGGGTTGAAATACGTAACAGACTTCAAAGGGACTCTTTCCTATAGAGCTATGTTGAGCACGATTGTATTTGTGTTGAATGTATGGAAGACTATCATCCCATGTGTGTCAATGTTGGTGATTGTACATGCAAATCAGTTGTACTACCAAGTGATTCACAACTTTCGTTTGTCCCTCGGTCTGAGGATGGAAAGACATCGACAATGAGAGTCGTTTGTCTAGTTGTTTCCAGAGGGTCTTCCAAAAGATGCTGACGAATCTGGCATCTCAGTCGGAAATGATGGTTGTGGGTAAAACAAAGTGTTTCCAAACATGTGTAAAGAAGAGCTGAGCGGTCTGCTGCGCTGTCGTGGTCTTCTTACATGGTATGAGAATGGCCATATTGGAAAATTGGTCGACTACTACTAATATCGCGTCATGCTAATGTTTGGTAGTAGGATAACCCGTCAAGTAGTCCATAGAAATAGATTCCCATGGTCGACTAGGAACTGGAAGAGGTGTGTACAATCCCTGTCGTCGATTAGGTGGCTTAGCAATAGCACAAACCACGCATGATCGAATGTACTTGTTGACGTCAAATTTAAGTGTAGGCCAGAAGAAAAACTTCTGCAGAATAGCAAGTGTATTTACTACTCCAAAGTGTCCTGGAGTCTTGCTGTAGTGTGCATCCCAAATAAGCTGTTGTCGGTGCTAATCGGTCGGTACACAAAGCTGTCCAAGCTTGTATAGAAAGGTGTCTTTCAAGAAATAGTCGGAGTCTGAGGTCGACGACTTGTTAGTTTGTAACTATCGGTAGACTGCTGAGAAGTCGTCGTCGTCTTCGTACAACTGTTGCCAAGTGGTCATGTCGTATCCCTGCATACTCATAACTGTCAAAATGAGAGTAATGGATGGTTGACTAAGGCAATCAGCGGTGGCATTAGATTTACCTTTCCGATACTTAATCACCAACTGGAATTGTTGTAGGTAATTAATCCACTTGATTTGTCGGTTTGTCTGCAACTTTGATTGTGTCGGAGCGAACTGTAGAGGCTTGTGATCAGTGAGGATGACCGTTTCCTTGCCAAGGATGTAATGTCTCCATTGCTTGAGAGCTTGCACAATGGCATATAGCTCTTTTTCATACGTCGAGTATCTTCTAAATGTGTCATTAAAATTCTCGGAATGAAAAGCGACTGGGTGACCAGACTGAGTGATCACTGCACCCAAGGCATAGTCCGATGCGTCCATCTCAATCTTAAAGGGCTGATGCAAATCAGGTAACACAAGTACTGGTGCAGTGCAGAGCGTGTGTTTGAGCTGTTCAAAAGCTACTTGTTGTGTTGCTGTCCATTGGAAGACAATTTTTCCATTTCCCTTCGTCAACTGATTCAAGGGCCAGACTATGTGACTGAAGCCGAGTATGAATCATCGATAGAAATTTTCCAAACCAAGAAAACTTCTTAGTTCTTGAATGCTTCTAGGAATGGGCCAATATTTGAGGATCTGTACTTTATCTGGATCGACGTGAATGCCTGCAGAGTCAATTACATACCCCAAATACTTGATGTTATTCATCACAAAAGAGCACTTGTCCATGTTCAGATAGAGCCGATATTGCTGGAGAGTGTCGAGGACTTGTCGAAGATGTCCGACATGTTCTTCCCATGATCAACTGAAAATCAATATATCGTCGAGATAGACAATAACCCATTTGCCAATGAAAGGTCGAAGAAGGTTATCCATATGTAGCATGAAGGTCGTAGGTGCATTGGTTAAGACGAAAGGCATGAATAACCATTCGAACTATCCTTCCTTGGTCTTGAAAGCATTTTTCCACACATCTGAGGGCTCGATTGGAATTTGATGGTATCCTGACTTGAGGTCGAGCTTAGTAAACAATTTAGCACCTTTCAGACAGTCGATGAGCTCGTCTATCCACGATAGAGGGTAGCGATTTTTTACCGAAATTTTGTTGAGAGTTCTGTAGTTGACACACATGCGCCAAGTCCCGTCTTTCTTCGGAACTAGGAAAACTGGACTTCCACAAGGAGAGGAACTGGGTCAGATATGACCTTTGTCGATTAATTCTTGTATCTATATACAAACCTCTTCATTTTAAAGAATGGATCTTCTATAAATAGATGCGTTAGGAAAAGAAGAACCAGGAACAAGTTCAATGGAGTGTTTTACCTGACAATGTTGAGGTACTCCATTTGGAGCTTGAAAGTGATTCTGGTACTCATCAAGAATATGATCGACTTGTTGCTTCTGTCAAGAGCTGCATTGGTTGGTGACTCGAATCATTGCTGCAGTCTTCTTAGAATGTTGCGTCTTGATCATGATTAATGTGAACTTCTGAGCATGATTGATGAGCTTCCTTGTCTGTTTGGCAAATATCAGTGCAACCATCGGTGTAGGTTGACGCTCTGGTATGTTGAACCATTGATTTCAGATTCTGACAATCACCTTCTTAGGCCGTGACTGATAACTTCCATGTCTATCCCAGAGGTAAGGTTTCCCAATCAGGATGTCGTCTACAGAGAATGGTGCCACGTCGCATAGTACTTCATCTTCAAAAGGCTTTATGAAGTAGGCGAGTCTTCATTATCAAGTAATCCGTAGTTCTTGTCCATCCTTCATCCAACCGATGTTGTAGGCCAGAGGATGCAGAGTGGTATCAAGACCTAGTTTCTTCACGAGATCTTCGGAAATGAAGTTCTTTTGGCTCTCGTTGTCCACAATCAGATGTAATGGGTTCCTATGGACCCATATCCGTGTATGGAACAAGAGCTCTCGTTCCTCCTTTTCGACGATAGTCGAGGCTGCTGGAGTGGTCGAAGTCAAAAGGGTCATCATGTCTGGATTAGATTCTTCCACTGTCTTGTCGAATGCGTTGGAGGTCGACAATTTCATCAGAAATGTCTTCCGAGCTTTGCATTCAGGCGTATCATGCCAAGATGAGTGGTGGTAATCGCACCATTTTTCGGTCGGCGGTTGTTTTCTACGTTCCCTCTTGTGAAAAGGATTCTTACCGTGACCTGGCTTTGGCGGTTTCGGCTGAGAATATTTCGACTTGTCGAAGTTGGCTAGTTCCTTTTTGTCGAGTGGTCATCCTAATGTCGGCTTTGTCGCGAAACGTGCGTTTCCTTTCTGCTTGGTTTCCAGTTTGTTGGCATAGTGGAAAGCATCCACAAGCGTATTGACAGTCATAAATTCCATCTCCTGTTGGATGTACAAGGACATTCCACTGGTGTACTTCAGAACAAGCAATTTTTCTTCTTCTTGGATGCCAAGTCTAGCCATGAGTCGATACAACTCGTCGGTGTAACTCTGTACTGATTGGTCTTTCCATTGCCTTAGCTGTTACCACTTCTTATACTGCTTCTCAAGGTATTTCGGCAGGTAAAATTCCTTTCGGATGTGTTCGACGAATTTATCCCATGTGTCAATGGGGTCTCTTCTTTTCTCCATCTTTGTCGAGAGGTTCTCCCACCAGCAGTGCACGGAGGTTGACATCTTTAAGGACGCAATGGTAACTTTTTTAGCTTTGGAGAGTTGATTTACAACGTAATAGGATTCCAATTGTTGCACCCAATTGTCGATGGATTCCACGTCAATATTACCTTCAAGATTCGGTATGTCCAAATTCATTTGCACTTTGAAGGGGTTGATTTTATCGAAGTGAGTTCTTGTCGAAGATCCTCTGGATGTCGAAGCGAATCGCAAGAGAATCTCGTTGAACTGGGTGAACACTTCAATCCGTTGTTGAGCCATAGATTGCTCAATAAGCTGTGTTGTCTCGTCAGCTGCATGTCTATCATCTATTTCTTTTGTCATTTCTGGATGTAGCGTTTGCTTGGATTGCTGAGATTGCAAGCGAGTTTGAACCAACATTAGTTAGGTAACTTCGAGAGAAGTGTATACACAAAACTTAAGCACGAAAAACTGAGTGCTCTGATATCAATGATCCGAGTTGTGTCCAGGAAGCACGAGGGGGACAACAGTTCGACTGAATGAGTCGACTCTGTTATGGTGGAAGCTTAATAAACAAAATGAGGAAAAGCAGGATTACGCAACATAAATAAACACAAATATGCAGACAATATGCAGGAATGCGAACTGTTCTTCTATTAGATGTAAACAGATTGATTGTGAAACTGATGTATGTTACAATACTATACATGCTTATATAGAATTCTGAGACGCTTGGGTGCATGCCCGTTACGTTCAGTTACAAAGAAGAAGTTAGAACAGTTCAACTGTTCAACCGTTACAGTCGACTGGAAGACAGAGAGACAGTATGCTGAAGTTCAACAACCGCTGGTCTCATGTTGATCCAGGTGGATATCGGTGGCGGCCCACCTCTTCCAATTGGCTCAAAACGGTATTCTGGCAATTTTGGTAAATTACTATTTTTAGCAGTTTTTCGGGTCCTAAACTTTCAAAGCCATTTTGAGGCCCTAAACGACGTTTTTTCGGCATTGAATGGTCAAGAAAATATGAGTACTGCGGGCCTAACCCTTACGCATTTCGGACTCAAGATTTGCCGACCCTTTTGTAATCCTTGAATATATCTTTCCAATGAGCTATTGTGAGCCCCAAATGGATACTAGACGCAAAAGTTATGACCCTGGGAAATTGATGTACTAACTTATCCAAACGGGGCCCACATGACTTTTGGCACGAATGAGCATAGCGGCCACATCTCTTCCCGGAGATAGCTACCACCATTCTAGCTGTTGTACTTACAGTCTGTTCTATTTCCGCTATTTAATAGAATATGTGTTTACTATATCACTGTGTTCTTTGCAATATATCTATGTATGTGAATATATATATGCTATCTTATTTCGTTCCTACATAAATCTGGATCAGTGGTATCAGAGCAATCTGCTCTTTGATTGTTTCTCGGTGCATGTCCCTGACGAGGTCATGATACACATAGAGTTGGATATAGAACTAGTTTCACTTGGGGAAGATCACTCCCACCGCCCCAAACGGCCTCCCATGGCGGACGTAAAGAGAGATGATGGAGAAGGAGATCCTATCAAGTTGTTTCTCGAGGAATCCCTCGCGTGACAGAGGAATGAGATGATGGATAATTTTTCCCAGATCCTTCGATGCATGCCGACGGCAACTGATACACCTTTGACAAGCAGTCGTTTCGGAGATGCGACTCCCTTCAAGGTACAAGTTAACTTTGATATCCCTTTATTTGAAGGCCAGATCAATGCTGATGCCATAGATAAATGGTTGAATCTACTAGAAGGCTATTTCTCTGTCCACAATTTTTCCGACAGGGAAAATATCGTCTTTGCGCTCCTTAAAGCCATCCCTCATGTCAAAAATTGGTGGGAAACATATTGTGAGCAAAACTCATCAGACGAGTCTGGATTGTTTGAATATTCCAATCCCACTTGGGCCTCTTTTATAGATGTCGTCAAGGAACAATATTACCCCGTTGGAAACTATGATGACCAGTACACAAAATGGACCATTCTGCACCAAGAGAGGGACCAAACGGTGTTGGAGTACACCAACGAATTTCATACCTTGCGCACAAAGCTAGGTATCAAGGACTCCGAGCAACACCTAGTACTGAAATATTACAGTGGCCTACACCGGTACATACGAACAGAGATGGATTTCCTGGAAATATTTACACTCAGATCTGCCTATCGATATGCTGTCAAAATTGAGCAGAAATTTCAACAAAAGAACAAGCGTGACTTCGGACCTGCGCAGAAGCAGGGCAGGGGAAACTCTGGCTCGCAGAACACGGGGTAGGGAAAGGACAACCAGTCCCAACCACAAGCAAAGAAGGGTAACGAAAAGACAAAGAAGTACACTGGGAAGTGGTGCAAGTTCCACAAAATCCCCTGGCACAACACTGATGAATGTCGCTCAAAACAATCATTGGTGGCTGAGATCAAAGCTTCAGAATCATATCCCAGTTCTGATTCTGAATCAGAACCTAATTTCACAGCTGCGCAAAAGGGGAAGCAGATCATTGATGCAGAACCCAGTGCCGTTGTTTCCACCACACAGATTCAACCAAAGGATCCTGAAGAGTCGGAGGAAGAGGAGCGCCTTTTCCACTCACAGATGTGCGTGAAGGGAATTCCCCTACACTTTGTTGTGGACGACGGCAGCCAAAAGAACCTAATCTCAACAGAATTCATCAAGAAAGTGGAGCTACCAATAAAACCACACCCACAACCATACACCATTGGATGGCTAAGCCAAGGATGAGGGATTCACGTCAGTCACCAATGTCGCCTACCATATGGCATCAAGCCCTTCAAAGATGAGGTATTGTGTGATGTGACCCCACTTGAAGTATGTGATGTTATTTTAAGACAACCATATATGTGGAAGAGTCATGATGTGTATGAATCACGACCTCGCAGTGTCATTGTCTCCTTGGGAGGACAACTCTATTGGATACCCAAGACAGTTTCTCCTACCCCAACCAAGCAGGGCAGGAAGATAATCTCCCACACTGGGAAATTTTCCCTATTCGCAATTTCCACTAAAGGAGAACATTAGATCGTAGAGACATCCACAACCTCTACCCATTATCCCTCTACTCAGCAGAAACAAGAAAAACAGAAGTTCAGTGCAGCATCGCCTATTCGAGTACCTTTGCAGTGCAAGGCCACGCATTCAAGGTGCTCCTCCAAAAAGAAACCATCCACACCAGTGTAGACCAAGGATACCACAACAACCAAAACTGTTGAACAGCTTCAGCGCATCCAACAACAACAATTACAACCCTCTGAAGATTTCAAAGAAAGGCAACCTTTTTGCTTCAACAAACGCCGCACCAGGAGCTCAGCTCAACACACAGTTCGACACATGATAAGGGATTTGACGCAATGGATACCATTTCTTCCTAAGTAGGGAGGATTGATCCAGGTGGATATCGGTGGCGGCCCAACTCTTCTAACTGGCTCAAAACAGTCTTCTGGCAATTTTGGTAAATTACTATTTTTAGCAGTTTTTCGGGTCCTAAACTTCCAAAGTCGTTTTGAGGCCCTAAACGACTTGTTTTTGGCATCGAATGGTCGAAAAAATATGGGTACTATATGCTTGACCCCTCCGCGTTTCGGACTTGATATTTGTCAACCCTTTTTATAATCCTTTAATAGATCTTTCCAACGAGCTATTGTGCGCCCCAAATGGATATCAGATGCAAAAGTTACGACCCCGGAAAATTGATGTACTAACTTACCCAAACAGGGCCCACATGACTTTTGGCGCTTCATCTCCTAGGGTTAGGTTTTTGGATGTTTGGGATTCTTTCCCTCGTGCTTATGATAAATAGGTCCTTTCGGCCTTTCTTTGTATTCATCTTGGCACGAATGAGCATAGCGGCCACATCTCTTCCTAGAGATAGCTACCACCATTCTAGCTGGTGTACTTAGAGTCTGTTCTATTTTCGCTATTTAATAAAATATGTGTTTACTGTATCACTGTGTTCTTTGCAATATATCTGTGTATGTGAATATATATATGCTATCTTATTTCGTTCCTGCATAAATCCGGATCACATGTCGACACTGCTTGTAGATGTCACGAACTGTGAGGTTGTTGAACATGTTGAAAGTGCGGAATGTATCGCAGTATGTCGAAGTCGAGACTCATCGAACTTATGTCGAAATCGAAACCTCTTAAAGTTGTCGAAGTCATGTCGAGTCGAAACTTGTCAAATTTGTATCGATGACTTGCGAACTATGATGTGGATCAGAGTCGAAACTTGTCGAGGTTGTATCGACGTCGATGACTTACCAACTATGATGCAAATCACTTTCTCTGAGAGAATATCACTCACGTCACTAGGGACTTCTACATTGACAGGTTTTTTTTTACTGTCATCAGCAAACAGATCTAGATCAACAAGCTTTGCTGAGCTTACATGATCATGGGATGCACCATAAACACAGTCTTCTTGGCTGTCTTCCAATTCACTATGGGATTCCTACTGCTTTGCGTGGATTGCAAAGTCAACTGGTTCCTCTTCACTAAACTCTGCTTCATCTTCTTCTACATCAGGTTCCTCTTCACTGAACTCTGCTTCATCTTCTTCTACATCAGGTTCCTCTTCACTAAACTCTGCTTCATCTTCTTCAACATCAGGTTCCTCTTCACTGAAATCTGCTTTCAATATATCCCAAGATTCTTTTGGAGTATAAACTTCTACAATGTTATGAAAGATGGAATAGTCTATACTATTTTGTATGATACTTAAGGAAACAACTTCCCTTCTTTCTTTTTGATACTCTGTCAAATTCTCAAATGCTTCTAGATCACTAGGATCCTCTTCAACTACAAAATGCCACATATCTTGTGACCTTAACAGATCCCTAACTTTTAATGACCATAATTCATAATTGTCTCCATCAAAGGTTTTCCATGAACCTATTGAAATTAACAGATTTCTTACCTCTTCAATTTCTTCTGGTAGCTCTTCTAGAACCATCTTCGATCTTCTTGGTTTTCTTCAATATCAGTGGTCCTTCAGACTTCATATCTTCTTTTCCCTTTTCTACACAAGTTATTCTTGGATCAATCTCTGCAAGACTCGATCTTCTTCAATCAATGCTGGAACATTGTCCAATATTTTAGCTCAGTGTCAGCAATACTTTCGCTCAAAACTTGATCTAAATAATGCTAGTACTTGCCATGGATTATGACAACTCTTAAACTGGTCGGCGTAGGTTTCTAACTGACAGAGTGCACCTATGGGGTGCACCGGACAAAATTTTATAGAGTAAAGGAAGACTCGTGCAATTTTCCTTCTAGCAGGGTGAGCCATCGGCGTAGTTTGTCTTCATACAAGGTGCATTGATCGGCGCAGTTTACCTTAAGACCGGCACAATTTTCCTTCTAGCAGGGTGAGCCACCGGCTCAGTTTCCCTTGAGGCAGGGTGCGCCATCCGGCTTAGTTTTCCTTCAGGCAGGGTGCGCCATCCGGCTCAGTTTTCCTTCAGGAAGGGTGCTCCAGCTGGCTTAGTTTGTCTTCAGGCAAGGTGAGCCAACTCAGAAGGTGGTGCAGTTTTCCTTCAGCAGGGGTGCGCCAGGGTCTCTTTGGGTTTTTGAGGGTGCGACTTCGTCGGATCGTGGGCAAAAAAAAATGAGAGAAAAAATTTCCGCGTCCCGAGTGTTCCGTCTCCGTCCCGTGCTGCAGCTTCCAGTTGTGTGTGTGCTCTATAGCTTCTGAAGAGGCTTACCCCAAAAAAAAGGTTTAAGGATCATGCCGTCAGCTCTGATACCATGATAAAGTTTGCAAAGACACATAACAAGAGCGGAAACACAAAGGGAATATTGATTTCCTTCTCATTATTAAACTCACATATATATAGTATCACATAGAATCAAAATCATCGGCTAATACAATGGGCCAGTGAATACCATGAGTCGACTAATGTCCTAGTCAACAACTAACTCAACTAACTTAGGACCATTGACTCAACTAACTAACCAACTTAGTACCATTGAGATTACAACTCTTAACATCATCCACATGTTTTGACATGCAACACATAACTTTGAATGAACTTCGACTACATTCTTCGTCCATCCAGAACCTCCAGTGGCTAAGATGCTCATTTTCCACATGAACCCTTCATCTCTAAAAAATCTATAGTATGTACGAATTCTATTGGATTTTTACTTAAATATTGAAATCAACGAATGTGTAGCTTATCTTATCGATTGATGTTGTTCTTGTTTTGGTATATATATTTTAGAAAAAATTAGTTGAGGAGATATATGGTGCATGGGATTTGATTCCACAACTTTTTGGATTGGATTTACCGATGAGAGAGGATCCATAATAGGCCAAGCATGGATTCTTTGGTGGTAATGTTGGTTGGGGGGACAAAATCGCCAAAAGAGACTGGAGATGCTCTGTTGTTGCAGACTATTTTGCAGGCCTTAATGAATGTTAGAGATTGCAATATTCACCCAGATTCACCTAAGTTGTAGGTACTTCCACAATCCTTATGTTTTGTATCCAAAATTTTAAGCAATCCCTATGTGTATCCAGGATTGTGAAGGGAAATGGTGTAATTGTTCAATTGTATACTGCTTTTATTTATGGAAATTTACCAGTCCTAAACAAATGATATCCTTATACTAGCTAACGGCTTATTTGGTGTTTGCTTGATGAACAAATTGTCACGTCCTCTTTTTCAATTAGTCTGAATAGCATCCTAGTTAAATACATAAAGGAAAATTAATGCTATAGAATAACAAAGACACCATAACAAAGTTTTTCAGCTGATTTATTTACCTTTGATTCGCTATTAAGGCCCATCTTGTTCACTAGGTACTTATTCAACATTAATGTTGTCATAGTTCCATCTCTGCTACACAAAAGTAAAATAATAATCAAAAGAATCCCATGTGCACCATTAACATAGGTTAAAAAAACCAATACCACACACAAATCCAAAATATTGCTTGCTTGGTTGAAGCATACATACTTAATTGGATTATTAAAAAAAATCCTCGGAATCTGAGGAAACATTCGATCTCCACTTCTATGATACATGCCCATGAAGACCTTCAGCCTGTTGCATGTCCAGTGAGCAATATACTGGAATTTCTATGCAATTCGCCGAAGGGAACAAGCACGTTTCTTACATCCTTGCATGTGGATGGTATAGTTGCCTCTAAGTGAGTTGCCTCGAAGAAATGGGTTGAATGAACACTCCATGGTTAATTTTCGGCTTAAATCACAACGACATACTGTCTTTGTTGTTCCACTGCATTCTACATTGTAGTTTATCAGCTCCGAACAGAGTTGCTACCGCCAACAATCCAGCCTTCTCCTATCGGGTCACACGAGTGAGAATTATCGGAAAAGAGATTTTCCTCGTCAACTATACGACTTACAACTATCAATTATGGTTTTCGTTATTCTGCATTAATAAAAACAATTTCAATGGTGGTTCTTTCACATATGGCAACATCGGTGCACTAAATATCATATGGAAAATCAATATAATGGATATACAACTTTCAATGATGGCTCTTTCACAGATGGCAACATTGGTGCACTAAATATCATATCATATGGAAAATCAATATAATGGATATGAGAGTAGTTGCAGTAAAGGTAATGGATAAGCCAATTATTGGAAAACTTGAATGAAAATGAAATAGCAGATTAAAATTTTTAATTTTTACATGGAAACATTTCCTATGAACAGTTCATTTCAATGAATGAATGAGTCTTTTTAAGTACTTAAGTGGCAAGTTTTTGGTTTTTTATAATTTATAATTTATAATTATTTTTATACTTCAATAATTAATTTACATGCCATGAAAAATTGTTTCATGAAATTTTTAAACAAAATTAGTTCATCTAATTTAAAAAAAAAAACTTTTTTATTTTTATTTTAGAAAATTAAATTTAATACCTAAAATTCTATGAATGTTTGTAATACCCCATTTTGGATCCTTAGGATATATTGACTTTTATTGTAAATATTGAATACATGCGATGTATGTTTCCCTAGCATGGAGCTCAAGGCCAAGGCCCCATTAGTGTATGCTCAAATTTTATTTAGAAAGGAAAGTATTTGATATTATGGTATCCATGTGCTATTAAGCCATGAAATATTGTAAATTGATGTAAATATTAATATTGCAATAAAATACCAAAAACTGGCTATTGAAGCAACTAATAAGAGGGAGCCATGTATATTCCACTAGGGAGTAGTGAGGGGGTTATGGGGTTGAACCATATGCTGCCAAATGTCATCTTGAGAACCCATTTGACTTTCTTTGCTCACATTTAATTCTGTGTAAGAAAGTTGTTGAAGAAATCGGTCCATGGATTCAATGGAGCATGGACAGCCCAGAAATTCGTATGGCAGGTATGGGCTCTGTTCCCTTGACCCACAAGTCACTCTACCTTATGGGAATTCATTTTTCCTCATTCTCATTCCATTTTTGAACATCTAAGCTTCAGTTTTCATCCATTACACAGATTGAACAGTGAGAAAAAAAAAAATCGCAACTTTGCAATAACCCACGTTTTGAAGTGCCATAAACACCTATCATTTGGTATTGCTAGTAAAATACAATGGGGGATCCATAGACATGAACCTTGGGGTGAATTTGAGAGTGTTAGATACCCTGAAATCCATTGGAAAATCCAGTTTTGATAGCCCGAAAATCCAATTACAGGATTGAGTCATTTGGTTACTGAATTGTGAGAATCCAAGCGTGAATGATGGAGCAGAGGTTGGGATTGCTTGATAAACCCAGTGAAGGCTAGAATCTCAAGGATTTAGCAACTTGGACCTTTCTATGCCCGCCCTGAAGAGCACTGGAGGGAAGAAAGCTTGAGGGACTGTGCAGCAAAGAAGGGGACCTTCCTTATGTTGGGTGTGGTAGGTATTATGGGTGCCATGATTGTTTGAGTTTAGTTGAGATGCATGTAGCTTTGTGGTTGAGTTCACTATCTTAGCATCCTCCTCCTTTGCCTCTTGCATGCTTGATAAACCCAACTATTTGTTGGCTTAGCATGACTGTTTGTGTGAGACCATGGATGTGAGTGAGTCTGTTTCGTTCCTCCTTAGTGGATACACATCCCAGCTCGGGGGTGGTCTCTCAGCTGAAAGAATATATGATGGACAGAGACCTATGGTTGGGTGGAACATTGCTCTCACATATCTAGTTGCTTGGACAGTTCATTTTGAAGATAAGTGTTCTCTGTGGTTTAAATTATATTCATTATGTGTTCTGCAATGTTTAATTTGATGACTGCTATGATTATATGTTGAATGCATGATGCAATTGTGTGTGGATAGTGTATCATTATGTTGTGTTTATTTTAAGTATGAATATGCACACACGAGTTTTAATTTATTATGAATTTTGTTAGTAATGAACAGGGCTAACTTTTCCAAATAAGCCTTGAAATCTTAGTCATGTTTCCTCCCTTGCATCGGATCGACGGGAGGGGACGTGACAGAGTGGTATTAGAGGCCATGTTGCAGCATTGGGGCTGCTTGGGCCAAAATTTGAGTTACAAGCAGATATCAAAATGTTTTTACGTGGTATTGATGAATTTTGGGCGACATTTTGATTAGAAAAATGACATAATTAGAGTTCTCAGGTGTGGCAATGGATCACACCATTGCATAGATCTCTCCAATATTTTTCCAATGGTACCAGACACGCCTTATTTGGTTAAAGGATGAGGGAGATATGAGCTTTGAAATTTTGTCGGAGTAGAGGTGTTACCGTAATTGCGGATTGCGGAAACGTAAAGTTCTCAAATTTGCGTTTTAGACTTCCGCATTTCCGAACCCGCATTATGGATTGCAGAATGCGGATTGTGGAAACGAAAAATTTTCAAATTTGCGTTTTGGAGTTTTTCACATTCCCAAGTTCCATAGTACAGATTGCAGATTGTGGATTGCAGAAGCGACATTTCTGAAGTTGAAAATTTGGCATTCCGCATTCCCGAGTTCTGCAGTACGGATTGCGGATTGTGGATTGCAGAAGCGACATTTCCGAAGTTGAAAATTTGGCATTCTGCATTCTTGAGTTCCGCAGTATGGATTGCGGATTGTGGATTGTGGAAGCGACATTTCCGAAGTTGAAAATTTGACATTCCGCATTTCTGAGTTCCACAGTGCGGATTGCGGATTGCTGATTATGGAATGACATTTTCTAGAGTTGGAAATTGGCATTCTGACTTCCGCATCGCGGATTGCGGAAGCGAAAAAAAAAAAATTTAGAGCCCGAAACTTGATTTTTGGATAGCAGGAGCATGCAGACTCAGAATTGGATAGTTTTGTGATTTTCTGAGGCCATTAACGAAGGCCATGAAAGAACCATAGAGGGTTTCGAGCCCATTATGCTCTGATTTGGCATAAAATCGAGACTAATGGCTTTTACGAATAAGTGTCCCGATGCTTGACAGAAGGTCGGATTGAGATGAAACTGATATGGAGCATCCATGGAGTAGGAAAATTGTTAATTTTGGAATTTTGGAGCCAAATTCCAAAGGATGCGAAGTCGGGGTGAGTGAGAAGGCCAAAAAACACTATTCCGGGCCACTTTTTGAGGATTTTGAAATGCTTGCAGTGGATGAAAGTGACCTTATATTTAGGATTCAAGAAATCTACTAAACTCAACATTTCATATTCTCATTAAAATAGACAATTCATGTTAGACAGAGATTTTCAAGAAATGCTCAGTTTGGGAGATAGCCATTTTTTGCCCAAAATTTTGGAAAAAGTTAAAAGTTAGAAATAGTCAAACCCATAAATTTATAGAAGATGGACGATGCATCGGAACAAGGATTCAAAGGTTGTTGAGTGTTCCTTGTTTTATGTACTAACTTTTTCCAATAGAAAATTTTTCATGATTCCTCCCATATTTGCTTCTATGGGTGGTTGAAGTTGGCATTCAGGATATTTTGCAGTTGTGTAAAAGTGCAGAATTTTGGTAAAAATTGTCATTTTCAGAGTAATGTAGTTTCCACACCCAAAGTCGGAATGGAGCATGTAGATAGGAATTGGAAATATTATCCAGTAGGGAACAGTGGTGCATAACCAGAATTTGAATGAGGTTATCATACATCATAGATATGTGGAGCAAAAAAGTGCCAATGACTATTTTGAAACAATTGTTGTTAATTTGGGCAATTTCTAGAATTGCATGATGGGGCAAAAGAAAAGAAGGCATAATAGCTCTGTGAATTATTCCATGAGTTTAATTATGTTAAATATTGATGTTTTATATTTCTATATGCATTCCTAAGATGTCTAATAAATATTTTTATAATGCACAGTGTTTGTAGCTGATAAGATTTGAATAGTTGTACAATAGGGCCGACAACATACAAGGAAAAGGGTCTCCAAAGGAAAATGGTGATCATAAATGATGCTCAAGATCCTTATTATCATGATGAATATGTGCTAGGAGAAGATGTGCAAGGAGAGAATGCTGAAACTGAATCCAATGGGAGAAGGGAGCAAATAACTCAGAATTTGGTTGAAACCATGGTAAGCTTTACTGCAAGGTTGATGAAGGCTCAAGAGGAAAAGAACCAGCTCAATGCTTCTATTTTGTGGAGCCTCACTGATATGAAACATAGGATAAACCTTGGGTCTAACCCAAGCAATGTAGGTGAAGAAGGAAGAGATGCAGGGAGTCGCTCTAGAGGTCATTCTAGGAGGAGGACTCCAAGCCCAAGAAGGAGTTCTGTGAGAAAAAATCCTAGAAAACCCTCCTCAAGATATTCTTCCAGCGGTTCATGTGACTCCAGAGTTCTCGAATAATTCCAAGGCATACTTCTAGCAGATTTGATGGAAGGAAGAAATTCAAAGGAATTCCACAGGGAGAATTCAGGAAGGCAAGGCCTCCCACGTTTGATGGAAAAGACAAGACTGGCCAAGAGGCAGAGGCATGGGTTCTTGGGATGAAGAAATATTTTATGATTCATGATTACTTAGGAAATGAAAAGGCCATAATTTCCATTTACAATCTAAATGGTAGAACTTCAATTTGGTGGGATCACCTCTTGGATGTAAAAGAGATCAATGAAAGGAGGATTAGCTGGGAGCGATTTAAGAAGTATTTCGAGGAAAAATACCTTTCTGCTAGGTATTATGATAGTAAGAGGAAAGAATTCAATGGAATCAAGTTGGGACAGAAGACTATAGAAGAGCATGTCCATAAATTCTTGGAATTGTTGAGGTATGTGGACTATATCAAATATGAGAGGCTAAAGATCCAATGCTTCCTTGGGAGTCTACCTCAAAGTTTCAAAGATAGGATTGAGTTTGTTAATCCACCAAGTCTTGATGAAGCCATTAGGATGGAAATGAATTGCTATGAGCAGAGCAAGGGAAAATGGGAGGTTCACCCAGCATGGAAAGGAAAGCCAAGAGGGAGGTTTGATCAAAGTAAAAGTGGATTCAAACCACCATTCAAAAATCAGCCAAAGAATTTTCCAAAGAGATCCTGTAACAATAAATCACTCGTGATAAGCCGCAACAACAACAGCTCCTCTAACAATCCAAGCTCCTGTAACAATAAATCACCCAAAAAAAACTCATTTCTATACATATTATTTCCTCTCTAAATTTATTTAGATCAGTAAAACGCAATGCTTCCAAATAGAAATCATAGCTATTATTCTTATGAGGTTGCCCCAGGACTTTTGATGGCTGTAAATCACAGCAGGTCCAAAGCTCATGGCAGGATTGTGCAGGCCCAAATCTCCTAGCAGGAAACCGCCAGAGTTTTCAATCAATGTTTGCAAAACCCAACAGTATCGATCCATCGCACCCCTATACTAATATTTATGAATAAAATCTAAATGTAATAGAAACAAAACTTGGGAGAATAATTCGTGTTTGTTACTACAAGGAAGTGATCTTAACAATGAACAAAGTATGAACCACCGGCTTTGGATGGAATACCAACTGATAGTTGAATTTGCAAATAGAGTTCCCTGCCATAGAAAATTATTCTTGTTATTCAAGGATGGATTGGATTTAGTACTATGCCTAATCCCCAGTTCTTCTTGGGATAGCGCCCGACGTCTTCTAGACCAACTACATGCATTTTAAAATCATGTTGAACCCTCTTCATCAGTTGCAATACGTTGTCCATTGTTCCACTCCGAGACAAGAATCGATTGGAATAACCAATCGCTCAGAATAACCTAAATTATTCACTGATTTATCAGTTACTAACCAAACCACTTGATTAAAGTTAATCCAACTAACAATCAACCTTCAATAGCCAATTCAATCACACATTTCCACAGTGCATAATCCTATTCATGAGATCCCTCATGCCCAAACACCTATGTGTGAGATCCTCAAATGCAACCTGTCTATGTTCTCTCATCCTCTCTAGAGATGTGTCCATGTCTTTCTCAGTCTGTGCTCTCTCTTCCTCAGTCAATTGTGAATTACAACTGGTGTGTCTGCAATCTTGAATTTCTTGAGCACGTTGAGCATGGATAAGTGTGAAGCATTGAAGACCAAACCTACAACTAAAGTTTTGGAAACCAAGATCCACGTCATTGGTATGTTTTTAGGGTTTTCAGGTCTATTTATATTTTGAAAATCAACTTGGTTATATGCATTTAAAGACACATTAAAGGATTTTGGGATATTTGTATTGTCTCTACAACTTGCAACTATTGTAAACATACTAGGTTTAGAATTTATGAGAGGCGGTGAAGAAGGATGAAGGTCACGATGATGTTGGGATATTACTTATATTTTTAGAGGTAATCACCATTCTCTAGATCTCTTTAAATTGTGCCAAATATTGTATGAAATATCAAAGAATTCCAAGATTATAAATTATTGTAGTGCAATGACTTAGACTTGGACATAGTGTTTTTTTTGTAGATTTCCACAGAGATTGGTGTATCACAGTACTTGTTTATTGCAGATTGTATAGATTGCAGAAGATGCATTCTTTGACTTCTCTGGTTGGAGTAGTGCTCACAGATAAAGAAACCTATTCAAAATGGTTGAGGAAGATCAAGTCCACGTTCATCTACAATGATCTGTGGGATGGAATATGTGAAAGAGTGACTCTTGAAATAGGTGATGGCCCCTCTCTTGGCCCAAGACATCTAACCCAAAACCACTAGAAACAAAGAAAGAGCTCGTTGCGTGGAAGACTAAAGAAAAGAAGGCATTGGCATTGATTACTGCAATAGTAATTGAAGAGGTGAGTCAACATATACTATTTGCAACATCTTGTTTTGATGCCTTCAAAATATTGAAAGACCTATATGACTCACATTCTGAGTTGGAGCTACTTCAGTTGTTGTTAAAGTTGTCCAATTTGGAAGTGAAAGACAACGATCATATGATTTTTGCGTATGATATTAGAGAAATCATGCATAACTCAATTCCATTGGTATGAATCCATACCTCTCTCTCACAGCTTTCATCAAGTTCCTCATCCCCACACATTCACACTACCTTGAATCACTTCAAGTTAGTGACAAATTAAAGGAGCTCACCTTCGACTCTCTAGTGGATAAGATTGTGGATAGATAAAAATAGTTTGGAAAGAAGACCCTCCAACCCATTGGAGAGACCTTGTTCCTTTCCCATAAAACAACGAACTCGTCAAAAGACTCTTCTAAGGGAGAGAATAGGAAAAGAGGACATGGAAGAAAGAATTTCAAAGCCACCGGGTAGAAATAATACAAACAAGAGACCATATTTACGTTGTGTATAGTGTGGGAAGAACGGACATGATGAAAATCACTATTGGGCTCCATGGGAGACAATCAAACAGAGGCATAATGAGAAGAAAGAAGAAATAGGTAAATTCCAAGAGACTAGTAAAGCTCATGAATCTGCTCATGTTATTGTTGCACACTATAATATCAGATTAAATGAAGTCACTTCATTTACCTCTTGGAAATATACTTGCTTTCTAGAAGCTGGTGCAACTTCCAACATGACCTTTAGAAAAGACTGTTTTGAATATTTCGATGACAATATAGATGTCATAGTGTATTTTGTAGATAATTCCAACCTCAAATCAATTGGACTTGGCTCAATGGGGCTCAAATTGCCTAGATTCCTTGATTTTTTGCTGCATAATGTTCCTTATCTGCTATAGTTGTAGAGAAGCATTTTGTCCCTAGTGCACATTCGACAAAAAGGCCATTCCATCCACATTTTCAATGGAATAGTAGAGATAAGGAAGTCCTATGAAAAACAAGTTACCATGACCAGATATGAAGATGGAAAGTTGTTGAAACAGAAAGGATCATCTGCAATAGTTCAAAATTTTCCCCGCCTCTCTCAACATGAAGAAGGTACATTGTCTTCCAGTTTATGGCATATTAGATATGGACACATCAACTATAATAGTCTATGTTGTTAAAAAAGAATGGTGTTTTTTATTTTCCCACCATTCCAAAGAAGCTGAAATAGTGCGATGCATGTATTCTTGGCAAACATTGTAATAATCCATTTCATGAGTCCAAATTCACAGCATGTAGAAATTTAGAGCTAATACACTTCAACTTGTGTGGCCCCATGCTCGTTACCTATTCCAATGGTAATAAATATCTCATGACCTTTTTTGATGACTACACTAGAATGTGTTGGGTATATTTATTAAAGAAAAAATATGAAACATTTCAAACATTTAAAAAAATTCATGTATGGATTGAAAATAAAGAAAAATATCACATTGGCACACTTTGTACTGATAATGGAAAATAATACACTTCTAATGATTTTGAAAATATCTTCATCAACATGGGATTAGGTGTCAAACTATAGTTCCATACAATCCTCAACATAATGGTGTGGTAGAAAGAATGAATAGAACTATATTGAATATGGTACACTCCATGCTATTTTTCAAGAACATCAATTGATGTTTTGGGGTGATCCATCTTTATGTGCAGTCTATTGGAGAAATCAATGTCTCATGCTACTAGAAACAAAAATATACACGAAATGTGGTATGGCTGAATTCCTTTGGCGAGGGTCTTTGGTTCCACCCAAGGATAATTTTAAGGACCCATACTTATTTAAAAGTGTATAAACCTTGGCGAATCTTACCAATTCTTTAAATGTCAACTATAAAATATTTGGCGATATTTTTTTAAATTTTTTTCAATTTATAAGGATTTTATATTGTTTATATAATAATTTGGTGATTTTTAGAGTGAAAAAAGTTTACCCCATCAAAATTGGGCGAAATGGGGCTTCAAAAAATGCAAATTGGTGATTTGTTTTGGAGAAAAACATGGAAAAATAGCCCATGGGCTAAATTTCGCCCCTAAAATTATCCTTGGTTCCACCTACTATGCCATATACCAACAAAAAATAGAGACAAGCTCGGTGCATAGAATCATAAATTCATTTTCTTTGGGTAGTCAAACACCACCAATGCATATCTTTACAATGAGGTAAAGAAAAAAATTGTCCTTTCCATAGATGTCATTTTTCATGAAATGAATAAAAATGATGAGTCTATTGAAAGCCAACTTAATCATCTAGAAAAATTTACCCTTGTAAAGACATTTCATGAAGTTGATAATGAAATTCCACATCCTGGAGAGGGGGGCGCTATCTTGGATCAATCTCTGGAATTTCATTTTGCACCATCAACACCCCCTCATGAAGAAGAAGTTCCTACTACTTCACCAGAAAAGGAAATTCAACTGGATTATGTGACTAAGAGGATTGGAAGATTAAATATTGAATATGATGAATCAACACTAGCTGGGAAACCTAGACCTTCATGGAAAGTTCTGAAATGGGTCAGAAAGACACTTGAAAATTTCCATCCAGATGAAGTTGGAAATATAGGAACAATACTTTCGATAAGACAAGAAGATGGAGGAGATGCAAACAATTCAAACTCAGGTGATGTATAAGATATGGATGTCTCATATGATTGTGAATTGAATTTGTTTGCTAACCTGGAACCAACTTCCTTTTGAATAAGTTGTTTCTAGTGATAAGTGGAAAGAATCCATGAAGAATGAGTATGATTCTTTCATTAAGAATGAGAATTGGAAATTGGTGGACCCTCCATTTGGAGCCACCAATTGGTGTTAGAAAATAGCATCATAGAGAAATAACGAAATAAATGTCAAAATAAAACATATAAGAGAACATTACAAGAGAGATACCAATATAAGTGTTTCACCCAATATGGGATAAATCCATGGAGAAACAACTAGTATTTTCTTTTATTCCATTAAGCAAAATGAAGGAATACAACCTACAACACATCCACTACAACCTCATCTTCACTCTCTCGCAGTCTCTCTCACTCAGTCACAATGATATTTCACTATACACAATGGAAATCCAATTCCCTCTATAAAAGAGGGTTGCATTCTAGGGCAAAAAACCCTAACGTAACTTCTACCGTCATATATGTGACCTAGTGATGAATAGTCCATATTAAATATGAAATTACAACATTCAACAATGAAAAATTTCCAACAATTTCTCTTGGGAGGGATCCACTAATGGTGTCTCCATCCCCCTTGGACCCCATGGCGATAATAGTGGGGGGCGAATCCCCCCCACATCCCCCTTCCAGGGAATTAGATCCAAACGCGGCTGAAACATGACCTTTGAGTAAGGAATATTATATCAGGATCCACAAATAACAATCTCCTACTTGGAGACTGAGTAATGCAACTCCACTGCTACTACACCTACTGGACTGTGATCCAACTTGGACATGGAAAGTTTCTCATCCTCACCTTCATGCTTGAAGGCCAACTAAAACTGAGAAGGAAATCAATTTCTCCCTAGTTACTACCTTTGTTAACATGTCTAGAGGATTCTGGCTAGTATGTATCTTTTCCAACTTCAATTGTCCATCTTAAAAAATGGATTATATGAAATGGTACTTGAGATGTATATGTTTAGTATTAGAATGGAAGGTTAATTTATTTGCAATACGATTGGCACTCTATGTGAGGAGCATCCAACAATTAATTAATGAAAATGCACGATATATCATAAATAACAGAACACATAAGAGATTTATTGATCGCGGGCCACTTCGAGGGGGAAACCTCTTTTCAAAAATATTAATACAAATAACTTGTGGATTCCTTCACTGGCCTCGACACGTACTTATATACTAAGTCTATGCGCCAATACTATGGATCAATACCATGGAACATATAACAGTACAGGACGACTTACAAAGCATATGCATCCAATACTATATATCAATACCATGGAACATATAATACTACGGGACGACTTACAAAGCATATGCGTCCAACAACAATATACTAACAAAGTAAAGAGAAGGGTTGACATGGGTTCCTAACACTCTAGCTATCGCTATACAACTTTTTATTCTCCTGCATCTTACCCAGATCATCCATGAACCTCTATAGCCAAATCATCTCTTTACTAGCCTCTGTAGTAGCAACATACTCTGCTTCCATTGTTGAAAGTGCAACAACCTTTTGCAGTTTTAAAATCCAACTTATTGTTGTTCCACATATAGTAAAAGACAAACCATGTAGTGCTCCTTCTACTATCTTTATCACCTGTCATATTTGAATCAACATATCCCTATAGAAGAGTTTTGAACCTCCAAAGCATAATGCATCAGTATTGGTAATTCTAAAATACCCAAGAATCCACTTTACTGCCTCCCAATGCTCTTTACTTGGATTGGTCATATACCTACTTAAAAATCCCACTGCATGTGCAATATCTTTTATTGTGCACACCATTACATACATCAAGATACCAACTGTTGATTAATAAGGGACCATGGAAATGTATTCTATATGCTCCTTTTTCTTGGGACACATCTCCTTAGTTAGTTTAAAATGGCTAGCCAAAGGTGTACTAACTAGTTTTGCATCCTACACTATGAACCTTTCTAACACCTACTCTATGTATACAATGTCAATTTGTGATTTTTCCAATCTCTTTTTATTCTCATACCAAGGACTTGCTTTGCAACACCCAAATATTTCATTGCAAATGAATTAGCTAATTTTCTTTTGAGCACAATTATATCCTACACGAAATACCCTTCAACAAGCATGTCATTTGCATACAATAACAAGATAATATAGCCTCTTAAAATAAACAGAGTGGTTAGAATGACATCTACCATAACCTTGTTCTATCATAAATCTTAAAATTTCGAATACCACTTCCTTGGAGCTTGTTGTAGGCCATACAAGCTCTTCTTCAACCTGCAAAATAAATTCTCTTTCCCTTTGACCTCATACCCCTGTGGCTGCTGGATATAAATCTCTTCCTCCAAGTTCCCACAGAGAAAAGCTATTTTTACATCTAACTGTTCAAGATGCAAATATTCTACTGCCACTAGACTTAAAATATTCCAAATTGAAGTCATTTTAACAACAAGAGAAAATATTTCATCAAAATCTATACCTTTCTTTTATGCAAACCTCTTAATAACAAATCTAGCCTTGTTGTGTTTTTTTCCTCCATCTTCTTCCTTCAACCTGTAAACCCATTTATTATGCAATGCTCTTTTACCTATAGGAAATTGAACCAAGTCCCAATTTTGGTTTCGTACCAAGGATTCAATCTCCTCTTTCATTCCTTGCTCCCACTTCTTTCTAGTTTCCACCCTCTTCATAACATTCTAGTTCACTAGAATTAGCCAACTATAAATAATATAATGAACTAGGAGAGTATCGTTCAATGGATCTAATTAACCTGGTAGGTATTCTAACAACACCTATAGGAGTTTGAGGTACGTGCAGTTGTTGTTTTTATTGTACATTTTGATTTTCTGGCACTTTTGGAATTTCATTTCTTTGATTTCATCAAGCATTTTGTATTATGTGTTTTCCTTTTTTGTTTCTTTCCTTGTAACTAATATTTGTACATGACTTTTTCATTGAATACCACATCTCTAATCCTAATGATTTTGTGATTTTCATAATACCATAAGTGATAACCAAAATCATTAACTCTCTATCCAATAAAGGTACACTTCTTGGATTTTTCCTCAAGATTTGTTCTCTTTTATTATCAATATGGACAAATGCTTCACAACCGAAAGTCTTAAAAAATGAGTAGTTTACCTTTTTACCTATCCATGCCTCCTCTAGAATGAAACCATCCAAAGAACTTGAAAGCCCTCTATTTATTAAGTTAAAAATAGTATCTTTGACATCTTCCCAAAACTATAAGGGTTGTTGGCACCAGGTTAGAGCACAGAAGATGCAGAGGCGACAATGACGAAGGGGTCATCAACGACAGAAAAGGACCATTTGCGAAGGATAAGGAGCTGACGAAAGCGGAAGTTTTGGTCCAAATTAGTTAGAATGGGTCATTTGGACCATTTCGAAACGACCATAGTGTCTATAAATAGAAACACAATTGTAATAGGATAATCATAGAATCATAAGGAGATAAGTCTATCAAGCCTAATGTATTTTGTCTGCCTTCAGCATTTTTTTCTCTAAGTATATGGATTCGTGCTAAGTCGCTTGGAACTGTTTTCTACGAAGTTAATCCTGCAGTCTTGTGATGAGTTAATGAATGAGGATGTTTCGTTATATTTCGTCTATGTGATTTCAATTTTTCGCTATGTTATGAAGTATGAATGATATCTTGATGATGCGATCTTGTTGCTTTGTCGATTGATCAGTAATGTTGGTTGATGTCTATTGCATATTTGAATTGTTAGCATAATGTGAAAATGAATCTCTAGTTTTTGTAGCGATTGAGTATGAATTAATGCAAGTCTTCTCCCTACTACGGAAATGTGGTTCCTGCAACCCCCCTTAGACATCTCGGGTGAGACATCACTTGCTCTGCAGGTGTTGTTGGAAAGGGTAAAACCTTTCTGGGCCAATGCTTAAGGGTGTCTGGTTGGTATTTGTTGACATAAGTGCGAAGTGAACCCCTGTCGAAAGAACTGTGTCAACAAATGGTTCCATTTCCAGGACCGTAGTGCGAAATAAGAGAGGACATGTTGTGGCATACGACGAAGTCGGAGATCGAAGAATGGTTCAACAAGAAGGCATGAGAGTTTGCTGAAGAAGAAAATCACAACCCTAGATGGTTGAAGACTGAATGGATGCATAAATATATCTAGTCTCACATTCATGAGATATTCTTCTGAGAATTATCGATACTACTGCATGAGTGGTCGGCACAACTGACATTCGAAAAGAAGAATTTTCAAGGCGGTGAACCTGAACACTAGATGCCCGAACTGATCCAACAAATGAAGCGATTGGATAACAGAGCGTCTACAGATGTCGAAGTATGGGTATATAGTATTATGGAGGGATACATCACTAAATTTAACGTCGACACAATCAAGTCATATAGCGACGCAGAAAGGAATTTTTTCAAGGGACCCAGAGGAAGGTTTCTACTATCACTGAAACTGTGGATTAAAATGCTTATCTGTGAAAAAGGTATACTGAAGATGAATTCTGACGAGTAAAGCTCAGTGTGTGGAGGCTGTGGGTGCTGCGTGGATGGGGGTCTGATAGAATGATGCGGGGTAGATGGATATGAGCTACAAAGGAATTCTAAGGGAGGCTATGGAAGATTGTGGTAACCTGTGAAGTGGGGTGAGGTTCCGGCCGGAGAAGAAGAGGAGGACTGAGATTGAGAGAGAGTCTCCTAGAGGGACTGGAATGAAAAACTGTGAAACGGGACCACAAGGGACTAAGAGAGCTTACTGTGACGAAGAAAGCAACTAGGCTACCCCTGAAGCTGAAGAAGGACAAACCCAAAGCTACAACGTACCCACAACCCCGCGCACTATGCCAAATTTCAGAGGAAGAGACCCCGCGCAACCGCGTACGCATGGCTGCCTGGCGTGTCAGAATAATGGTAAGAGTAGTGGGTCTGTAAATAATAGTAGGAGACCAAGGATGGTAGGTGACGATGTGAAAATGTCGATTTTCCAAGGTAACAGGACCGAGGATCCCAAGTAGTATTGGTTTTTATGCGAAGCAGTATGGACAGTAAAGCAGGTCCAAGATGACGATACCAAGAAAGGACAGCTAGAGACGACCTTTAGGGGCTGTGCGCTAGATTGGTTTATGAAATTCATACAAGTACCTACAGGGAGTTGCAAGAAAACACTGTCGCAGATTAGGGAAGGGTTGATTGATGAGTTTAGGAAGCCAAAATACGAGTCGCAATATATCACAGAACTGAAAGAGATCAAGAAATTTCCAAATGAATCACTGTGGGAGTTCGAACAAAGATATAAAACCCTGATGGTGAAAGTAATTTTTGGGATGAGTGACATACAACACAAGGAATGGTTCATTGTAGGATTAGTGCCACACATTCGTCAGCCACTAATGTAGCATAAAATCACATCCTAAGCGGAAGATCTAGAAATCGCAATGAAGTTGGAGGCTTCACCAGTTGAAAAAACAGAGCTAGGTATGAACCACATTCAAGCATGGATAGAAAACCTGACGATCTAGCTACAAGAAATCAAGAAGGAAAAAGAAGTGCGCGAGGAAATATGGTGCAGTCGTTGTAAATCAGGGGGATACCATAAGGGCTAGTGCCTGGATTTCGGTGAATATTTACAGTCTGGTGCACAAAATCCACTTAGCCAAGGAGGAATGCCATGGTGCCGAATTTTTCAGACAAGGGGGCATCGATCAGAAGAATGCATATATTTACAGAAGATGGTATCGAAGCCGAAAAATATTTTCTGCAACTTCTGCCAATCAGTTGGACATGAAGAAAAGTATTGTAGGGCGTATGACTTACTCCAAGAAAGGACCGCAAATACGTTTTTTATGAAGGGGGAGGAGAAACCCCTTGTACAACAGCAATAGCAGTATAGTCAGCAACAACCGCACTACAATCAACCACTACCACAGTATAACCGGCTGCAGCTCCACTATAGTTAACCACAACCGTTGTACAATCAACCACTGTTGCAGTATGGCCAACCACAGTATCATCCTGTGCAATATAACCAACATCCATATGGCCATCCGCGAGGAGGATTCAGAGGAGGAATCCACGGAGGTCAAGGTGGAGGCGTTGGTCGGGGAGGAGATTTTGGACGAGGTCGAGGGCTATTTGTATGCTATAATTGTGGTTAGGTCAGACATTTTCAAATGGGTTGTCCGAACCTGGTTCCGCAGTGTACTTATTGCAGCGCAGCGGACCACAGTATTGAGGAATGTCCCCAGTTGATTGCAAAATGACAAATTAAAAATCCACCCCAACCTCAACCAAATCAAAATCAAAATCAAAATCCACCTTCAAATGTACAGAAGATCTCAACGGAGATGAGAATTCAGTCTATGAACGTCGTAGTAGTGACCAGAGGAGGGGCTGCGATAGGGGAAGACAGGCCACATCCTAGTGTCCAATCGATAGCAAGGAAACAAGTCCGATTTGATGTAGAAGCGGAAAGGGAGACCTTTTTAGAATCACAAGAGACAATGAGATGAATGAAGCTGCCACCTGTTGGCCAGAAAGCACCCACCTATGAAATTCCACCGGTATTCGATATGGCGAACTTATAGAGACCACCAGGAAGGATTAACACCCTGAGGGCCTTCCTAGAAAGCTATTTGGAACTAGAGAAAGATCAGGATGCGCTAGCAGAGATAGCCAACTTACTACACCGACAGGAGGATGGACGATAGGTTTAAATAGTAAATCGACTGCATAGGAAGATGACAGGGAGAGAAATGAGGATGAATGCGCAGATTGGTGCATTCAACGTTGACTCTATTATTCTGGACTTGGGATTATATGTAAATACCTTGACGAAACAAATATGGGGGGAAATGGGGCAACCATAGCTAGCATGGTTCGTTGTAGAGCTTTGACTAGCGAATCGTAGCAAGGTCACACCCATCGGCCGATTATGTCACATCCTAGTCGAGATAAAGGGACTAAAGACCTATGCATATTTCGACGTTATAGAAATAGTTGATAACACAAGCCCCTATCCGGTGTTGCTAGGGATAGACTGGGAAATGGAAAATCAAGTTGTGATCAACTTTCAGAAACGAACAATGTCATTTGAGAATCGCAACATGAGGGTCGTTGCCCCACTTGATCCATTAGAAGGGCAGAGGTACGTCGAGCCAATGCGGGATGAATTCATAGAAGGATGGGACAATGTTTACAACATCTTGTAGGACTACATAAATCCCACCGCGGATGGAGAATTGGGGTGGTGAAGCGTTAGATCGGCATCGTCAGACTCCGTTGAAGCACTTGAGAATTGGCAGAATCAACTACATGAAGTATCATTCAGGAGGTGTGCATGAATCACCCAGTCGCTGAGATGGGTGGCGACAGAAGTATGTGAATTGTCAACATACTAGGGATTTCCTAAACTGACTGAGTTTATCACCAAGTTTGAAGAAAGAGTAGAAACACCGCAGAGACTGCTGACATTGGAGGAAGCACTGAAGGCTACACCATCACGATGGTGGGAAACACACAAGTCGACGATAACAAAATGGTTGCTATGTCGACAACTAATGGAAGTCAGATTCGATGAAACTAAAGGGTACTAAGGAAGGAAATACAATGGAAGGAGTGACCCAAGGGACCACTTGGAGGAGTGTTAAAGCGCATGGGGAGTGCGACCAAAACAGGAATGGGTCCATGCGTTCATCCATACATTGGATGAGGTACCATGAAGTTGGTATATCGTAGCAGAACTGCGACACGAAAAAATCACATGGGGAGAGCTAACTATTAACTTTAGCCGGACTTTCAACTTCTCGGATGAAAACCCCTTCATCCATAGTGCGCTACAAGAGATTCGGGAGAAGGTACTAGAAGCAGCCCCGATGGAAAAACCGATGGGATTACAGTGGACTGCGACTCCAGAAATGTTGTTGGAGTGCTACAACGTGACGAGAGGACCTGATGAAGAGGATGATCCACGATATGTTTATGTACCAGAGTCGGAAGGAATCGATGATGTCGAAGCACCAGATATTCCCTTCAACAAATTTCAACAACCATTGTGAATCAAGAAGGTCAATATTTTTCGGAGGAAGACCCCAAGTTCGCAAGCATAGAATATTATTGGGATGATACGACAATCGCAAAAGTCATTGATATACTACACAAGTTTCAAGATCTGTTCCCAACGAAATTTTTAGAAATGAAGGGCATTTCCTGGGAATTGGGCGAAATGAAAATTCCACTGAAACCAGATGTGAAGCCGGTAAAGCAGCGACCCTATCGATTGAATCCCAGGTACAAGGAGCGAGTGAAAGCCGAGATAGAACGAATGTTGGATGCAAGTATTATAGAGCTGGTAGAAGAATCTGAATCGATCATTCCAATGGATGTCCAAGATAAAAATACTGGCGAAATCAGTATTTGCGTTGACCTAAGGAAACTGAATGACGCATGTCTGCACGATCCATTCCCGACACCATTCACTGACGAAGTGTTATAAGGAGTTGGAATTCAGGAGATATATTCATTCACAAATGGATTCTTGAGATACCATCAAATCAATATTGTGAAGGAGGATTGACATAAGACAACCTTCGTAACAGAATGGGGTTGTTTTCAATACATAGTGATGCCATTCGGTCTCAAGAATGCCCTGGTGATCTTTTCAAGATTAGTTTTTGCTGCATTCAAATATTTCATTCATAAATTCCTCGCAGTATATATGGATGACTGGATTGTGTATGTCCTGGTGAAGGACCACGTTGAGAATCTAAGGTTGATGCTGGAGAGATGTAGACAGCATCAAATTTCGCTAAAGTTGAAGAAGTGCATCTTTTGTGCTCCATTTGGGATTCTGATAGGGAATATTGTATGCAAGGAAGGGATGCTGGTTGACCCAATGAAGATTGCCATCATTGTTGAATTACCACCACTGACGATAGTGAAGTAGTTAAGGGCAACACTGGGGCATACTGGATATTACAAAAAATTTATCAGAGGGTATGCGGCGATCATAGTGCCAATGGAAAAATTGTTAAAAAAGGATGCATAGTTCGAATTCAATGAAGAGTGCCAGAAGAGCCTCGATATACTAAAAGCAAAGATGGTTGCAGCACCAAAATTAGTTTTTCCCAATTGGACAAAAGAATTCCCTGTTCATGTGGACTCATCATCAATTGCACTAGGAGTAATATTGGCCCAGCCAGGAGAAGGAGCGATTGATCATCCAATCGCATTCGCAAGCAGGAAGCTGTCCACTATGGAGAAAAACTATACGATGACAAAAAGGGAAGGGCTAGCAATGGTTTATGCACTACAAAAATTCCGCCACTACCTACTTGGAGGCCATTTCAAGATGTTTACTGACCACTCTGCATTGAAATATTTAGTCAACAAGTTTGTGTTGGGGAGGAAAATATGTCGATGGTTGCTGCTATTCCAAGAATTCAACTTTGAGATCATTGTGAAACCAAGATGACTGAATGCAGGGCTTGATCACCTATCTCGAATTGAGTTAGGAGAAGAACCCATAAGCATTGATGAAGGATTACCAGATGTGCAATTATTTCGAATTGGAATGGCCGATGACCATTATGAGCATATCATTCAGTTCTTGACTACAAGATGCGCACCAAAATGATTGAATACCAATCATAAAAAGCAACTAGTTGTGAGGGCTACCAACTTTCAGCTAATTGTAGGTCAACTTTACAAAATGGGGCCAGACGAAATCCTTCGCCGATACGTCCTTCCGCATGAATAGGAAAGGATATTAGCATAAGCTCACGATGTGATTAGAGGAGGTCACTATGGAGGGCGGGCTAATGCTAGAAAGATACTCAGGGCTGGATTATGGTGGTCGACAGTGCATGGAGATGATGCAGATTACGCGAAGAGCTGCGATGTATGCCAAAGAACAAGAAAACCATCACAAATGGATGAAATGCTGAATGCTACTAGTACCTCAAATAACACTACAAGATTTCGACAAATGGGCGGTTGACTTCATAGGACCTATCAACCCACCAGGAAAAAGAACAGGTTTGTGATATATAATTACTACGACTAATTATTTGATGCAATGGGCTGAAGCTGCACTAGTAAAGGATTTCACAGCTGCGACGACAGCAAGATTTCTCTTTGATAATGTGGTCACTAGGTTTAGATGCCCAAAGATACCGATGAGTGATCAAGGTACTCACTTCGTCAACCAAACTGTCAGGGCCATGATGGAAGAATTCCAAATTCAGCATCGCAAGAGTACCCCATATCAGCCGTAGGAGAACAGTGGAGTGGAGGCATCGAACAAAGTATTGGAGCATGTGCTCACAAAGGTGTGTAACACAAACCGCGATGACTTGGATTGGAAGATTCTAGCGATACTATGGGCCTACAGAATATAGAATGACTTGTAAACAATTGACAAGCCAAACTCCATTCAAGTTAGTTTACGAATAAGAAGCAGTGATGCCAATGGAGTATATTGTCCCAAGTCTGCACATTGCGTTAGTAACAGGAATGCGTGACGACGAAGCAATCAAAGAACGGTTGGCACAATTGGTACAACTTGACGAGAATAGGTTTATCGTGGGGTTTCATCAATAGGTAGAAAAGGATTGACATAAGGCTTGGCACGATCTCCATGTCAAAGCAAATCCGCTTCCAGCGTGGATATATGGTGCTACTATATGACAGTAAGTTTGTGAAGCACCTAGGTAAGTTGTAGATGCATTGGTTGGGTCCCTATATTATAAATTTTATCACTGACGGAGGTGTGGTACAGTTACAAAAGCTATATGGGACACTGTTGACAAATCTAGTGAATGGAAACCGATTGAATCCCTATCACCATAGCTTAGGCGCATGGTGATTGAAATAGGATTCGCAACAGTAAAAAAAATGATTTTGGAGATCTGTCAACCACATGGGGTCTGTCGAAAAAAATTACCAGAAGAAAGAGTAAGCAACGAGGCTTGAAACTTGTCGATGTTTAGCACACACAAGTCAAATCAGTTAATAATTATAACAATTAGACATTGACGGAAGGCTATGGAGGTCGATGATGACACACTCGATGACAGAATTTGGTAAATCAGGGAAATATTCGACAAATTATTTGGTAATCATTGCTCAAGAACGATGATATGGACAAAGAACGAGCAAGTTAAGTTATAAATACCCAAACAAATGGATAGATAGCGTCATTAATTTTTATGAGAGTTATTGAGCTGAATGTGCGATTCTAAGGAAGTTGTAGAGTAAAGAAGTGAGATTAGAGGGTTGTGATGGTGCATTTCATTTCCAGTGGAAACACCTAAGGTTTGCCAAGGGAGAGGATGACAAGTGTTCACGAGAAACTAGCAGATGAGGATGCGCAAACAATCAGAAAGAAAAGAGGTGAAGTCTCCCCCGAGATGTCTAAGTGAACTTCATTTGTTGGAAGAAAAGTGGGCCTTTCGACAGCAAAAGCACCAAGAGAAAGGGAACTCCGGGCCCAGTGAAGGATGATCAAATTCGTGAAACGGGTGTGCCGAAAGCAGAATTTTTTGCATAATGCCCAACGAAGGATTATCAAATTTGCGAAACGGATGTGACGGAAGTAGAATTGTCATCATGATGCCCAACGAAGGATGATCAAATTGGTGAAACAGAGTCGTAGCAGAGGTGTCCAGCTGAGGTGGCTCGAGGGCAAGCCACAAATTTGTGTTGGGGGCCTATTGGCACAGAGTTAGAGCATAGAATATGTGGAGCCGACAATGACGAAGGGGTCATCATCGAACAAAAAGGACCATTGACGAAGGATAAGGAGCCGAGGGAAGCAGAAGTTTTGGTCCAAATTAGTTAGAATGGGTCATTTGGACCATTTTGTAATGACCATAAGTGTCTATAAATAGAAACACAATTGCAATAGGATAATCATAGAATCATAAGGAGATAAGTCGATCAAGCCTAATGTATTTTTTCTGCGAAGTTAATCCCACAATCTTGCGATGAGTTAATGAATGAGGATGTTTGGTTATATTTCATCTCCGTGCTTTCCATTTGTCGTTATGTTATGAAGTATGAATGATATATTGATGATGAGATCGTGTTGCTTTGTCGATTGATCAGTAATCATTGGTTGATGTCTATTTCATATTTGAATTGTTAGCATAATGTGAAAACAAATCTCTGGTTTCTGTAGCGACTGAGTATGAATTAATGCACGTATTCTCCCTACTATGGAAACTTGGCTCCTGTAGCCCCCCTTAGACATCTCGGGTGAGACCTCACTCGCTTTATGGTTGTTGCTGGAAAGGGTAAAACCTTTCTGGGCCGATGCTTAAGGGTTTTTGGTTGGTGTTTGTTGACAGCAGTGTGAGGTGAAACCCTGTCGACAGAACTGTGTCAACAAGGAAAATCCTGCATGCAATCTCATAGTCCTTCCACACTCCAAGATTGTCCTATTCATCCTTTCTAATACACCATTTTCTTGTGGTGTTCCTAGAACTGTCTTCTCTCTACAAATCTTATGGTATGAACAGTAAATATCAAACTCCCTGCTACAATATTCACCTCCATTATCTAATTTGAGACACTTCAACCTTTTTTCCGTTCTCATTCTCAACTAAATCTTTCCATTTCTTAAAATATCAAAAACATCACATTTTTGTCGAGTGCTATAAACCCAAGTTTTCCTAGTTGCATCATCAATAAAAGTAACATAATAATGAGACCACCAAGAGATGATACATGAGTCGATCCTAGCATACATCTGTATGCACAAGTTCTAATGTTTCACTCTTTTTTCTCTTCCCACCTCTAAGGAATTTGACTCTCTTACGTTTCCCACAAATACAGTGCTCACAGAAATCCAAATCACCCTGCTTCACATATGGAAACAACTTCCTTGAATGGACGATCTGCATCCCCTTCTCACTATGTTCCCAATCCTATGATGCCACAATGTTGTATCCACTCTTGTAGAAACTAAAGATATATAAGAGTCATCATTACCAGTACATAAATACAATGTACCTACCTTCTCTCATTTTTCTATTACTAGTGATACTTTATTGACCTTCCATGCTTCTTCTGTAAATGTAGTATACATCCTTCACTTCCCAACTGCCTTGTTGAAATTAGATTTATTCTCAAAGCAGGAATGTGCCTTACCTCTTCTAGCAACCATTGGTTTACACTCTTTAACTTTAATTGTATATTACCCTTTTCAATAATTTTACATGGATCATCATCACCCAAATAAACCTGTCTAAAATCACCTTGAACATAATCTTGAAAATATTTCCTATCGGGTGTGGCATGAAATGAATACCATGAATCTAATACCCGAGAATCAATAATATTATCTAATGAAAGGCTCAAAGAAACTTGTAACACATCACCTTCTACATTTGCTTCCTAATTATTCTCCTATTGTCCATCTCCTTGTTTCTTTAGAGATATGCAATCTTTCTTTAGATGTCCTTTCTTCCCATAATTCCATCACTCTACCTTTTCTATTTTGGATTTAGATCTACCTTTCTTAGACTTCCCACGGTTCCTTGGGATATTTCCTCTCTCCCTTTTTCTTCCCATGTTCTCCATGGTCAACGCATTACCTAATGTATCACATGTTCTTTTCCATCGCATTTCCTCGCTAAGGATAACACCAAAAACATCATCAAATTTCAGAGTGTTTGAACTAGATACAAATTTACTTACAAAAATGGCCAAGTCATTACATCTTTCTAGCAATAAGCACAATATTAAAAGATCCCTATCCTCATCAACTAATTTCACTCCTACAAAGCTTAATTGATTAGTAATAGTATTAAATTCATTTAGATGATTCACAATAGATCCACCTTCTCATATTTTCATATTAAATAATCACTTCAATAGAAATACCTTCTTGGAGGCCCAGGGGTTTTCATAAAGTTTAGCCAGAGCATTCTTCAGATCCTCCTTTATATTTTATTTTGAAATGTTGAAATCCACAGACACTGCCAAACACAACTGTATCGCTCCTAGTGCCTTTATGTCAAGAACCTCCCATTCTTCATCCTTCATAGTCACTGACTTCCTTTCTTTTCCTCCCAATGGTAGGAATAGATCCTTCTGATATAGATAGTATTCCATTTGCATCTTCCATAGATGGCATTTTTGGCCATTGAATTTCTCGACCCTAAAATTTACTTCTTCTACCATTGCTCCCACTCGAACCAGGAACCATCCTTTTTTGCAAGTTTATCAACCAACAAGACCTTCGTCTCTAATACCAATTGTTAGAAAACAAGATCATAGAGCAGTAAAATAAATTAAATGAAGAAATAAAACATATAATAGAATAATACAAGAGATAACTAGTATATGTGGTTCACCCGATATGGGATACATGCACGGAGAAATAACCAGTTCGTTCTTTTATTCTGTCTAGCAAAATGAAGGGATACAACCTACAACACATTTGTTGCAACCTCCTCTTCACTCTCTCACAATATCTCTCACTCAATCAGAATGATATTTCACAATACACAACTGCAATATAATTACCTCTATAAAAGAGGGGTTCCTTCTAGGGAAAAAAACCATATCATAACTTCTACTGTCAGATATGAGACCTAATAATGAACGATCCGTATCGACTATCAAATTACAACATTTTAGAAGGAATTTTTTTCAAAAATTTCTCTTTGGGGGGGCTCCACTAATGGTGTTGTCTCCCCCCTTGGACCCCCTAGTGTCAATAGTGGTGGGGGAATCTCCCCCACACCCCCCCATAAGGAACTGGGATCCAAACACGGCTAAAACAAGACCTTTGAATAAGGAATATTATATCAGGCTCCACAACCAACAATTGGTTATAGGTGGTTCTACAAGAACAAGTACAGATCAAATGGCTCGCTCAAACAAGCACAAGGCGAGGCTTGTGGTAAAAGGTTATGCATATAAGGAAGGAATTGACTATGAAGAGACTTTCTCCCCCACAAAAAAGTGAGATACCATCCACACCTTATTATCTTTGGTTGCACAGAATGGGTGTAAAGTTCATCAGATGGATGTGAAGATTGCTTTCTTGAATGGAGGCTTGAAAGAGAATGTCTTCATGTCTCAGCCAGAAGGATTTGTTATGAGAGGGTAATAAAACCTACAAACTCCTCAATTCATTGTATGGCCTGAAAAAAGCAGCTCGCACATGGTACAAAAAGCTAACCGAGCATCTTCTAAATTTAAATTTCAAACATTTTAATCTTGATGACGCAACATTGTTTGTAAAAAATGTTGGCAGATATGTTGTATATATTGTGGTGTATATTGATGATATTTTGATGACATGGAAGAATGAAAGATATATTGCATCCATAAATAACTTAATTGAAGAAGGGATTTGAGATCATAGATTTGGGACACTTTCACTACTGCTTGGGGACAGAAGTGACTCAACATCCTAAGTACATATTCATCTCCTAGAAGAAGTATGTTGGAGAACTATTGAACATATTTGGAACGACATAATGTAACCCTATCTCTAATTCAATAGAATAGAACTTGAAGCTCACATCAAGATAAGGCGATGAATTTGAGGATGCAACCAAGTACAAATAGCTTGTGGGAAGCCTTATCTACCTTACAACCACCAAGCCAAATATTTCATTTGTTGTTGGGATCGTATCAAGGTTCATGCAAAAACCTTGTGAAGGACATTGGTATGATACAAAAAGAGTTCTAAGATACTTGAAGGGGGACTCAAGACATTCTACTCAAATATTCTAAGGTGGATGACTTCAAAATTATTGGGTACTCTGATTTAGACTTTGATGGAGACAAAGATACGAGAGTGTCTACTTCAGGATACCTTGTGAATATTCGATCAACGATGTCTCTTTAAGATCACACAAATAATCAGTTCTAATAAATTCTACAACTGAGTCAAAATATGTGGCTACTGCAAAAGAACCAAAGGATATTGTGTGGCTCAGGAAAATACTTGAAGATTGGCAAGAGAAACAAGAGAAATCATGTCCCCTACCGATCAACAATACTTCTTCAATCAAGTTGGAAAAGAAACCCAAATTCCATGATCTAAACAAGAACATCAACGAGAAGTACCATTTGATTTGGCATCATGTAGAGGCCGAGGCAATTCATTTGAGACATTATTCCACGAATGAGAAAATTGTGGACATCTTCACCAAAGTGCTTGGAAGAGAAAAGCTTGAAAATTTTAGAAATATGCTTGGACTCATGAAAACCCCTTTGGATTAAGGGGGGGATGTTAGAAACCTAATCCACAAGGATTATGTTTTCGTGTACATAATGTAAATAATATTAAAGAAGATGAAAATTCTTCAAGCACTTCAATGAACTTTTTGGAAGATGAAGTCCAAGAGTCATTCTCTATGTATAAATAATTGGGTTTACACAATAAAAATAAAGAAATGAATTTCGGGAGTTATTCATTGATTTTGAGAAAAACAAAAGATTAACATTGTGTAATATTAGTGAACAAAATAATTATTTCAAAATCATCATAGAGAAATACTTCAGAAAAAATTCTCTAATAGTTGGAAAATAGTGGTTGTGTAATGCCGCATATTTTCATTAGGCATATTTATCAGATAGACACACTGTACTTTATTTGCTTATTATATGTTGAACTCAGCTTGACTGAGTGCACTTTATTACGACATGATGGACCCAAGTATATGATGTTATTGTGTTTTATGATTTCACTATGTTTATGATGTTACGATGCTTATGATGATACCAGGATTATGATGATTAGGATGTTATTATTCTGATAATGTTATTATATTATGCGGTTATGATGTTGTAGTTATCATGAGATTCCTTTCTTTCACACTGACAATGTATGTTTAATTGCCATCCTTGATGAAATGTGAAATATATGATGTTGTACGTGGATTCCATCCTATGATGAAATTGATAGAACTGTTATATTCCATGCATACCTGTGATGAGATAAAATTGTGACGTGAAATAAAATGATGTTGATGATATGGATCAATTGGTGATCGAATGGAAATGCTTGTTATAAAATGTGTATTTTGTGGAATACTAACCTACAGGACACAAGGGCTATGGGATAGCCGGATACTTGATCTGATATATGGATAAGAACCTATCCATGCAGTAAACCTTAGCAACCGAAATTGATGATACGATGACATGGACCGATAATCTTGATAGCAACAAAGTATGATTTGATAAGGGTGTAGACCCAGTATGTTGAGAGGGATGGATGTATTTCCCACCCTATGTTTCTATGATACCCGGGGTCGTGGGAGGGCCGTGCTGAGACACGCTCCCCAAGTTGTTGTGATGACGATGGTCAAATTCCTTCTAGGAGAGGCTAGGTCCGCTAGTTAGCCGACGCTACCACTCTCAGGTTCTATATGGTCAGGTCAGTATAGTTGGCACCCACTTTTTGTACTAGCAGAGGAAGGATAGGGAGGATGTGGACGTAGGTTAGGATGGGAGGATATGTTAGTTAGTATTGTTGAGGGTTGGGTATTCCTTGATCTTGAGTTAGTGGTAGTAGGTAGCTTTCCTTGTACTTGATTGATTGAACAAATGTAATCATAAAGATAATGAAATGAAATATTAAAGGTTAACTGATAAAATGACCGATGATGTTTTAGTAATGTTATGATAAATATATATACTTGTTCTGTTTGCATGAAGTATTATTAGTATTAGTTAGTTGTTAAGCATAGGAAATATGATGTATGTTTATAGTACTTGTCAGACCTGTGCATACGCTGGCCACACATGCACATTTTGTACATGTGCGATAGTATCTGTTTACAACATACTTATAAGGATTTAACAATGCTATAAGTTGTCATAGATAATCGAGTTAAGGAGTTAGTAAACGACTTAAGTAATATATGATCAAGATACTAATGTGTGAAATAAGTTAATTAGTCTTTGTATGTAAACAATGTAATGAACAATTAAAATAAGTTTCTTCAATTGTAAGTATACTCAAGTGAAGGTGTCATCAGTATGAAGCCAATATATGAAGTATAACGTCAGTATGAAGTCAATATGAAGTATAACAGTTAAACATTAACACTCGAAGAGTGTACTATTTAATTATTGATCATGATTAATTAAACCATTAAGAGTATTTCGTTTATTAATACACAAAGGTACTATGTTGATGTTGGATCATTTATCGATTGAACACATGAATATTGTTACTCATTATTCACCATTAACTTAATTACTATTATTATTGATTATTATTGTTATTACTATTATTATTTAATTAATAATAAAAACAAAACTATAATTGTCTTTTTTATATAAACCATAGTGAATCCAATAATTTATTAAATGGATTATTGAGTTAACTAATTGACCGAATCATTCCAAGTAAGTTGAAAGATTTAAAAATAAATAAATTATCAAATAATTTGGATTATTTTCATATTAATGGAAGGAGGTACATTAAATTGATAAATTAAATAAAGGGATATATGAGGGAATAATCTTTAAATAATATTTTATTTTATACAAGTTAGACCATTTAGTGTCGAGATGCGGATAAACATTTAAGATTTATGTCCTTTCATATCTTGAAAGGTCCCACAATATATATATATTACTTAAAACACTTAACTAAGCGGTGGAGTGATTTTAATATTGTTTAAAGTTGTCTTGGGAGTTTAAATATAATTCATAAATATATTGCTTCTATTAAACAAAATGAATTCAAAGCTAAACTAGAAAGTCAATAATTCCACTGCTCGAGAGAAACTTGGATGATTTAAAATAATATATAATCATCATTTATCTTGAAAATGGTGTTGCATTAATGATTGATATTTCCAAAACCATGTAGGCTAGGGCGGTGGAGTGACAAGGAAGTTATGATTTTAATATTATTTAAAATTATCTCGGGAGTTTAATTTAAATATATATATAATTATCACTTTATCTTGAAAATGGTGTTGCATTAATGATTGATATTTCCAAAACCATGTAGGCTAGGGCGATGGAGTGACAAGGAAGTTATGGAGGAGGAAAATTTCTATTTAAGGGAAGATTTAACAAAGTAGTCGGGAGGTTATTGTGGGAGAACTATGAGGATTTGTATGGAGAAGTGAAATATTCCAAGGATGGGGACAACTCGAGGAATGGAGGAGGGAGAAAACTCCAATGAGGAGGGGGAAACCTCCAATGAAGAGGGGGGGAACTCACTGAACAGTATGGCTATTGAACTAAGGACAAGGCTGCTGTTGAGATTATCGGTCTGTGGGCTCGGGGGCTAGGAAATCCGTTGATTTCCTAGGGTCAGCAAGATAATAGCTGATCGGCAGGGTGGACACATCATTTCGGGTTGCTAAGGGAACCTACAGAATCCACTACATAAATATTCTTATCTTACTGCAATCTACGGATCCAGATATTTTACTGAGTTAGCTTAAATAAAATGTATTTTCTTTTATTTTCAAATTATGTATGTTAAATGAACAGAGTTAAAATGAAAAGTCTTAAGTTTATGTTTATTTATTTGCAGAGACATATAAACATATAGAAAACAGACATATAAACATATAGAAAACGGAAACATAGACAGATGTTTTTTTTTTACAGAAAACAAAAAAACTTGGTATTTACATGAAAACGAAATAGAGACCCAGTGCCATGGTTGGGCACTACAGGTTGAGTAAATGCATGGCCACCTACCTCTCCATCGTTACAACTCCTACGTTGCTTTGTTTGAACTCATCTAGTTCGTGTGCCACCTCCTACGATGCTCTGTTTGAACTCATCCAGTTCCGACACCAGTGGTCAGATTGCTATGTAATGGCTTCCGTATTCTGGAAGATCCTCGACTGGTAATGATAAATTTAGAGAACTTGAAGAGGAATTCGGGTCTCTTAGGTTTAGATTCCTTGATGGATTCAAAGCTGCGGTGATGATGGACGAAGGAGATTTAGATGGCGACGAGGCTTTGAATGAACATGAATTATGCATTCTTGATCAGACTAAGCCCTTCTTTCATGGTTGAGGTAGAGGAAAGGCTTAACAAGGACCCAGTAAATGATTTGGAAGAAACTATAACAAAAAATTAGTTAAGATTTTTAAGTCGGTCTGTTGAAAAGGAATTTAGGTATTCATTGATAAGCCTCTATAACAAATCTAGTTTAGCGACGGGTTCCCAGGGTATTGGGATAAATGCATCAAATTTTCTCTATGAATTATGGAGATAAGGTTTTCTGGAAAAATGCGTTCGATTGTAGTTATTAAATCGCTTACATTATTAACTGTATTTTTTTTAATCACCACACACTAGTGTTTTTTTCTTTTTCATTTAATGATATTTAGTTATTACATGTTTTTTTTGAAATGTTTGATTGTCAGTAATAAACACTTTGCACTGATGTATATGCAGTTATGTATACTGTGTATATATTTATAAACATATTGATATTGTTGATGTATTTACTTTGCATATATGTTGTTGGATTGTCACAATATTTCACAGTATCCATCCATAATATGTTATAAGCTTTGTCACAATTGATCATTAAAATGAGATGTCAGTGCATAAGCTTTGTCATATAAGCTTTGTCTCAATTGATCATTAAAATGAGAGGTCATTGCATAAGCTTTGTCACAGCTGATTATCAAATCAGATGTTTTCTTCAAAAGAGAGGATAGTTTGAATTTTACTCTCCCTACCTTCCTTTTTTAAATCAAACCAAAATCTATATTGATTTATGAAATAATTTATTTATGAGAAGTATAAACATATTTTTAAAATTGTTAAAACATATAAGTTGATTGCAAGAGAAACCATTTTTTCCTTTTTTGTGTTTATACTATTTGCGTAAATGAAGAGTGCATAAAAACACCTTTGCAACTAGAAGATAGATATGCCTCCCATAGCAGAGGCACAAGATGAACAAGATGAAACAAATGAAACACGTTAATAATCAATATTGGAGTTAATCTTTGGGAGACAATTGAGTTTAGAGGTCTTTCTCACATTTTGGCACTTTAATCTAGTTGATATTTGAGGCAACATGAGTCATCTAACATCATCATGACCATAAAATATTGCTTCTAAATTTAGACCCCAAAAGTAAGCACATAAGATATCTCTATTGAATTTAAGAAAATAAAAATTAAGATATCTCTACTGAATTTAAGAAAACAAAAATTAACTTCAAAAAATACTAATGTTATTTGATATTTGATATTTTTTGAATTTGATCAATTATTTCTCATCGCTTTGTTAATTCTCTATACGTACAATACCAAATGAAATATCAATGTTGAATGTATGATATCCATTATACATTAACATCATATCCTCTATACATGGATAGATTCAATCATGAACATGTACAATGAATGATAATCAATCATATATCAACAATTAGTCACCTAAAATAACCATTTAAGCAATTTTCCTTTCTATGTTATCTTCAAAGGGATTTTACACAAAACTAATTGCTAAAGTTGGCCATATAGGGAAAAATGTGTCGACCTAATGTCCAAGTCAACTCATTCATTAAATTTTAAAACTCATAAACACTCATAAACACTAAACATACTCTACTATAAAGATTGCAATATTAATGCATCTCAGGTATTCATAATTTGCTTGTTGAGGATTTTGTTCCACATTAATATGACTAATATGTCTGGGGAATGGAGTCTTTTAATTTGATATTTATTATATGATATACAATACAAATGTTTTGCTTTTATGAAAAATTTGTCCTTCATTATTCAATTGGGTTTATGTAATTGCAGGTTATTCCATCTTGGTTGCATTGTATGCCTCTAAAGAATGACCTAGTTGAAGCAAAAGTTTTACTTGAAATGCTCTACTTAATGGTAGAGAGGTATGCCTAGAAAAAATTGTAGTTAACTTGATGTGTGTTCTATTGGTTTTAGTTTTCATGTGAGTGTATTTTGTTTTGTCTGAACTACCCTGTTTTTCATTTGTTAATTGCTTACTGTTTATAGGTGTGATCCTCAACTTCTCGGCCAAAGCAATTAGTATTTGCCAAAGATTGTGGTTGTTTTTGTTGATGTTTGCTTTTGAAGTCTACCTAATCCTTTTCTTGCATGACGCATTTTACCTTTTTAAGGAGATAATTTTAGTGTGCATATGCAACTTTACATTTTCTCTTTTCAACCCTGCAAAATAAAATTAGGGTTTTTAGCATAAAATATGTCCAGGGACGGTCTTGAGCAGAAAATATAACAAAAATGGATAGGGTTTAAATTTGCAGGTTAAATTGTGGGTAACATAGGGAAAAAAGAAAATATATTGAACATACCAGGAAGGTCTGCTTTAATGACGAGAGATTCGCAATTTTCTTTCTAGTTGACTGTAATGATTTCGTATAGATCGCCATTACCTGTGTTGAAAATGTCTACGCCCATTTCGTTGATACATGTAGTGTTTTTTAGTTCGCGTTTACACAGAATCAAGAAGCTTGAAAATGATCACTAAAGAGTGAAATCAGAGATGAGATATTTACATGATAGAGTGGAGAGAAATTTTGGGAGTATTCAAGTGAGTCCGGAAGCTCCCACATAGAAACAATGAGGTCTGGAGAACGCCATAAATGTCTAGACGTTCTTCGCATTATGCAAAGCACATTTGGGAGCATAGGAGTGGGAGAATCCTCGGAGAAAAGACGTTTGAATCGTTGGGAAAGAGAGATGGCGCGGAGCAGGGTGGGGACCCGTAGGCGGCTGTTGTCAGATGAGACGGAGAACAAAAAAAAATCAGATATAATTTTTTAATGGATCACAAAATAGTATGTTTACTTTATAGTGCAAAAATAATCCTAAGAAAGTAGTCTGAATGCATGAAGCAGACATATCTTACATACACTCGTATAAATCAAAATCCATTAAAAAATTATTTGTTAATTTAAAGAAAAAAAGTTAGTTGATATTTTAGAGGAGTGAAGGATAGGTCGAAACAATGGTAGGAAAATCTGGGATATGTATGATCCAGAAAAGCATTAAAAAAATTGGAGTTGTTTAATTATTTTAATTTTTGAATTGTTTAAAACAGAATTATGATTTTTTTTATACAAAAAAAACCATAAATTTTACTTAAATTGAACAAAAATTACATTTTTTGCGTAGCTTTATAAAGGATTTCATGAATTTATACCCGACTAAGCATCACTGTTTAAACCAGTTCCTGCAATTTAATATAGTTTGTCTATGTAGAAACAGAAGCACAAAACAAAACTAAAATCTTGCATAAAGCAACAGTAACACAGTAACTGTATTTAATCTAATTTCAATTAAACTTATTGATATTTAATGGAGTTTTTAATTATCTTATTTTTAATTCATTTTGATTATATGTTAGTTTTTTTAATTTTGATTTAAGAATTATAACTTAAAAATTAAAATAGTTATAAGGAAACTCCAAATTTAATTTCATATCCATAAACAACAATCAATTGTTTGAACTATTGCATGTGTAAGTAACAATAATATGTTGATTGATAAGTGATTGATAATTCAACAAAATGAAGAAAAAACTCTTAAAATAAAAGCCGTAATATTAGAATGATTACCAATTCGCATCTCTTAAAGAAAAAAGTAACATTATGTTGAAGTGCGGTGTATGAGTGGAGTATATGGATCGGATATAGGGTTTTTTCGCGGTTTTCTGTGGAATTTTGGGTGAATCATGGTTAGGGTAGGGAGATTTCTGCAGTAACTTGGAGTTCTGTCGATTTAATTGGTCGACTTAGTACCAACCAAGAAAAAAAAGTGGGAATACATTTTTTTTTTACAATAGTAAATTTTTTCTGCTTTAGATAGGGTTGTCTCCATTATTTATTTTTTACCCTACTTTTGGTTTTTGTTTCTATGCCACGTCTACATCCTTAGGGGTAACGACTCCTATGTCTTCTCCTGGATCCAAAAAGGCAATTTAAAAACAACTTTTTCCTGAAAAATATGACGGTACTTCGATGAAAGGATATCTGTCGACACTTTCGAAACTTTCATTGTCTTATTATCGATCTAACCCTAAAGTTTTGGTGGAAATCGTTGGGATTAGAAACCTTCATAATGAAATATCCCCATCAGTGGTAGATAAAGGCAGGGTTTTACCGAACGAGACTCCTTCTCATCCATGTGCAGAGGAGTTTACGCCTCTTCCGTTGAATAAATGTGATAGTGCTCACCTTAGATAGTTTGTTCGTTCGGGATTACATGGTAGAAGGCAGAGGAAGATTAAACAAGAAAAGGAAAAACAAGGTAAATCCCTTTGTATCCTTGGTAAAGATGTTATGTTTGATATGGTGCTAGGGATTTCGAGGCGTACTCTTTTGGGACGGTTTGAATATATCAAAATGGATAGACCATAAATTATACAATGGATGACCGAATGTTGGAAACCATTGATCCATTATACTCCCATAGTAAATATCTTGGTAAATGGATGGTTTAATTTTCACTTTCTGACGGAAGAAAGTCTTCAGATCATAACCGAGCATTTCTAGGTTATTGGGTAAGGTTCTTTAGTTTTTCATCGATAGCATGTGGGATTTAATCTCCAAAAAGAAAAGATAACTAAAAGGCATCTCTGGGTTCTTTTTCCTGGCTTCCCTCTTCAATGTTGGTCTTTTGGTGGCTTTATGTCTATTGCAAACTCTATTGGGAGGTTTATTTTAGTGGAGGATTCAACTTTGTTAGCTTATGACAAATGCCTGCCTGGGGTTCTTGTAGAAATGGATACTTCAGATAAGTTACCTGCGGAGGTGGAGGTTTTATAGCATGATGGTTCTTTTACTCAAAGGATAGTTTATTGGAAGGTTGCATTTCGATGCTTCTCTTTCCATAAAGTGGGTCATATGCGTGACATATGTCCAGGGTTTTCAAATATATATGAGGACATGTATGACTCGACTTCTCTGATGGGCAACTCAAAGAACTCAAAAACTCGGTTTCAACAATATTTGCCTTCGGATACAAGTTCAATGATAGATGCTCTTGGTAAGTTAAGAAACACCCTTTCTATTATTGTGAAATTTGTGCCACGAGATGAATTGGATATTTTTTTATTATCCTCTATTAAGGGAAATATAGAAGATACCAATGCTTTGCCTGTTTTTCCTCCTCCTGTTTCAATTCCGTCAGTTCTTGCTTTAGAAAATAAGGTTGAAGATGTTGTAGGGGGTTTGGGTACTAAGGATGGGGTTTCTGCTTCGTTTGGTAACAATAGTTGTGAACCTCTGTTATTGTCGAGCCCAAGGGTTTTATTGGAAAAAACAATGCAATCATATGTTCCTTCTTTGAATGGTCCTGAGAACCTCTCTGAATTACAAAAGCCTTTGGTTGAATCATGTGCTTCTACTCCCATCAAAGGAAAAATTATAAATGAGTCTACTAGCCAGTTGAATCCATATTTAGCTTCTAAGGAATCAATACCAATATTTTCTGGGATTTCGACAAATGATAAGTTTATTCCTATATCCTCTATTAGGACCCATAATGTTACGAATAGCATAGATCCATCTTAAAGGGGATCTACCATGCACCAAGAGGGATCAAATATCTCGAAGTGCAAATCCCTTTTTAGAGTGAAAATGTTGAGGAAGCATTTTAATTTATCTAATTTGTGTAGCTTTTATATATGTGCCATTGTAAATGTTTTAAATAGATGACATGTTATTTTTTATAATATTTTATTATTTTTTTAAAAATACACGTGTCAACTCGAGGATGAGCACAGAAGGAGTTACACATCTCCCCTACTGGGCTGTAGAATGCGCCTCTTCGGTGCAACTAGAGAGAAAAAAGGAAAAAAGTCAGTCGGGATAAACTTTCTGTTTCTTTTAAGAATGATTTAGAAAAATTTTAAAAACCTAAATTATCTGAAATCACCTCCATAGGGAAATCTATTTCATCTCCTTCCTTTGTTGAAACTTTTTTTGGAGCCCTTAGAGAAGATTTTCCCCTATTGGAAGTTCCCCAATGATATGTTCATCTTTCAATATCATGGGTTTTAACAGTCCCTAAAAAAAAATTGTTTATAAAAGGATCATAAAAATTGTTAATCCAAATGTTATCCTTCTCCAAGAAACTATGATTTCCAGTTCTCAGGCTTGTGAGATTTTCCTTAAACGGGTTCCCTCTCTGTATGTTTCTGTTCAAGATGCAAACGAGTTATTTGGTGGACTTTTGGGTGCCTGGAATCCTTTAAAAGTTCAGTTTTCTCCTTATCATACAATAGATGGAATTTTATTAGAAGCGAAGATATTGGGGTTAAATAGAAATCTTAAAATTATCAACATTTATGGACCTTATAATCATAGGGATTGTTTCTGGGACAAAGTTGTTCATTCGGGTCTTTTAAATGATCCAAATCTTAGAATTGCAGGCGATCTAAACTTGACCCTATATCCAAATGAAGTTTGGGGTTCGGATTGTATTTTGGATCCTCTTGCCAGTTATTTCAGGAATTTCTTTGAAGATGCAAATTTGAAAGATATTGCTCCTAATATCATCATTCCCACTTGGTTTAATGGTCGGGTCGGAAGTGGAGGTATTGCAAAAAGACTTGATCGGTTTCTCATGTTCGAAAGTCTTTGTAATAAGTTTTTCAGATATAGATCATGGTCTTTATCACCAGGCATATCATATCACAAAGCGGTAGTTTTACAGTTGGATACAAAGAAAAAGGGGATGCATTTTCCTTTTAAGTTTAACCATACTTGGCTTCAGGAAAAAGAGTTTTGTGATATGATATATGTTAAAAGGAGGGATTACTCTAGGAAATTTTCTTCTTCTCCTACTCAGTATTTACTCTAGAAATTGAAGAAATTAAAATATGATGTAATGGAATGGGATAAAAAGAAGAAAGAAGAGAATGATGCAAATCTTATAAAAATTGAATTTGAGATTAATAGTCTATATTATTCCATAGATATTGACATGTTCTCTGATTCTATAAAATGAATACTTTCTGAACTCCAAGATGCTAGACAGAAAATTCTTTCTCAGGAAGAAGAGTCTTGGTGACTAAAGAGTCGCGCAGTGTGGATTAAAGGAGGAGATAAAAATACAAAAAAATTCAGAATTTTTCTAATCATATAAGAATTGTCAATTCAATTTGGGATCTTGAAGATCAATATGGGAATATTTTAAACAATCAGAATGCTCTTCAAGACCATGATGTAACTTATTTTAAAGGGATTTATATGCATGATAGATCCTTAAATCTCTCCAATCAGCTTGATGTTATTAAACTCTTTCCAAGGATGTTTAGTATAGAATATGGTAACTACATTGGCCGACCTATTTCTCTTGAAGAAATCAAATATGTGGTGAGACAATTTACCAAGGAAAAGAGTATGGGCCCGGATGGGTGGACAGTAGAATTTTTCCAATATTTTTTTGATATGATGGGTGAAAATCTAGTTGAGATGGTTGAGGAATCAAGAAGGACTGGGAACATCCTTGAAAGTATCAATGTTACTCGTATTGCCTTGATTCCTAGAAAAGGAAATCCCTCATATTTTAATGATTTCCAGCCAATCTCTTTATGTAATTTGGATTATAAACTGATTGCAAATATTATATCAAACAAGTTAAAACCTTATTTGGAGAAGATGCTATCACAAGAACAATTTGTTTTTTTTTTCTAATAGACAAATATTAGATGCGATTGGAGTGGCGCAAGAGTGTATGCATAGTATCAAAACAAGAAAAATACAATTTTTATTCTAAAAATGGATTTAATCAAGGCATATGACCAGGTAGATTGGTCTTTTCTCCATTTGATTCTGCTTCAAGTTGGACTTCCCTTGGAAATTACAGATTGGGTCATGGGGTTTATTACCACTGCAAACTATGTTATTCTTGTAAATAAACAACCTACTTCAACTTTCAAAGGGTTCAGAGGGATCCACCAAGGTTTCCCATCATCTTCCATGATGTTTATTCTGGTAATCGAAGGTCTAAGTATTCTTATTCAAATAGAAAAGCGGTAGGGTTAAAAGGCATTCGTGTATCCTCTTTACTACATATCTCTCATATACTATTTGTAGATCATGCCATTTTATTTGGTAGAGGGACTGCCCAAGAATGGAAATAGTTTTTGGAACTAATAAAAAAATTCTACAGTTCCTCTGGAATGGCGGTGAGTCCACAAAAATCCATGTTTTTATATAATTGCATTGATCAAGAAAATGAACAGGTTCTTTGCGAGCAAATTGCAACTTTTCTACCTTATCAGATGGTAAAGCTTGAAGAAGGTTTTAAATACTTAGGTTTTTTTTTTAAACCTAATGGATACAAAAAATATGATTGGAATTGGCTTGTTAAAAAGGTTGAAAAACAGATAAGCAATTGGTCGTATAAATATTTATCTTTGGGCATAAGACTTGTTCTCACAAATTATGTTGTACAGGGTATACCTTTATATTGTACATCATTAGTAATGGTGCTGAAAGCTATATTGGAGGCAATTAGAAAAACTTTATATCAGTTTATTTGGGTGGGCAACTATAGAGTTCATAAATTTCACTTAACCTCATGGCACAATTTGGCTCTTCCAAAGAAATATGGTGGTTGGGGTTTAAAACAAATTTACTAGTTTAGTGAGGCACTCAGTGCAAAATCATTATGGAGAGGTTTATTTGGAAGTCACAAATACATTAAAACTGTTCTATTAGAATATTTGCTTTGAAACCCAAAAATTCCCAACAATTCCTTGGTCATCTGGAAAGGTTTATACAGGGTTCTGCACATTATAAAAAAGAGAATCAGTTGGGATCTCGGTCGAGTTATTCAAATACATATTGGAATTGATCCAATTCTCAGATTGGGGGAGAATTACAAGTTATCAAATGATCTCATTGTTCAATTTAAGTCTTTAAATATTTTTGTTCTTGCTCAAGTAAAAAAGATGGATATACCGGGATTATCTTCTTCTCTTTGGGTAAACTCCACAAATATGGGCTTATTTGGAAGAATTGACGAAGACTGGGATAATTTTTTGCTAAAGCTATATTCTGCAGGTATAAAATTAACAAACATGAAGGATGTATTAGTTTGGGACTGGTTTGGATCAAATGGGAATCTTTCTGCAATGAAGACCTATGTAATATCCCTTATTAGGAATTTTATTAAAATTGCAATTTTCCACTTTTTTCCCCTAGTTCGACCTTTGACTAGTTTTGATCTCTAGGTCCCAACTTTGCCCCAAATGATCCCAAATATTCTGAGAAGGTATATGAATGATATTAGAACATAAATATGTGTTTCAGGGATGCCTTTGGACCTTTAAAATACTTCTGCAAATCCTCTTTCAATTCTAATCAATGTAGGTAACTTTACTAGTGATTTTCCTTTGACTAGTATTGGTCTCTAGTTCTCAAATTGACTCCAAATGCCTTCAAATATTCAAGGAAGGTGTATGAATGATATTAGAACTTGAATATGATGTTTATGTATGACATATGACCACCAAAAGACCTCTACAAACTCTCTTAATATTCTGGACCAATTATGCAATTTTACTAGTAATTTGGGGTTCAAATCCCCCTGGGGTAAGTACTGAAAATGGCTTCCCAAATGCCTCCAAACCCACTCAAATTTATGAACAGAGGTATGTAATGTGTTAATTATTTTATTAAAGTCTCATAGGCACCATTAATGGATTATTACAACTGTTCTCACCCTCTCCCATTCAACTACAAAAATCCCTAATTCGACCCTTGGGGAAATGGCACTATTTCACCTCCCAATACAACTAAACTGAGTAAAAATGCTTCAAATGCTCAAGTAAAGTACATGAAACTTGTATAAGACATCCATGGAAGTATATTGATCACAAATATATCATAGAATCATCCATTCATTCGAAATCATCATCAATACATTGGCTCACAACAAGGTAGTGGGGAAATGGCATTATTCTTCCATTAAAAATGAGATTTATACATTTCTACTTGGAATTTCGACCTAAAACTTTTTGGAGATAAAGAACAGAGTATTTACTTCATAGTACAAAATAAATGGGTCATTAAAAGCTTCCCCAAAGAGTACAATAGCTCACCAAAAATGCCCTCCCTCAAGGATCAAGAATATGCCATCAAAACTGGAAATGGTTGAAGGAGTGAGATGTAATAGAAGAAACCATGAGCTGCCCTGTAGCTTACACCTGCAAATAAAGACTCCATTAAAGCTCCAAATGAAAGGTCTGAATGGCCTTTCCAATTACCAACTTGGATGGGAATCTTTCACCCTCGAAATTGGCTAAGGCAAGAAACTAGTCATCCACTAGCTCTCCCTCTTCACAAATGCAATTGCAAATTATACAAATGATCAAAAGCTGGTTTCATTATTTTTTATTGACATTTATAAAGTTCTAATGGCCTCCATGGGTCGAATTCCTTCCAAGAGACTCATGCCAACTCAAGTTGGGAAGAGATTCCAAAGAACGCCACTTGTACAACAATTCCTAGTCTCCCACTTCCACCAAATCACATGTTGAAGCATCTTAGCTGCCCTAACACCCTTGAGCGCCCTCTTGGAATTTATTTTTAGCCCTGACATGTCATATATGTCATATGTCAGCCTTCAGGTCTGATTTGTGTCATAGGTGTCATAGCATCTTTATCATTGTTGTCATAGAGCTAGAGAATCTAGCCCAAGTGTCTCACTAGCTCCAAATTGCCTGTTCCTCTTCCATGGGAGTTACTCTTCCTCTATATTTCGACCTTGGATGAGACATGCCATGAATAATAGCTTTTGGACTCCCCCAAGTATGTTACCATTCACCTTGAATTCAAATTGGTGAGAGAATGATGCCAAATGTAGTGGGGAAATCTAGCCATATGTGGGTCCCACTTCCTCCATGTGTCTTCATGATCAAATGCCACTTTGATTTTCACTTGTATATATTTATTTATATCCTTTATTAAATATTTATTCCATTCTAATGTTCAAACATCATTTATTATCCCCATTATTCCAAATCCCAAAGCTTCCACCCCAAACCTAGGAAACTAGTAATTTTCCTCCTTGGCAATTTTTTGAACTTTAGCATCAATTTGACAAACTCTACTGAATAGGGACAATGTGATTAGGCCATTGTGACCCAATGCCAAATTTGGGACATTACAACCTATGATTTCATTTTAACAGAAAATGTTTCTAAAACTCACAAATGGTATGCATCCAAGATCTAGAAATGGAGGATTCCGGTAAATATTATATGTTTTCTTTGGATTTGTTTGGAAAATAGAGTGCTCACCTAGGATAATATGCTCAAAATAGGTATGATCCGGCCTAGTATTTGTATTCTGTGCAAATATGGCAATGAAAATGTAGACCATTTGTTTGTTAGTTGCCCTTATATCTCTTATGTTTGGGAGTATTGCTCACATGCTTTAAATTGGAAGACAAATAATCTACATGAGAGTTATCAGAATTGGTTGAAAAACTGTCCAACATATAAGGAGATTCCCATATTGATTATGTGGGAATTATGGAAGTGCAGAAATAGGTTGATATTTGAAGGTATAAACACTCATTTTTCTCAGGTATGCTGTAGGGATATCAATCTCTTTTATGAATAAGTGTTTTATCTTCGCATATTTCTGGTCAAAATATTTTTGAAGGGGTTTTCAAAGGAGATTTCTTTTTGCAAAATGAGTTTTTTTTACAAGGTATTTTTCTTCTTATTTCTTTCCAAGGAGTACATTCAAAGAGTTTTTTCTAAGGCATTTTTGCAAAAGAGTATTTATTTCAATGTATTTTTCCTTCTTATTTCTGTGCAAAGGGTTTTTTCAAAGAGTTTTTTTTCCAATGTATTTTTGCAAAGAAGTTATTTCTTTGCAATGGGTTTTTTCAAAGTATTTTTTTTTCCAAAATATTTTTGCAAAGGAGTTTGTTTTTACAAAGTATTTTTCCAAGTGTTTTTTTCAAAGAAGGTTTCTTTCCAATGGGTGCATTTAAAGAGTTTTTATTCCAAGGTATTTTTTCAAAGAATTTTTTATTCCAAAGTATTTTTGCAAAGAAGTTGTATTTTGCCTTCTTATTTATTTGAAAGGGTTTTTTTCAAAGAGTTGTTTTCCCAAGGTATTTTTGCAAACGAGTTATTTCTTTGCAATGAGTTTTTTCAAAGAGTTTTTTTCCAAGGTATTTTTGCACTTCTTATTTCTTTGCAAAGGGGTTTTTCAAAGAGTTTTTTTTCTAGTGTATTTTTGCAAAGAAGTTATTTCTTTGCAAGAGATCTTTTCAAAATATTTTTTTTCCTAGATATTTTTGCAAAGGAGTTTTTTTTACAAAGTATTTTTCCAAGCGGTTTTTTCAAAGAAGGTTTCTTTCCAAGTGGTGCATTTAAAGAGTTTTTTTTCCAAGGTATTTTTGCAAAGAAGTTTTTATTTCAAGGTATTTTTGCAAATGAGATGTATTTTTCCTTCTTATTTCTTTGAAATGGGTTTTTTCAAAGAGTTGTTTTCCCAGGGTATTTTTGCAAAGGAGTTATTTCTTTGCAAGGGTTTTTTCAAAGAATTTTTTTTCCTAGATATTTTTGCAAAGGAGTTGTTTTTCCAAAGTATTTTTCCAAGTGGTTTTTTCTTAGGTATGTTTTCAAAGAATTTTTTTTTCTAGTGGTTTTTACAAATAATACATCTTTAGAAGGTATTCTTATTCTTTTCCAATGGGTTTTTTCAAAGGAGATTTATTGTCAAGGAGTTCTTATTTTTTTCCAAGAATGTGTTTTTCTAAGGAGATTTCTTTTCAAGAGGTTTTTTCAAAGGAAATTTCTTTCCAAGGAGTTTTTCTTCAAAAGACTCTTACAAGATTTTGATAAGGTGAAGTAAATTTCAGTTCATATGTTTATAAGTTTTGTAACTGTTTTTAAATCTTAATTTTATTTTTTTACTACAAAGTGATAATTTTTTAATTTATCATTTATAGATTAAACAATCACGGGCAGTAAGAGAAACCATAAAAAAAGATGATCGTAAACGTGATGATGATGTTAATAGAGAAAAACAAAAACTCAGATATGACGCCAAAAAAACAAGGCTTGCAAAAACACAAGATACAATTATTGAAGATATAAATAGAGGTTTACATGATAATGTTGATGAAATGGAAATTGAAAATAGAGTACAAGAAGAACAAATTGAAGTTGAAGAGACCATTGTTGAAGATGTAAATATTGATTTACATGCTAACGTCGATGAAGTCAATATTGAAGATCAAGTTCAAAATCCAGAAATTGGACTTGGTATGTATATATCATGTATTTTCCAAATTCATTTTTTATAATGAATTGTATTTTTGGATATATGTTAAATTAAATTTAACTTGATGTATAGATACTATCACCATTGATGATGAAATGTTAGAAAACATTGATTACAACAAATATGGAGAAAAAATGCCCATACATGTTGCACGATATCATGCTACAAAATTTTATGATGATGTTCTCAAGGATTATTCAATAGCAGGACAAGCACAAATTTTGAGATGTTTATTAGTGTCCAAGAAGTTAAAAGGTGCTATGTCATTATTGGGTATTCACAAGGTGACAAAAGAGTCGAAATTGAAACATAATGTGATAGAAAATATAGGTGATGCAATAAAAAATTTTGGAAAATCCAGGAAGAAAGATACCAGTGCTGCAGGTAGAGCAATTCAGACATTAATTGTTTCAGCTAGTACTAGAAAAAATTGTTTGACAACACATGTAGCAAGGGGTGCATTTAAAGAGTTTTTATTCCAAGGTATTTTTTCAAAGAAGTTTTTATTCCAAAGTATTTTTGCAAAGGTGTTGTATTTTTCCTTCTTATTTATTTGAAAGAGTTTTTTTCAAAGAGTTGTTTTCCCAAGGTATTTTTGCAAAGGAGTTATTTCTTTGCAAGGAGTTTTTTCAAAGAGTTTTTTTTCAAGGTATTTTTGCACTTCTTATTTCTTTGCAAAGGGTTTTTTCAAAGAATTTTTTTCCAACGTATTTTTGCAAAGAAATTATTTCTTTGCAAGGGAGCTTTTTAAAGTATTTTTTTTCCTAGATATTTTTGCAAATGAGTTTTTTTTACAAAGTATTTTTCCAAATGGTTTTTTCAAAGAAGGTTTCTTTCCAAGTGGTGCATTTAAAGAGTTTCTTTTCCAAGGTATTTTTAAAAAGAAATTTTTATTTCAAGGTATTTTTGCAAATGAGATGTAGTTTTCCTTCTTATTTCATTGAAATGGGTTTTTTCAAAAAGTTGTTTTCCCAAGGTATTTTTGCAAAGGAGTTATTTCTTTGCAAGGGTTTTGTTCAAGATATTTTTGCAAAGGAGTTTTTTTTCCAAAGTATTTTCCAAGTGGTTTTTTCAAAAAATGTTTTTTTCTTAGGTATTTTTTCAAAGAAGTTTTTTTTCCAATGGTTTTTACAAAGAATATATCTTTAGAAGGTGTTCTTATTCTTTTCCAATGGGTTTTTTCAAAGGAGATTTATTGTGAAGAAGTTCTTATTTCTTTCCAAGAATGGTTTTTTCAAAGGAGATTTTTTTTAAGGGGTTTTTTCAAAGGAAATTTATTTCCTAGGAATTTTTCTTCAAAAGACTTTTACAAGATTTTGATAAGGTGAAGTAAATTTCAATTCATGTGTTTATAAATTTCGTAACTTTTTTTAAATCTTAATTTTAATTTTTTTTACTATAAAGTTATGATTCTTTAATTTATCATTTATAGATTAAACAATCACGGGCAGTAAGAGAAACCGTAAAAGAAAGGTGATCGTAAACGTGATGATGATGCTAATAGAGAAAAACAAAAACTCAGATATCATGCCAAAAAAGAAAGGCTTGCAAAAATGCAAGAGACAATTATTGAAGATATAAATACAAATTTACATGATAATGTTGATGAAATAGAAATTGAAAATAGAGTACAAGAAAAACAAATTGAATTTGAAGAGACCATTGTTGAAGATGTAAATATTGATTTACATGCTAACGTCGATGAAGTCAATATTGAAGATCAAGTTCAAGATCCAGAAATTGGACTTGGCATGTATATATCATGTATTTTTCAAATTCATTTTTTATAATGAATTCTATTTTTGGTTATATGTTAAATTAAGTTTAACTTGATGTATAGGTACTTTCACCATTGATGATGAAATGTTAGAAGACATTGATTGCAACAAATATGGAGAAAAAAGACCCATACATGTTGCACGATATCATGCTACAAAATTTTATGATGATGTTCTCAAGGATTATTCAATAACAGGACAAGCACAAATTTTGAGATGTTTATTAGTGTCCAAGAAGTTAGAAGGTGCTATGTCATTATTGGGTATTCACAAGGTGACAAAAGAGTCGAAATTGAAACATAATGTGATAGAAAATATAGGTGATGCAATAAAAAAATTTGGAAAATCCAGAAAGAAAGATACCAGTGCTGTAGGTAGAGCAATTCAGACAGAAATTGTTTCAGCTAGTACTTGAAAAAATCGTTTGACAACACAACTAGCAAAAGCAGTTGGAACCTCAAGAAAGACATTATACAAACATAGCAAATTCAGAATGTAAATAGATGAAAATGATGAACTTGCTTGTTGAGCAATTATTTGTAAACATCCTTACAAAGATAGAATGGGAGTAGATGTTAAAGATATTGTACGGGAATATTGGTTGGCACATGCTCGAGTTTCACCAAATTCAAGGGATGTGATACGATAAAGAGTAGCACAAAATGTATATGAAAGCAGTCCAAAATATATAATGGAAAAGACACAAGTACAATTGTTCAATAAATTCAAGGAAGATCATTGTGGAATTAATGTGTCAATCACTACATTTGTGCAACAAAAACCATGGTATGTTAGACCTATTACTATACATGACACATGTTTTTTCCGTTATCATGTGTAATTTCAATTACATTACGACACGTTTCTTGAATTCGGTAAAAAAATTTGGACAAATTCACCACCTCCGCCCACAATACATGAATTCATATCTCAAAATCTATGTGAGAGAGATCACGATGAAGTATTTTATAATAAGAAATGTGTCAATAGAAAACATTGTCATCGTTCTGGAAATCTGGTTTATTCCACAATAAATATCATATCGATAATAATTAGTCGTTGTGAATGTAACTGTTGATTGGAGAAGATATGAATACAGCAATTATGCTACAAGTTCTAGTGACGCACATTCCAAAAGAATTGATTTGCGAGAAGATAAAATATGTGTGATAAATTTTCTCAAGAAATTTGAAAGTGAAATTTATAAATACACCAAGCATTCACACAGAGCACGGTGGCAAGACTTTCAATTCAAACAGTCTCGTGAAATTTTTCCACCGGGAACAATTTTGTTAGTGGTTGATTTTGCATAAAACTACACATTTGCTGCACAAAAAGAGATACAAAGTGAATACTATCATTCTGACCAAGTTTCGATATTTGTTCATGTTCTATATAGACATTCTCAATAGGATGTTGATGGCATTGAAAGCACGTATGACAATCGAGATGTGATTAAAGAATATCAATTTTATATCAGTGATGATCGTACACACAATACACATTTTGTTCAGCATTGTATTGAAAATATTTTCTATGATTCACTAAAAAGACGTGAAGTTAAATTCAATGACCATTGGATATGGTCGGATGGATGTGCGGGACAATTTAAATCTTCACGATCATTTTATTGGTTATGTCGACTTCATAAAGCATTGTATAATGCCTGCCTCAGCACCTATGATTGATTTGATTATTTTAGACTTATGATTTATTAGAATGTTGGAGAACTATGACTGATTTGACTTTTGAGGGCACTCGTTTGAAGTGACCCGGCTTTATAAAACTTAGATCATGGATTTTGCTTTGAAAATTATTGTAGGAAATAGAAATGAAAAATGATGATTGACTGAGACATATTAATGAATGTTGAAATTGCTTGAAAATAAAAAATGATGATTGACTGAGACATATTAATGAATGTTGAAATTGCTTGAAAATGAAAAATGGTGATTGACTGAGACATATTAATGAATGTTGAAATTGCTTGAAAATGAAAAATGATGATTGACTAAGACATATTGGTGAATGTTGAAATTGCTTGGAATGAAAATGATGAATAGTTTATATGCTCGACTGACTGGGATACTAAAGAGAATGATGAAAATGTTTATAGTGCAGCGCTACTAATGTGCGTTTAAGTGTGTGTGCAGTGGCAGGTAAGATAAATTATCGACTGACCCGCAATGGAATTACAGGGATTGTAAGAACGGAAGGAACACATAGGGGTACGACGATAGACTGTCGACCCCGAAATAGCAATCCACGCACGAGTAGGAAGCCGTTTCATCTCACCCGGGGAAGTGTGTGCCGTACGGGCGAGGCCATAACGATTTGGTCATGTACGATGAGTTTAGGGGTGTGCAATAAGGAGGACCTTGTCCCTCAACAGCCCTTAGTCTCCAAGAAGCATAGTTGGAAGGTCGAGGTAAAGATTCCCGATCGCTACACAGTGCTCCCTATAAAAAGAATAAAATGGAACCGTCGGAAGGACCCGCCGAAGTGGTGCGTAGACAAGGACGGGAAAAAGTTACCCAATGAAAGTATACAAATTGAATTTACACTAAAGGAATGTATTGATTTATCTTGAAGAAAAACTTTAATTTTAAATAAAATAAATATCTGAATTCTTTTATTTTAATTTTATTTAATTTTGAAAAAGGAGAAAATTTAATTTAAATGGAATTCTATTAAAAAAAAGGTATCCTGGGAAATATCTTAATTCCTTTATTTTAAATGTTATTTTGAAAGAGAAGCTTTTAAATTTATTTATTTTGAGAAAAAAAAATTAAAACTTATTCATTTTTGAAAAGTAGTTTTTAAATTTATTTATTTTGAAAAAGAAGTTTTTAAATTTATTTATTTTGAAAAAGAAATTTTAAAACTTATTCATTTTTGAAAAGTAGTTTTTAATTTTATTTATTTTGAAAAAGAAGTTTCAAGTTTATTTATTCTGAAAATGAAGAAAACTTAAAGCAAAGTAGAATTTTATTTATATATATATCTAGGAGATAAATAGAAAAAAATTGAACTTGAATATTTTTTAATAAATAAGAAAAAAATTGAAATAATTTTTTTTTTAGTAAAGAAAAGAAATAAAATCAGAAAATATATTTTTGAATAAATATGTTTTATTTTAAAAATAAGAAGAAAGGAAAAGAAATATTTAGAATAAGATATAAGAAAAAAGGATCTAGACAGCTATAATTTAGGAATTGACTGCATGCTCAGAATAGAAACACTCACCTTGCATTAATTTAAGAATTGACTGCATGCTCGGAATAGAAACACTCACCCGTCATTAATTTAGGAATTGACAGAAAGTTTTTTGGTAAATAGAGGGAGGGGAAGGAGAAAAGTCTCTTGCTCCCTGGTGTCTAGAATCGAGAAGAGTTTTATGTTTATTAGGAGTTGGGTGAAACTGACCGGGGGTTGGGAGATCCCATCGGAAGTTTTGGCATATGTATTCTTACGATCTACTGGCTTGGGGGTTTGGGAGGAAGAATACTACTCCCGATATGGTAGGGAGGAAAACCGAGGGGTTGTTGATATTTTCGTCCAGCGTCGGATTGCTCCGGATAGCTGATTCAGCCACTACCATAGACGATCTACCGTCTCCCAATTCGGAAACTAATCAAGTTCAAATGTTTTTTAAATTACTTTTCTTTTTCTTTTGGTATTGAAAGTAAATTTACAATTCTATATCAAAGGAAATTACAAGTGTTGATCTAGTTGTTCTGATAACTTATTTAATTGTTTATCATTAATCCTCTTAGGAACGTGGATCCCGTGAAATTAAGCAGAGAGGATCGAATCCAAGATTTTGGACAGATATGTTGTTACAATTGTTTTTGTTACTCGGTTCTATTATAAAATCTTATACTCTTTTCAGTGCTATTCAGAATATTATATTGATGTGTATGGACCTTGTGTATGCGATTCTGTGTTTCGGCATTTGTATGTTCCTGAATTTATGAGAATACACAGAGAGAATAGAGGAATATTGTTGAAATCAATATGGATTATATGAGATTTCCTTTATCTCTGTTTTTAATATGTCGGTAATTACAACTCCCGGGTAATGAATTGAGTTTTGGGTAAATCGTAGATCTGATCTTCTGTAAACGTTATAAACCCTGTAGTTTGGATTATAAACCCTTTGCGTCAGTACTCTTGTTAGATTTCTATTCCTGGGTTATTATCCTTATTTAAAATTTAGATCTTGCCACCGGTGAAGTCGATCTGTGCATGATCTGTGCATGACGCGATCTACGAACACTCGGTATAAAGTTCCATTGAAACTCGATTTCAAGATTTATCCCATTGAAATTCGATTTCAGGCTTATCGTGATTATTTTAACTCCTCAGATTTTGTCCCCATTGCACTCGATCTGTGCAATGATGTGATCAGCGAATACTCTGCATTTGCATTCCCTTGAACTCGATTCAGGTTTCATTATTGTTTAAACCTTAAATCCTATCTTTTCTTGATGTCGATCTGTGCAGTATTGGGTTCAGCGTTTGTGCTATATTTGCATTCCATTGAAACTTGACCTCGGAATTACTTTTAATATTGTTTTGAATTTTTAAACTTGCCACAATTTCCTTACATCTCAGCGTTTTCGATAGATTAGGTAGGGATACTCGGCAACCTTCTTTTGTGGAAATTTTTTTTTTCAGTTTGAGAACTCAATGTTACAAATATGTTAAATTAGTTGAAGAGTAGCAATATGAATATTGGTATTTTTGTGAATTTACTTCTCGTTGACCTTGGCCTTGTAATCGATTTCAATCGAATCATCTTATGCAAAACTCGCCTTGGATCGAAGGCTACATTCTGTACCAATTTTAAATTTAACCTAATTAAGTCTATACCCTATTCCTTTGGGAGAGGATCGGATTCATGGGGAACATATTAATCATTCGGGCCTCAAAACCAAATCCGAGATCGAAATTTTGTGTCACCTTGGTTAATTCTTGATCTAATTCTTTTCAATCTGAGATTGTAAACAGTAAATCTTGAACACTGTCCTACTTATGGTTGTCAATCTAATTCTGTATCAATCTGAGACCTGGGGCATTAAAAACATTGATGTGGTAGCTAAGATTATTTTACATTGTGATAGATCCAGTTTTTAATTTAATCCTCCATCAATCTGAGATCAGGATTTCGTCAAGCATTAAACACTGTATGTTATAATCCTTTAATCGGTGTCTTGTTGTTTCTAAGACTCATATTTAGGTTGTATCTTGATCTTAAAGATTACTGCAATTTATTTTTAGCATTGAATGGCCTTTTCCAGAATTCGGCATACCAACTATTCTTTAAAACTTTTGTGTTCTTTTACCCTGGAAGTATGCGCTATCTACTTTTATATATATTTTTTTAAAATGTTATGTTTAAGGAATTTCTCCTTCACCAGATCAGCTATTTACAAACCTCATATTTGGCTGCTTGCCTCCTTAGTTAGAGCACGATAGCATACACGGAGTTAACACTTTGGCCTGGACGGTTATTGGGCGTTTTCCAGAATTGTAAATTATAAATTAACTATGGTATTTGGCGTTTCCTACAATTGTAATTTATAACTTAACTATGGTATTTGGCGTTCCCCGCAAATTTTCAATTGAAAATTGATTCTATTGTTATTACTATGTGTAAGAATTTTGAAGGAACGCTGCTGGCATCTTAATTCAATTGAATATTTACTGTGCCAGTTCCCTTTCCATGCAAGTCGAGACTCCACCCGATCAAGCTGTTTTTTTTGTAAATCGATTGTTATTTTTATATGTATAATTCACGAACACTGCATGCAACAACGTTAACTTTCAATTAAATCTAAGTTTTAAGTTTTATAGCAGCCGTAGTTTCACTTGTATTATCAACTAGTTCACCGAAAGGTAGTTAGATTTAAATACTATTCTTGTTATTTTGTCACCTTGAAAAACATGTTACTTGTGTAGCTTGACTGCCGTAGTTTCACTTGTGTTAACAACTAGTTCACCGAAAGGTAGTTAGATTTAAATAATGTTCTCGCTATTCTTTCACATTGAAAAACATGTTACTTGTTTAGTCATTAGATATTCATTTATTTGAATTGTAATTATATTGAAAAGTGATTACTTATTAAATTAATATATCTTGATATTCATATAATTGAATAGTATTTATATTGAAAAGTGATTACTCATTAAAATTAATATATCTTGATATTATATATTTGAATTGTAATTATATTGAAAATTGATTTAGTATATCTTGATCATTTGAATTATAATTATATCAAAAAGTGATTTCTTATTAAATTAGTATATCTTGATACATCTTGGATGTAAATGTTGTATGTGTGAGTCAATTACATTTGAGGAAAGAATCACTTGCTAACTAGTATTTGTTTAAATATCTTGGATATAAATTAGTATAGGTGAGCTTTTGAAATTGGAAAATATATTTTTTGTTTAGTCCATACATTTCAAGTGAAATAAGTACTGGATAGTCACATATCCAAACATTTCAAGTGAAATAAGTACTGGATAGTCACATATCCAAACATTTCAAGTGAAATAAGTACTAGATAGTCACATATCCAAACATTTCAAGTGAAATAAGTATCGGATAGTCACATGTCATTATGATTCTTTTTAGTGATAAATGATTATGTTAGATAAACCAATATTAATAGCAGTCGTTAAATATCGAAGCCATCTTTGATTTATGAAATCACTCATGGATATTCCTTTTTTTTTGTTAGTGTAAAAAAAAAAAAAATACACTGGGGACGATGGTCATTACATTTGGTATCAAAGCTTGGTCGAACTTAGTTCGGACCAAGGCATTTCCACGAAAGCTAAATAATTATGTTTTTAATAAATATTATTTTGTTGATCAATTCAGAATTTGCCATGGACTGAAGAACCCGCAGTGGAAGGACAGGGAGAGGACGAGGACGGGCAGCACACCCACCAACCCCTCTTGTCGCCACACCACCTAGAGCCGAAGAGACTGTTAATCTACCTATCGGTGAAGTGATGGATATGATGAGAAACTTCCAGAGAATGTCAAAAGCACTGATGCACCGACTGGACCACCATGAAAATCGACCTATAGCTCCTGCAATTGAATCGCAGAATCCACCACCAGCTAACCTACATAGAGAGTTGGAAAAAGTAAGATTTCCAGAGTTTTGGGGCTCCACTAAAGGAGCCGCGGCTGGGGCTCCTGCGATGTGCTTTGCTCTGAGGGATTATACCTCAAACCTGAAAGTACAGATGGCTATCTTGCAGCTGAAGGGGGAAACCCTACTATGGTGGAAGACCTTGAAACCTCAACTGGGGGTTGAGAGCAACGAAGTGTCTTGGGAGTTGTTTGAGGAGCATTTCCACAAGCGCTACATGTCAGAAGAGTTCATTGAAAGGCAACTCAATGAATTCAATGCTCTTCGACAAGGAGGAAGGACGGTACAGGAATATGAAATCAGGTTTATGGAACTTCTGAGGTATGCACCTCACATCTCGAATGAGAAACTGGAGGTGAATAAGTATGTGTATGGGATGAATGGCAACATCCACGACAAGGTTTGTATTCTCACCCCAACGACCTTACATGATTTTGTTCAAAAGGCAATAATTGTCGAAGAGGAACTAATGAGCGGAGGATCATCCAGGTAGAACCTAGCCAATCGGGCTTGAGTAGGACCACTGTCTAATCCACCGAGAGTAAAATTTGGGCAACGAAGCAATGTCAGAGGACCTATGCATGGAAAACCTGTTAGAGACAACAGAGCACCGTAAAAGCCACCTCCCAAGAGGGACAACACAAGGTCATTCGGGAAACCAGCACAGACAGGACCATGCACCAATAATGCACCCACTGGAAGAACAAGAAAGGGGCCAAAGGAAGGGTGTTGGGGTTGCGATGGCCCGCACTATCAGAGTGACTGCCCTCAGCAGCAGTCAGGACCGAGACAGGGACAGAGACATCCCTAGACTACTGCAGTAGATCTGGGATGAGCACATCGTATTCATGCGGCAGTAAACAACCGCCAAGCAGAACATGAGTCTACAATTCTGGAAACAGCTAGCACCATTAATGGTAAGAAATTTTCCTTACTTATTGACCCAGGTGCTACTGAAAGCTTTATTTCTCATTCTGCATTAGAAAGAAGCATGATGATTTCATGTGCTCAAGATGATTTCAACTTAGTCGAAATGGCATCTGGGAATACCCAGAGTGTGGGGTTGAAGCTAGAAGATTGTGAGTTAGACTTAGGAGTATGTTGCACTAGAACTTATTTCTATGCAATTTCCCTCGGAGCCTATGACTTAATCCTGGGAATGGATTGGCTGGAATCCCATGCCGCCATTTTAGACTGCTGTAGCAAGGAGCTAACATTTTATGATGATGAAGGTCATAAGAAGGTCCTTAGGGGGAAGAAGAATAAGGTATCATTGCGGATGATTTCTGCTTTACAGCTGAAGAGAAGCCTAAGGAAGGGATGTCAACTCTATGTTGTGATAGCAATGAACAAAGACAAGGACAAGGCTAACATTTCCGACCATCCCTTATTTGCGGAATACATGGATGTATTTCCCGAAGCCTTACTCGGGTTACCACCACAGAGGGAACTAGACTTCACCATAGAGTTAAAACCGAGAACTGAACCGATCGCAAGAGCTCCATACAGAATGTCGGTGCCGAAACTGAAGGAGCTATAGATGCAATTACAAGAGCTCTTGGATCTAGGGCTGATTAGACCAAGCGTCTCCCTGTGGGGAGCACCAGTGCTCTTTGTTAAAAAGAAGGATGGGTCGTGGTGACTCTGCATTGACTATCGCCAGTTGACCAAAGCTACGGTGAGGAACCAGTATATCTTGCCTAGGATTGACGACCTGTTCGATCAGATGAAAGGCGCCACGATCATTTCAAAGATTGATTTTCAATCAAGCTATCACCAATTGCGAATCCGGGAAGCTCATATTCCTAAAACTGCATTTAAGACGCGGTTTGGACACTACAAGTTCGTAGTGGTACCTTTTGGGCTAAGCAATGCACCTAGTTTATTCATGAACTTAATGAACGGCGTATAACACCAGTGCCTAGACAAGTTTGTACAAGTATTTATTGATGATATCCTTATCTACTCAAGGACCCCAGAGGAACATGAGGAACACATCAGATTGGTATTGCAGTGTCTTCGAGAAAACCAACTTTATGGGAAGTTGTCAAAATGTTCCTTTTTTCAGAAGGAAATCCATTACTTAGGGCACATCATTTCAGGCGACGGCATATCTGTGGATCCCGCCAAGATTGAGGCCATTCGGGAATGGCCAGCGCCGACAAATGTACATGAAGTGAGAAGCTTCATGGGACTTGTTGGATACTACAGAAGGTTTGTGGAAGGGTTCTCAAGGATTGTGGGGCCAATCACCGAGCTACTGAAAAAGGAACGGCCTTTTGTATGGACGGATAGATGCGCCAATGCATTTGAGAAATTGAAGGAATTGTTAACAACGACACCAATTCTGAAGGAACCAGACATGGAGGAGAACTTCCTGGTATGCACTGATGCATCGAAGGATGGAGTCGGATGTGTACTAATGCAAGGAGGCTGAGTGATTGCCTACTCATCCTGAATACTCAGGCCGCATGAGGAAAACTATGCGACACATGATATGGAACTGACTGCAGTGATGCATGCTTTACACCTTTGGCGACATTATTTGGTGGGAAGGAAGTTTGAACTTAAGACAGATCACCATGGATTGCAGTATATCTTCACTCAGAATGATCTGAATGCTAGACATAGGAGATGGTCCAAACAGCTAAGTGAGTATGACTTTGACATCTCCTCTGTGAAGGGGACCTTGAACAAGGTGGCGGATGCGCTTAGCCGTAGACCCCGCATCTTCTCAGTAATTCCGATGCAAACCAACTTGAGGGAAAAGGTGCTTAGACTCCACCAGAAAGATAAATGGCATAAGGAGGTAAAGGCCAAACTAGAGCAAGAACTGATGGAATTACCCAAGTATAAGGGTTATGTATTGGAAAGTGACGGGTTGTTACAATACAACAACAATATTTATGTACCAGAGAACAGTGAGCTCAGGAATCTAATCCTAGAAGAAGCTCATCGATCTATCTATAGAGCACATGCGGGAGTGAAAAATATGTATACAGATATTTATCATTTATTCTTCTGGCACGGCATGAAGAAATATGTGGTAAACTTTGTCGCCAGATGCATGGAGTGTCATCTAGTCAAAGCAAAACATAGGCACCCCTCTAGACTAATTCAGCCTCATGCCATTCCTAAATCAAAATGGGAGATCATCTCCATGGACTTTATTGTGGGGTTACCATTGACCCGTAAGAGGCATGATACCATTTTGTGGTAGTAGACACTCTCACGAAGAGTGCACATTTCATCCCCATCAAAAACACTTATTAGGCACCAGAGATTGCTAGAGTGTTCATTGATGAGATAGTACGACTGCATGGAGTGCCGAGAAAGATCATATCTGATCGGGGATCAGTTTTCACAGGTGGATTTTGGACGAGCCTCCAGGAAGCTATGGGAACGCGACTCAACTTTAGCACAACATACCATCCTAATATAGATGGACAGACTGAGAGGGTGAACCAGATACTAGAGGACATGCTGAGAATGTTTGTGATGGATTAGCAGACCCGTTGGGAGGAATTTTTACCTCTAGTAGAGTTCGCTTACAACAACAGCTACCAGAGTTCTATACAGATGGCAGCATTCGAGTTTTTGTATGGATGACCATGTCAGACATCCTTGAGCTGGGACAGACTTGAGGATCAGACCTTGCTTGGGCCTGAAGTGATTCAGGAGATGGAGGAACAGATGGAAACCATCTGTGCTCGACTGAAGGAAGCACAAGATCGACAGAAGAGTTATGCCGATGCGCATAGACTTGACCGAGAATATCAAGTTGGAGACCGCGTATTTTTGCGGGTGAGACCTCAAAAGAGTACTATCAGATTTGGGAAAGGGATGAAGCTATCTCCTAGGTTCATGGGACCCTTCGAGATTTTGGAATAGATAGGACCGGTTTCCTACCGTCTAGCACTACCATCACCACTGCATAGGATGCATAATGTTTTTCATGTATCAACACTTAGGCATTATATTTCAGATTCTACACATATCATTGACATGAGTAAGCTACAGGTAACGGACGAAGGGACCATGACGGCAGAGCCGATATGCATATTGGACCATCAAACATGGCAGCTTAGGCACCGTGTGATTGATCAGGTTAAAGTTCAGTGGGACAGCTATAGTCCCAATTCTGCAACCTAGGAGGACACAACTGAGATGCATCAGAACTTTCCTTTTTTGTTCTGAACTTGGAGACGAAGTTTTAATAAGAGGGGGTGTATGTAATGCCCGCCTCAGCACCTATGATTGATTTGATTATTTTAGACTTATGATTTATTAGACTGTTGGAGAACTATGACTGGTTTGACTATTGAGGGCACTGGTTTGAAGTGACCCGGATTTATAAAACCTAGATCATGGATTTTGCTTTGAAAATTATTGTAGGAAATAGAAATGAAAAATGAAGATTGACTGAGACATATTAATGAATGTTGAAATTGCTTGAAAATGAAAAATGATGATTGACTGAGACATATTAATGAATGTTGAAATTGCTTGAAAATGAAAAATGGTGATTGACTGAGACATATTAATGAATGTTGAAATTGCTTGAAAATGAAAAACGATGATTGACTGAGACATATTAATGAATGTTGAAATTGCTTGAAAATGAAAAATGATGATTGACTAAGACATATTGATGAATGTTGAAATTTCTTGGAATGAAAATGATGAATCGTTTATATGCTCGACTGACTGGGATACTGAAGAGAATGATAAAAATGTTTATAGTGCAGCACTACTAATGTGCGTTTAAGTGTGTGTGCAGTGGCAGGTAAGACGAATTACCGACTGACCCACAATGGAATTACAGGGGTCGTAAGAATGGAAGGAACACATAGGGGTACGACGATAGACTGTCGACCCCGAAATAGAAATCCACAAACAGGTAGGAAGCCGTTTCAGCTCACCCAGGAAAGCGTGTGCCATATGGGCGAGGACATAATGATTTGGTCGTGTACGATGAGTTCAGGGGCGCGCAATAAGGAGGACCTTATCCCTCAACATCCCTTAGTCTCCAAGAATCGTAGTTGGAAGGTCGAGGTAAAGATTCTTGATCGCTATGTAGTGCTCATCATAGAAAGAATAAAATGGAACGATCGGAAGGACCCGCCAAAGTGGTGCCTAGAGAAGAACGAGAAAAAATTACCCAATAAAAGTATACAAATTGAATTTACACTAAAGAAATGTATTGATTTATCTTGAAGAAAAACTTTAATTTTAAATAAAATAAATATCTTAATTCTTTTATTTTAATTTTATTTAATTTCGAAAAAGGAGAAATTTTAATTTAAATGGAATTCTATTAAAAAAAGTATCCTGGGAAATATCTTAATTCCTTTATTTTTAATGTTATTTTGAAAAAGAAGCTTTTAAATTTATTTATTTTGAAAAAAAAAATTTAAAACTTATTTATTTTTTTAAAAAGTAGTTTTTAATTTTATTTATTTTGAAAAAGAAGCTTTTAGATTTATTTATTTTGAAAAAGAAATTTTAAAACTTATTCATTTTTTAAAAGTAGTTTTTAATTTTATTTATTTTGAAAAAGAAGTTTCAAGTTTATTTATTCTGAAAATGAAGAAAACTTAAAGCAAAGTAGAATTTTATTTATATATATATCTAGGAGATAAATAGAAAAAAATTGAACTTGAATATTTTTGCGATAAATAAGAAAAAAATTGAAATAATTTTTTTTTACTAAAGAAAAGAAATAAAATCAGAAAATATATTTTTGAATAAATATGCTTTATTTTAAAAATAAGAAGAAAAGAAAAGAAATATTTAGAATAAGATATAAGAAAAGAGGATCTAGACAGCTATAATTTAGGAATTGACTGCATGCTCAGAATAGAAACACTCACCTTGCATTAATTTAAGCACTGACTACATGCTCGGAATAGAAACACTCACCTGGCATTAACTTAGGAATTGACTGCATGCTCAGAATAGAAACACTTATAATTTAAAAGTAAATAATTAATAAAATCTGAAAAGAAAAATGAATGAGCGGACAGAAGTTTTTTGTTAAATAGAGGGAGGGGAAGGAGAAAAGTCTCTTGCTACCTGGTGTCTCGAATTGAGAAGAGTTTTATGTTTCTTAGGAGTTGGGTGAAACTGACGAGGGGTTGAGAGATCCCATCAAAAGTTTTGGTGTGTGTATTCTTACGACCTACTTGCTCGGGGGTTCGGGAAGAAGAGGACTACTCCCGATACGATAGGGAGGAAAACCGAAGGGTTGTCGGTATTTTTCGTCCAGCGTCGGATTACTTCGGATAGCTGATTCAGCCACTACCACAGATGATCTACCTGCTCCGAATTCGGCAACTAATCAGGTTCAAATGTTTTTGAAATTACTTTTCTTTTTCTTTTGGTATTGAAAGTAAATTTACAGTTCTATATCAAAGGAAAGTACAAGTGTTGATCTAGTTGTTATGATAACTTATTTAATTGTTTATCATTAATCTTCTTAGGAATGTGGTTCCCATGAAATTAAGCAGAGAGGATCGAATCCAAGATTTTGGACAAATATGCTGTTACAATTGTTTTTGTTACTCGGTTCTATTATAAAATCTTATACTCTTTTCAGTGTTTTTCAGAATATTATATTAATGTGTATGGACCCTGTGTATGCGATTCTGTGTTTCAGTATTTGTATGTTCCCGAATTTATTAGAATATGCAGAGAGACTAGAGGAATATTGTTGAAATCAATCTGGATTATATGAAATTTCCTTTAACTCTGTTTTTAATATGTGGGTAATTACAACTCCCGGGTAATGATTTGAGTTTTGGGTAAATTGTAGATCTGACCTTTTGTAAACGTTATAAACCCTGTAGTTTGGATTATAAACCCTCCGCGTCAGTACTCTTGTTAGATTTCGATTCCTGGGTTATTATCCTTACTTAAAATTTAGATCTTGCCACCGGTGAAGTCGATCTGTGCATGACGCGATCTATGAACACTTCGTATAAAGTTCCATTGAAACTCGATTGCAGGAATTATCCCATTGAAATTCAATTTAAGGCTTATCGTGATTATTTTAACTCCTCAAATTTTGTCCCCATTGCACTCGATCTATGCAATGACATCATCAACGAACACTCTGCATTTGCATTCCCTTGAACTCGATTCAGGTTTCATTATTGTTTAAACCTTAAATCCTATCTTTTCTTGATGCTGATCTGTGCAGTATTGGGTTCAGCGTTTGTGCTATATTTCCATTCCATTGAAACTTGACCTTGGAATTACTTTTAATATTGTTTTAAATTTTTAAACTTGCCACAATTTCCTTACATCTTAGCGTTTTTTTTCAATTTGAGAACTCAATGTTACAAATATGTTAAATTAGTTGAAGAGTAGCAATATGAATATTGGTATTTCTGTGAATTTACTTCTCGTTGACCTTGGCCTTGTAATCGATTTCAGTCGAATCATCTTATGCAAAACTTGCCTTGGATCGAAGGCTACATTCTGTACCAATTTTAAATTTAACCTAATTAAGTCTATACCCTGTTCCTTTGGGAGAGGTAATCATTCCGGCCTCAAAACCAAATCCGAGATCGAAATTTTGTGTCACCTTGGTTAATTCTTGATCTAATTCTTTTCAATCTAAGATTGTAACCAGTAAATCTTGAACATTGTCCTACTTATGGTTGTCAATCTAATTATGTATCAGTCTGAGACCTGGGGCATTGCAAATGTTGACGCGGTAGCTAAGATTATTTTACATTGTGATAGATCCAGTTTTTAATTCAATCCTCCATCAATCTGAGATCAGGAATTCGTCAAGCATCAAACACTATATGTAATAATCCTTTAATCGGTGTCTTGTTGTTTCTAAGACTCATATTTAGGTTGTATCTTGATCTTAATGATTACTACGATTTATTTTTAGCATTGAATGGCCTTTTCCAGAATTCGACATACCGCCTATTCTTTAAAACTTTTGTGTTCTTTTACCTTGGAAGTATGCGTTGTCTGCTTTTATATTTAAAAAAAAAAGTTATGTTTAAGGAATTTCTCCTTCACCAGATCAATTATTTACAAACCTCATATTTGACTGCTTGCCTCCTTAGTTAGAGCACGATAGCATACACGGATTTCACGCTTTGGCCTGGATGGTTATTGGGAATTTTCCAGAATCGTAAATTATAAATTAACTATGGTATCTGGCGTTTCCTAGAATTGCAATTTATAACTTAACTATGGTATTTGGCGTTCCCCCCAAATTTGCAATTGAAAATTGATTCTATTGTTATTACTATGTGTAAGAATTTTGAAGGAACACTGCTAGCATCTTAATTCAATTGAAGATTTACTGTTCCTGTTCCCTTGCCATGCAAGTCGAGACTCCACCCTTCATCAAGCTATTTTTTTTGTAAATCGATTGTTATTTTTATATGTATAATTTATGAAGGAACACTGCGTGCGACAGCGTTAACTTTCAATTTAATCTGAGTTTTATAGTAACCGTAGTTTCACTTGTATTATCAACTAGTTCACCGAAAGGTAGTTAGATTTAAATACTGTTCTTGTTATTTTGTCACGTTGAAAAACATGTTACTTGTGTAGCTTGACCGCCGTAGTTTCACTTGTGTTAACAACTAGTTCAGATAAAGGTGGTTAGATTTAAATAATGTTCTCGCTATTCTTTCACATTGAAAAACATGTTACTTGTTTAGTCATTAGATATTCACTTATTTGAATTGTAATTATATTGAAAAGTGATTACTTATTAAATTAATTTATATTTTGATATTCATATAATTGAATAGTATTTATATTGAAAAGTGATTACTCATTAAAATTAAAATATCTTGATATTATATATTTGAATTGTAATTATATTGAAAATTGATTTAGTATATCTTGATAATTTGAATTATAATTATATCAAAAAGTGATTTCTTATTAAATTAGTATATCTTGATACATCTGGGATGTAAATGTTGTATGTGTAAGTCAATTAGATTTGAGGAAAGAATCACTTGTTAACTAGTATTTGTTTAAATATCTTGGATATAAATTAGTATAGGTGAGCTTTTGAAATTGGAAAATATATTTTTTGTTTAGTCCAAACATTTCAAATGAAATAAGTATTGGATAGACACATATCCAAACATTTCAAGTGAAATAAGTATCGGATGGTCACATATCATTATGATTCTTTTTAGTGATAAATGACTATGTTAGATAAACCAATCTGAATAGGAGTCGTTAAATATTGAAGCCATCTTTTATTTATGAAATCACTCATGGATATTCCTTTTTTTTGTTGGTGTAAAAAAAAAGTAAAGAAATACACTGGGGATGATGGTCATTACACATTGAACATTAAACATCGTTGGAATTTATTTGAAAATGGACATGGAAAAGGTGAACATGATGGTGCATGAGCATGCGTAAAAAAAGCACTTCGAAGATGGCAAATGAACCATTCTTCTGCACGATTTCATTCAGCTGCAGAGGTTGTCCAATGGTGTAAATTAAATCTAAGCCATGATTATAATCAACAATCAAAATATGTGCACAGGTATGTACACGATTTTTTTAATTTATATTAATTGTCAATTTAAAAAATGTACACTAGCATTTAAGTATATGTACACTAACATCAAAATTTGTCATTTGTGATTTATCATTTATTGTATAGGTTTTTTTGGCTTATTGGGGTCCAAGGTATAAATAGATCAATACCATATGACGCTAGCACCATACATGGGACTAGAGATTTTCACTATATTCAAACAAAATCCTTCCAAAATGTGTTTGCATTTGACAGTAGAAAGCAATCATGATTTTTTCATATTTGCACTGAAAATATTGAATCTACAGAAGTTTGTGAAAACATAACGAACAATTACGTAAAACATTGGAAACACACAGAAATTAATCCAAAGGGGAAAATGCCACTAGCAAACGTAGAAGAATTAGAATCAGAAGAAATAGAAATATCATCTGATGGCGATATAATTTCAGATCTTGTTAGAGAAGGTAATGATCTTACAACTTTTTTGTTGATTGTTCATTCTTGTCTATCACCTTATGTGTATAGTCAATTTAATTGATTTAAAAACCCTAACGCCAATTGTAATTTGCATAGCGGATGTTTTCGTTGTGATTGCACCTTTAGACAACAACAAAAATGTGAAGTATTATTTGATGCGATGCACTGAAGGAAAGATGAAATTATTAGAGGACTACAATGACAACTAATATACATACGAGAGATGATCCATCATTTTAAAAGGCTATTTTTTTCAGCATACCCATATGACTGAAAATTATGTCTACTTTCAGGATTATGAACCTGATGTTATATGTTGTCAATATAGTCATTTAGTATGTGCATTTCGAATAAAATTGGTACAAGTTCCATCGAAAAAACAATTAAAAACTAAAAAATGGAAACTGTCCAAATATGACCATGAATGGATAATTGAGGACGACATTCCATTGCAATTTTTTAACTATATCAAAAATGAATTGATCAATGTTTTTGTCCATGTCAAATGTTGTGTACAATATTTTTTTTCTTTAAAAATGACTATGGTATTGAATGGAAACTAGAATAAGAGTTTAAATGATTGTATTTTAGCATGCTAAAATGAATTCGAAAATTATTTGGTATTAAAACTTTAATAAAAGTTGGAAGAAGTTGAAAAATGTTATATTTCAACTATATAAACTGTTGTCTTTAATGTGTAATTTCGTCTCAAATTCTATGTAAAGTACTTTATTCGTGTCCCCATATATCTATTAGACCACTTAAAGGGATGAGATAATGGATGTGGCTGTCCCCACACTCCGCCCCAAATCTTTACTTTTGACTAAATGATGTAAGTGAGGAATCACCGAGAAACCTGTTAGATTTTGTATTCATCTGATCCATTTCATGTTTCTCTAATGTACTTAATAAATGATAAATTATTATTCTTGACCCATTAAATGGGTTGATCCATTACTAGTTTTGTGGTGGGTTGAACAATTCATATAAATATGATCCATGAGTTTTTTAGAATATCACTTGTGTAAATTCACATAACTGAAATTACGGTAAATGGAGATAATGATCATTTGATTTTTAATCACAAGCAAAGATTCTAGGATTGTAAAGCTTATGCTAAATTAAAGAAATGATTATTTACAACAAATCAATGAAAATTCATCAAATTGTTGTTTAAAATCATTGCTCTAATTTAGCATAAGATTCACAATCCTATAATCTTTGCTTATGATTAAAAAACAAAAAATCATTAAATCCCCAATTGCCATGATTTCAGCAGCATCTATAGTTCACCAACTAACAAAATGTACCTAAACATTGAAAATATGAATCATTAGTTAAAAATTAAAAATATGAATCATTTATACAAATTTCAATTTATCATTTATATGAAATTCAAGTTTTATGTTGAAACCAAGATCCTATATATCAAACAAACATTTATTCTTAACATTCCTGACATTTCTAACATTAGATTGTATAACACTCCTAACATTATATTGCACCTATCAAAACTTCCTAATATTCATTCGTAATATTCCTAACATTCCTATCAAAACTTGAACCTAACATTTATTCTTAACATTCCTAACATTCCTATCAAAACTTGAACCTAACATTCATTCTTAACATTCCTAACATTCTTATCAAAACTTCCTGACATTCATTCTTAACATTCCTATCAAAACTTCATATCCTATCAAAAATTCCTAACATTCATTCTTAACATCCATTCTTAACATTCCAAACATTCCTAACATAAGATTGCACCTATCAAAACTTCCTAACATTCATTCTTAACATTCCTATCAAAACTTCTTGTCCTGTTAAAACTTCCTAACATTCATTCTTAATATCCATTCTTAACATTTCTAACATTCATTCTTAACATTCCAAATATTCATAACATTATATTGCACCTATCAAAACTTTCTAACATTCATTCTTAATTTGAACCTAACATTCATTCTTAACATTCCTAACATTCCTATCAAAATTTCCTAACATTCATTCTTAATATTCTTAACATTCATTCTTAATATTCCTAACATTCCTATCAAAACTTCATAACATTCATTCTTAACATCCATTCTTAACATTCCTAACATTCATTTTTAACATTACAAACATTCCTAACATTAGATTGCACCTATCAAAACTACCTAACATTCATTCTTAATATTCCTATAAAAACTTCCTAACATTTATTCTTAACATCCATTTTTAACATTCCTAACATTCCTAATATTAGATTACACCTATCAAAACTTCCTAATATTCATTCTTAACATTCCTATCAAAACTTCATAACATTAATTCTTAACATGAACCTAACATTCCTAACATTCGTTCTTAGCATTCCTATCAAAACTTCCTAACATCCATCTCTAACATTCCTAACATTCCTATCATTATTTACATCTCAACACTGGAATTTTTTTACATCTACATACATACATAAATTTAATAATACATACATTCATAAACATGCAAAAACATATTCTAAACATTTACCACACAGAATATGTAAGTTCAATGTACATGCATATAATAAAAAAAAAACATTCATGAACATGTGAGTTCAATGTACATATGTATAATCCAAAAATAAAGCTCCTTGATGTCCAAAACTTCAATATATATATCAACAAAAAAATAGTAATATAAATCATTCTCTACATGGAATTCCACCACTATCCTCCACTAGGGTCTTCCCTTGGACTCGACCCAACCTGGAACATGTATAAAAGCAGATTATGAATATCATAAACTATTTAAACAATTTTAAACTAAATTCAAACATTAAAATATTAAACTTATATCAAAGAACAATTCAATTATTAACAAAATTACCTCAAATTCTCTAAATGCAAGTCCACCACTATCCTCCACTGGAGTTTTCCCTTTGCCTCGAATAGATCGAAGATACCCCTCCACTGGAATCTTCATCTTCCTCAAAGAGATCGAAGAGACCCAAGCTGCAACATGTATAAAAGCAATTTATGAATCTCATAAATTATTTAAACTATTTTAAACTAAATTCAAAAAGTTAAAATATTAAACTTATATATCATAGAACAGTTCAATTATGAACAAAATTACCTCAATGCCAATATCCATATCCATCAAGGAACCTATATCTTCACTGCCAATTTCCATATGTTCTCTTCCCTAAAATTTAAATTTTGTTAAGACATAAAACATAGTGCAAGCAAAAAAAACTAAAATCAAGTAATTAACTTAAAACCGAAACAAAAAAAATTAAAACCATTAGCTCACAAGAGATGGAAAATCATCTAAAAAATTCAAATCTAAAGTAACCTACATGGATAAGTCAAATTAACAATAAGATACATAGTCAAAATTAAAAATAAATAAATAAAAGGATAAAATATCTTTCAAACATAAATATAAATATGTAAATAATAAATATACCTCTCCAAGATGCTCTTCTACATTTCCAACATTTTCACTAGTGGAGACTCGAAAATTATGTTCATTCAACATTCTAGAAAACCGCAACCAATAAACATTTACATAATGTATTTATTACTATGTATCAAAACAGGCATAGTAACATACATAGATATAATGTAACAAAAAGTCCAATTCAAAATGAATAAAAAAAGTAAATAGATTGAAAGTACACAAACCTCTCCTAAACTCGATGTGTCATTGGACAGGACATCCGAAGCTATATCACGACAAACCTTAGCATAAGCCTTGATATCTTCAATGCTCATTCCATCTAACTCATCGTTTGTTTTGTAAACAAAATTTTGCCGAATAGTGGCTCGAGCCCTCTCTCAACTCAATCCCACATCAACTCCTACAAATGCCGAAGTTAAACCTTCAACAACAACATGCCTTGCAGTTGTCCCAAGTTCTGATGTGAGCTCCATCTTTGATTTGTAAGTCACAAGCCTAGGTAGGCGAGATATCTAAGGTGGAGGTCGAAGAGTAGTGATATATCTAAGAGCACATTTTCTATTGTATATTCGCCCCTTTCCAACTCCATAAAAGTCGGAATGATTATCAGTATTGATGTTCATACCGACAGAAGGTCAAGATCGACGTTCTTCCATGGAAGTTAAAGGGGAACCATCTGTACTCATATTGCCTTGTCGATGATCGGATGAATGTGAACTGTATAATAAGTTTGAATCCCGAGGTGAAGTCGACAACCTTCGATTATCAATTGGGACACCAACTCCCGAAGAATGTGATAACCTCCTACGCTTTTTCCTCGAAGACTCCTCTCTTTCCATTTGATATGATATCTACACTTACACAACTATCAACTCATAACATATACAAATTATACATGTTAATTCTACAAATTCTAAGACCTAGCTGCTAAAGAAACTAAGTTCTTTAATAAGGACCTAAATATACCTAATATCATCTAATGGTTTTTAAAATGAGTATAGCTAATATTGTTGGATGTATGAGGAATTATTGTGCCAATCTTTTAAGTGTTTTTGATGTTTTAAATGAATGGAACCAATATGGTTAAATATTAAGTGAATGTTACATTTCTTTATGTCAAGGAATCAGTTCATGAACATGTTAAATCTTAATTTAAATCTTAAATTAACAACTTATTTGATATGTTAATAATTTAAACATAAATTATATCTACAAATATTTTTATTATTCAATAGAATCATAAAAAATTGTTTTCAATTTGAAACTGGTACCTTTTTACTTTAAAAAAATCTTATTTTTCCATGAACACAGAAGCAAAAAACTCTAAACACAATGAGAGCTTGGACTGTACAATATATTTTCATTAAGTGATTGAATGAAGTAAACCACTTACAATAACTATTTTTTAAAAATATTAAATTTTTTCTACATACCTATACATATCATCATCAAACAAAACTGTTCATGAGGACAGAGTTCATGAACTCTGTCTCACAGAAGATAACAAGTGTTCAGTCTAGAAATGGTGACGATTCATGGTATTATGTTTCCCGAGATTGCCACGTTGCAACCTAAGGAAAACATAATACCATGAATTGTCACCTTTGCCAGGCTAAAACTCAAGACCATCGTTTTCCGTCAATTAGTTTCTCAATTCAATAGGAGTGTTGCGAGCAGTCTTGATTTTCAGCCTGGCCAACATTTATTAGCTATTTTACAGTTAGTGAATTGAAAGTGGCTAAGTCAATGCAAAGAAGAAAGGTAATAAGTTTGACTAAATATGATAATTGTACATTGTTTAAATATTACAATTTCATTTTTCATAATCTTTCTCGTAAGGCAATAAGTTTGACTAAACTAGTTTGATAATTATAACCCCAAAAACTTGTGACGGTTGACTTCAAAACAAAGATTCATTTTTAACAATTTCCTTTCCTCTAAATCCCATTATGAAACAATCAAAAGTAAACATATAAATAAACATACACATATTTTATTTATGCAAATTGACATATGGACAGAGTTCATGAACTCTTCACTCACTACTTTGTTTTGTGGTTTTTTTGGCTCATTGAAATAATTTAGAAAACTAAGTTTAATTGTTATATTGACTACCACAAATAGAACTAAATATTATTTCAATATAATAAGGAGTTTAAATCTGGCATCTCTTAAATGTTAAACTAAACATGGTCATAATGTACTAACTTTGAATCATATAGAAAAAATTCTATAGAAACAACCTAGCCATAATAGCTCATAAATTAGACCTCTAATAAAGACTAACATGATTACAACAAAGATTAAGAATTACCATAATATATGATAGTTCAAAGCTTACTCATATCTATGGAATACTATAGCTATAACATAACACACTAAACAATGGTAATCTAAAGTTAAGCATTATGATGTGATTAAACAAGTAAAGCTGTTGTAATTCAATTCAATAAGCTAATACCATTAGTTAGGGTTAAATGACAGATATGTGAGCAGTTCATTACCTCATGAGCTTTGGATAACTAGTGTAATTAGTGACCAATGACAATACTTCTATGCTTTCCATATTAGAGTTATAATGCATATTAAAATTGAACTTGAACCTCTATTAAAGCCCAATGATTATGATAGCTTACTTATATCAACATATTCAATCAAAACTAGTACTTAACTAGTCTGGATCCCATTAAAGCAGAGTACATTGCAAGCTATAGAAGTTGTTATAGTTAACGAGCTGTGAATTACAGAGTCAAAATAAAGCTCACAGCTTATAACATATATACCAGCTAGTGATCTTGATGTCACATATTTGTCTTATATCGAATAACAAGCATAGTTGAGCTATGCTAATCCTTACAACATCAGTATTGGTATAATTACTAATAATGTTATTTAAGGCTCTTAGTTTGTATATGTTCATTGACTTATATGTTCTTATTGATCTTATAGCTGTCAAATCTTAATTATCCTTATATGTTGATCTTACTACTAGTCCCATTGGTTCAGCTGTATACATAATATATGGTGTTATAGTTGTACTAAAAGCTGTTCACATTAGTGCTTACTTTGTGTCCATATTACACTATGATCCTGACATGGGTAATCTGAGCAGGAAATGTAAATATTACTATAATCGCTCTAAAAAATGACAGCAGATTAATTAAGTGTGAGGTAGTCATCTCTGAAAAATGATAACAGATCTATAAATCTTCCTCTTCTTATAAAAATAGGTTTGTTAAAAGACCTATATTTGAAGAAAATCTGTCGGTTGATTATTTTGATGGAGCATATAAAAATGGATTGGGAAGTGCTGGCATATGCTTACATATCAAGAGGGGTTACCAATGCAAATTAAAAATTGCTTACATATCAAGAGGGGTTACCAATGCAAATTAAAAATTGCAGTTGGTCCTGGATCAAACAACAACGCCGAGTTGGTGGCTTGCTGGGGTCTTCTTTGGTATGCAAGAAGACGTGAAATTCAAAGTTTGCAAGTTGTTGATGACTCCAAAGTTGTCATTGAGTGGGAAAATGGTGTCCATGATTTGGCTTCTTTACATTTGTCTTCTTAGAAGAACAAGATTTTGCATTTTTATCTTTTACTCATATATATCAAGAATTTAATGAGTCCGCTGACATGCTTTCTAAAGAAGCTATAGAAGATTTTGATGGGTATATCCATTTTGAGGAATTGGTCGATGGTTTAACCATTGATTTGAGAATCTTATATTTTCATCAGCCATAGTGCCTTTTGGAACTTCTGAACAGTTTTGGTTTTCCATGTATATGACTGTAGATTCTCACACTCTTGGACATAGAACTTAATCTTCTTCCTAGAAGTACAATGCTTGTTCGATGGTATAGATGAGATGAGAATGCGGTAAAATTGTCTCTCAGTTATTATAAGTCTTTTGTATGATGTAACTTTGATTCGAAATGAATAACAAGTTACTTTTTTCTACTTGAAAAAAAGGTAACAATCATATGTTATATTAAGAAATATTTTGTTTGAACTATAGTATTTATAAGTAACAATAATATGTTATATTAAGAAATATTAATTCTATGCTTCATATAAAATTGAGAGAAAGTGACATTTTAATAAAATAATAAAATATTAAATAAAGTTAAAAAAATTACAAATTCAAAAATAATATCAAAAAATGTAATTTAATAATTAAAATTAACATTTAACATTTTAGTAATTAAAAATTTTACAATGTTAACATGGTATTTTACCTATAAGAATTTGAAAGCATATGAAAAACTTACGTATTATTATTATTATGAAAAGCATTTTTTTTTCACACAATTATGAAAAGCACTTTATGAGAGCATTTTACCGCATTATAATTAAAGCGCCGGCTCGCTTTGTTACCGCATGAAAGGCTTAGGAACTGGTTACCACATTAAATTTATGGCATTGGTTACCGCATTAAAGTGAAAGTCAAGGCGTCTCTGTTCTTATCTTATTTATGTCACAGGACGAAACAGCCATAAACAGTAAAATAGGAGGCAAACAGCCCTGAGCATATAAACAGTAAAATAGAAGGCGAAGCCCGCTCAACCCCTGCACATTCAATTCATTTACAGCTAATATCTCATTTTTATTTACAGCAGTTTTAGGCTCTACATTTATTTCGTAGCAGTTGCTCTTATATTGTGTACATTCCTTAACTTACGATTTCATTTAAAACTTTAACTTTTTTTTTTTTTTCACAGAAAAATATAACTTACTATTAATATACAAAATAGTAAATAGTGCCAACTGTCAGAAAAAACATACATCACATCGCTGTCCTGTAAAGTATATGTGTCATGTCTAAAAACAATGGCCACAATGCCATCAACATCAACCGTGGAAATCATAAAGGAGCCATATGTTCACACATAAATAACATGAACCCCTCCCGGAGGAGAAACAGGTTCATCAAACACAATAAACCATCTAAGAGTCCCATCATATAATAAAGTTCACCATAAAAAACATCAGTCCTGACTGTCAAGTATCCAAAAAAAAAACCAGCTGTGTCAAGCCAACACAGACAATAATGCCGCAAATAGAGGATGTATACTTAGAAGAGAATCATCTTAAGATTTGATTCCCTCTCGATTAAATTAATTTTTATTAAGATTTGATTCCCTATCGATTAAATTAATTTTTATTAATGTCACGATGTCTAAACCACGTGGGGATCGTAAACTTATCAAAATTCAACTGGATTGTTTGTTTAATCTAATTTTAAAATCCATTATGTCCTGCAACAAAAATAAAGGAAAGAAAAACATGAACCCCACTTCCATGATATCCTGCAACCATCTATCGTGAAATAAAAAACAAAACTATTCAACCATCTATCGTGAAATAAAGAAACAAGACTATTCTATTTTCACAGGGTCTGCACTAGCAGCTTACAAATTTCAGACATTCCCGGTAGAACCTATTAATCCAACACATTCCTGCTGAAACATATTACTCTGACTATACCCCAACGATGGAGAGATATCGGAAGCCGAATTGAGCCTTCCACCTGACCGGCTTCTGGTCGATGTTTCCTCCCCAGACTGGTCATCCGTATACCTAAAAAGGCCTCTTCTGGGATAACCACCCATAATACTCACGCTAAACGAAGCCGTGCAAAGGTTAGGAAGAGGAGCTTCGCCTTCCAGTATTTGGCACACATGGCGCATGACCAGTCTGTAATCGGGCTCTGGATGAGAGCACAACAACCCCAATTTCAGCACTTTATCCATCTCGCCCACATCATATGCCTTCCCCAGCTTTGGATCCGATGCCTCCAGCAGCGTCCCCTCCGTGTACAGCTCCCACGCCCATTCCACCAAAATTACCCGCTCCGCGCAGTTCAATGGATCCACAGGCCTCCTCCCGCACGCCACCTCCAACAACAGAACCCCGAAACTGAACACGTCCGAGCTCGGCGTGGCCTTCCCCGTTTGTATGAGCTCCGGCGCTATGTACCCCAGCGTTCCCACAACATGAGTCGTCTCCGGATTCTCACTGTGATCGTACAGCCGAGCGAGGCCGAAGTCTCCCAACCGTCCGTTGAGCTCCGAATCCAGCAGCACGTTGCTCGACTTCACGTCTCTGTGGACGACCCTCTTCTCCCATTGCTCGTGCAGATACAGCAGCCCTGCAGCCACGCCTTTGAGGATCGCATATCGCTGAGGCCACGGCAGGACTGTTGTCGGGTTCCCAAATATGAGTTTATCCAGGCTACCATTGGGCATGTAATCGTAAACAATGAATAGCTTCTTCTGCTTTCGGCACCAACCACGGAGCTGAACCAGGTTCCGGTGCTGTAGGCGCCCCATACTCGATATCTCTGCGACAAACCCTTTCATTCCCTCCGTGAACTCCTTTGTTATGCATTTCACTGCGACTTCTTGGCCGCTGCTAGGAAGAACGCCCTTGTAAACCTTACCGAAACCTCCTTGCCCCAAAACGTTTTCTTCCGTGAACCCGCACGTCGCGATGTTCAGTTCCTTATGAGTGAATCTATGGGGCCAGTATTCCTGCTCCCACTCTTCCATAGTTTCCCTGTTCTTCGCTCTTCTGAAAAACACGACCAGAACGGTCAGCGAGAATAGAACGAGACCAGCCACGGTGACGCCGGCTATGAATCCCCGGCCCAGACGCTTGGAATATATGTTAACAAACGAAGGAAGACGCGACACATCGAGGGGCGGCGCTGTGCCTTCCGTGGTAAAGCTCCACGCCAGAATATAATGGTCTTCCGCAAAGTTCCCTGTGGCAGCGGAAAATCCAACGAACATCTTTTCTTGCAGAACGCTGTACAGATCGATTTTTCTAGATATCAGCGGCCTCTGCGGTCTCGGCAAGCCAACCAGCGTAATGGTAACGTTGACGCGGCTTTCAAGATGATCGTAATCGATCCAGGCCTGTATGTTCTGTCCGCTCTTGAGGCTCAATCCATGGAAGCTGTCCTCCCCATTCCAGTACCCGGCGTTCTCGGTCTGGACTGAGACGAGGTTGTCGATGTCCACGCCCACGTGGTTGCCGTTCGGGTCATTGAATTCCACATTCGTGCTCGTATCGAACTCCACTGCGAATAAGTGATTGTATTCCTGCCCGTTGCTGCTGAGGTTAAGCAAGCCCATATACTCGGCCGACAGAGCGCCCATGGTAGATGTGTAAGGCGTCATGATGAAGGCTATTCCGTGCCCGCCTGCGTCAGACGGAGGAGGCACAATGGAGAAAACAAAGGTAGTGCTGAAGGAAAAAACCGTCTCATTGCTTTTCATCTGCACTGGAATTGAATACAGCGCGCGGCCTAAAATGAAATGCGAGTGATTTGAGAGGGCGAGCACGGCCTTGGAGTCGATGACAGAAGCCTCCCCCTCCAAGATCAAGTGGCTTCCATTGAATCCGTCGAAGGCGAAAGTGGTATATTGTGGAGAATCCCCGTCCTCGGCCGCCTGTGCAGAAAACAGTAATATGATGATCAAGTGGATGAAAGTTATCAGGAGGATCTGGAGTCTGCGCCATGGAATCATGACGAATTGATTCTTTCGCTTCAGCAAAAATATTCCTGGTTGGAAAGAATTAGACAAGGTTGTTGAATCTTAATACAGGGATTTTTCTGATCGATTTTGTGGTTGGAAAGAATTATACAAGGTTGTTGGATCTTAATACAGGGATTTTTCTGATCGATTTTGTCGTGGGCCACAAATCTGTCCTTGAAGATTCACCAACCAATTCATAACGCGATGACGATCACTATTCTGATAACTGCTGGTCATAGATAGCAGCCAACGATTCTTTTTGTTTTCTTGCGTTTTACAGCCCGATCAGTACCAAATTATATCGACTGCCGTCCATCTGACTTGACAATGCCACCCACCATAATTACAAGCCACCGATCGCCTAAATACATTGTATGACAGCGAAATTGTTAGTAATGTCATTATGGGAAAGAGGACGATGCAAACTTGCATCAAAGTCAAATTTAAATTTAAAACGATTTCATTGCATGTGGTGTACTATAAATTACAGCGAAATTATTGGGTAAATCACATGAAGTTAAACTCCAATGACGTGTAATTCAAAACAAAAGAAAGACCGATAATAATAGTACTTGATCCATAGGTAGAAAGTAGTAATAGGTAGAAAGTAGTTGGCACTCTCTTCCTGGGCTAACTTCAATGTGGCAATCAGTGTTTTGGCACTCTCTTTTTTACTGGATTAAATGATGTTACTTCTCCCACATTGTTTGTCGACTTCCATTGTCCACATTTATCAGGAGCATAATATTATGGTTGATTCACTTTCTCGGCATGGTCTTGGTCTTGAGGCCAAGGCTGGCCAGATTTACTATGAGATCATGGAGGGATCCCTTCTTTCCTCTAGGGGTTTCTGGAAAAATTTTGTTGTTTAATATTTGCTTTTTATGGCAGCTCTATTATTTGGTAGTTCATTTTCTTCTTCTACCTTTTTGCTGGTTACCATTTACTGTTTGGATCTATGGTTTGATTTTAAACTTAACAGGGGATGGTTATATCCTGGTCTACTTATTATTGGTATCTGCATGGTCTTGAGAATCCTGGAATGGATTCGATAATTTGATGGTTCATTTTGGATGTAATGTTGGTCTTTTCTGATCACTGCACTTTGTATACTTATTAATAAAGTATAGTTTTTTTCTTGTGAAAGGAAAAAGTAGAAAGTAGTATTCAAAATTAACAAAACTTTTCAGGAAAAAAATATTGTAAATTTTTATTTATTAATGTGTTTTAATAAGCAGTTTTATTCTAAACATTAACGTGAAAAGATAAAAAACTTTTAGATCGATTTGAATTTGAATATAATGTAAAAGGTTAAAAAATGGAATATACAATAGTAGTACTTTATTTTATTACATAAAGTTTGTTTAAATGTCGAGGAGAATCTAAATCTATACTCGTGTAAAAATATGTTTTGTTGAATAAATTATAATATTTTTAGAATTTTTAAATTAAAATCAATAAAAGTTGAGATTATGATGTCAATTGATTAGGGAGCATTTGTGAACATTGACAGTTCGTTTTAGTGTGTTTTTTATTAATATGTAATAGTTTAATATATATAATAAAAGAGTTATCGTTAGTAGGTTGTTTTGAAATTTGGAAATTTAACTTTATTGGTTAGAGTGTTTTGATATTTGGAGAATTGTTAAAAAAAAACATCACACTAATATATATATATATTATTGTTATTGTTTAGAGATTTAGAAACTTGTTACAAAGAAAACTACTAAATCAAAACTATATATATATATATTATTGTTTAGAGATTTAGAGACTTGTTACAAAGAAAGCTACCAAATCAAAACTTATATATATATATATATATATAACTAAGATAATGAGCTATGTCTCTCCACATGATTTTTATTTTCTATTATTTTAAAGAGGAGTTGTAAAAATAACATGTTATTTAACCGGTCTCTCTATTTTGTAACTAATTATAAAAAAAATAGAAATGAGTGTAAAAATAGTAGTTTTACTTTTCCAAAAAGGTTTTCTCTTATTTTGATGTTATTTTCTAATGAATGTCATAATGGAATGATGTTTTGCTAATTCATGAAATCAAGTGTCTCCATTTTGTAACTAATTATAAAAAAAATAGAAATGAGTATAAAAATAGTAGTTTAACTTTTCCAAAAAGGTTTTCTCTCCTATTTTGATGTTATTTTCTAATGAATGTCACAATGGAATGATGTTTTGCTAATTCATGAAATCAGTAGATTGTGAATAAATGTAACCTACTTCATAGTTTGGACCAAATGTAGATTGTGAATAAATGCAACCTACTTCATAGTCTGAGCCAAATGCCATTTGTAACTTTGACTACTTTCAGATTTTGTCAATAGTGGATATGTCTATGAACCTCAACAAATTTCTTCTGTCCACATTAAAATATCTCATGACCACCATCAAAACCTCACGAGCGCTTCAGATTTGTCCCAAATGAGCAATTTTGTATCTGAATTAGTCTATGCTGAAGTAATATAGATGCCTCTTATGTATTCCCCCAAAGAAAAAAAAAATACAATTCAAATTTTATTAAAAAGTTTGAACCATATTGTTCATTTAACATAAATTCCTTACATATTCTTCATGCAGATATTTCTTGCAATTGCATTGATAAACTTCTTTAGATTGTTATATTTTCTAGTTGGTTTAATCCTTGTACAGGAAGATATCCTTACAAAACTATTTAGTAGATATGTCTAATCACAACTAAATGTTCCTCCATAGGTAGAGTGATGTATCTCTCTATAGTCATCAAACAAGGCCCATGAATCATGGGAAAGCAGATTAGAGATGTATAGGACCCAGATCAATCTCCTCGATGGTTTCTTTGCAAATCTCTCATACTAGAGTATTGCCTTCCTCAAGCTGGAGCCCCAATTTTGATAGATGGTCTTCTTAATCATTCCAATCTCTATATATATGATGAAAGCATAGGTCGTCAAATGTTCCTAGAATTCTGAAACTTCCATCATAAATAGGCCTAAGATTACATTCTTGGGAGGTCTCCTCAAGGATAACCAATTGATAACTAATAGGGAGTCTTTGTGAATTTGTAGTGATTTTACACCATGAGTGAGAGGCCAACTTTAGAACCTGCATGACGTCGATCAATTCCACCTTGTTGTTGGTATCCAAACCAATACCTGTAGAGATTTTAAACCGGTGGCTATCTGAGAGATATAATAGTCCTCTAGCTCCCCCTTTGCTGGGAGTGCCTTGTGCAACACCAGGAGTTCCTTGTGCAACACCATCAAATAAGCACCAAGGCTTGGATTTGTCAAGCTGCACAACTACATTCCTTCTCCTATGAGAAACCTTTTTGATCTAAGGAAAGTGGTCTAGTATGACTAGACTCTTGGAAGCATATATATGTCGAGGAATGTAAATGTTCTGGAAAATGATTTTATTGTGTGCCAACCAAACCCCCCAGATCATGAGAACAAGGAGAGGTCTATATACCCGATTTGCAGGGTTGTTTAACTAGATCTGAATAACATCAATAATGTCATCCCCATCCCAACAGAAATTGATACATGTAGCCACTATATCATATTTCCACATATCAATGATATATGGACAACTAATAATATATGTGGTTGATGGAATCCTCTTCCAACCTGCAAAGAGCGCATCAGCTAGGACCATTTCCAAAGAACCTGCGTAGGTGATTCCAAACAAGTATTTTGCCTACCAGTATAGCCACATAAACAATTTGCTTTTTAGGGTATAGTTGAGATCCCAGATCACTTGACTCCACCATTCTATTGGACAGTGTTCTTCTTCCTCCAGTAGCACCTGATAACCAATCTTTAGGAGATATATACCCTCAAAAACATTTTTAATCCATACAAGGGCATCTTTCTCATCCACAATTCTAACAAAGTTGTCTTTTAATGCTTTAATGTAGTTGTCCCATTTAATATTCTCGTCATTAACGGACCCTAAATAATAAGAATTAAGCCATGCTTGATGGGATGAAATGATATGAGAATCATGAATCTGGAATAGGAATACATGACCTCGATCAATCAGGGAGTCTACCATTGCCTCTGGTAACCTATGAGTCTCCTTGCATCCAATCCATGGATCAATCCCTAATCCGATAGACCTTCCATTTCCCATTATCCACAATAACCAATCCCTAATAATTTCATATGCATTGATCATTTCCTTCCACATAATTGATACATTCCTCAACAGTTTGGGGTTGGAGTGGATGCATTCAGTAACAATAATTAGATGAATATATTTTCTGTGAATGACCTTAACCCATAGTCCTTTACCTTGAATCATGGGCCAAATCCCTTTTGCATCCAACACTTTTGAAAAACACAAATGATGCTTTAGCCCCCAACCGCCAAGACATTTTGGAAGGGAAATTCGGTTCCAGGATATCCAATGAAAGGTCTCTCCCCTATCTTCCTTCTCCAAAGAAAGCCAAAACATAGCTTCCTAATGTTATCAAGTACACCTGTAGGTAAGTGGGCTAGGATAACCCAATATACTGGAAGACCTTCCAAAATGGATTTCAAGAGGACTAGCCTGCCAGCTTTTGTGAGCCATTTATTACACCATAAATTCAGTTTGCTTTCAACCTTGCGAGTAAGCCAATCCCAATCCTTAATAATATAAGGGTGTGTGCAAGTTAATGAGGGTCTCTTTTAACACATTAGATGCAACAGAAAACTGAAAAAATAGACATCCATCAACTTACATGGATTTTTTGAGACACATACACAATGAATCTTGTGATGAGTAGAAAAGATGAAATGTGGGAATTGAATGACGTTTCCGAATATATAATCTTTTTCTATTGAAAATGTTCTTAACTATCTGAAGTTTGATCCTTTGTAACATACATTTTTATTTTATTTTTTGGACAAATTATAAGGTATATGTTTTTGTGGGTGCAACCTTTGAATTCATAATCGATGGAATCAACTTACGAAAACTAGTAGACATACAGAGAACAAGTAGTACGAGTGCACCTCTATTTTTCCCAAAAAAAATTAATAATTTTTTGTTTAATTATCTAAGTGATTGAACCTCGAAAACAATATGCCAATTGTGGGTGCAGCCTCTGAAGGTCTTAATGCAATTATTTTGAAACAATATTTTTAGAGCATGTAGAGGTAGGTGTCCTTTAGTGCACCATACAATTATTTTTCAAAATGGTTGAGAAACGGAAGAGTTGTGGACGAAACACTAACAATGTGTTTTTTGAGTTAAGGAGTCATGACACAAGAAAAATAAGAAAAAAGTAGAAATATATATATTCTTTTTAAAAATTACATATTTGGAATATGCAAAAGAAATGCTATCTGTGTCTAAAATTTCATAAAAAATGATGGTTTGTAGCATACTGTAACCAATGGATAAACACAAGCACACTTAAAAAATTGGATACAATTCTCAATTAGCCATGGTATTTCATATTTCAAGGCACATGCATGGTAAATCCGAAGGAAAGTCTGAAGCAGACATATAGGCATAGGAATACCACGCTAGCTTGTGTGGAGGTTTGGGGATAGTGCTAAGTAATGCGTATGCATTTTGTTTAAATTTAAATTTTAAAGACCGCCAAAACAAAATGCGTGTGCGTTTTATATTTGTAGAACGCGTCCACGTTTTATATTTACATAATGTGCACGTTCGTTTTGCAACAATATAATTATTTTTTATGAAAGCGGGGGTATAATTTGATTGTGCGTCGATTATAACATTAAAAGTAATTCTTGGTGGTAAGGGGTTAGAGGTAGAAAAATGGGGGTGGCGGTGGTAAGGGTTTAGAGGTAGAGAAAGGGGGGTGGGGGGGTGGTAAGGAGTTAGAGGTAGAGAAAAGAGGAGGGTGGTGTTAATGGGTTAGAGAGAAACAGAGAGAGAGATAGGTGAAGGGAGAGACATTAGGGGGTGGTAAGGGGTTAGAGGTAGAGTGAGAGGGGGGTGTTCCATAGATTCTAAATATAGCCAACCTATGGATTCAAATATCACCAATATAGGGCTTTAGGGGGATAACCATCCTGCAATAAATGTTGTATTTTTTATAAATTGATGGACACAATCCAATGGAAAATGGCTGCGGAATTTATCACCAGAAGGGTGGGATAACTCCCTCCAAACAAAGTCGTCGACACAAATCTACGAAACATGATAAGGGTGGGAAACAAATTTTAAAATAAAACCAAAACAATATGTGTGTTGGACTTTTTCTCAAATTACATATTAGTGAAAATATATAACCTTCTATTTTTCTTTTCTATTTTGAATGGAAAATTATTGTTTTCATTGCAGGTATTGGATTTAAGAGTGTTTTCTTAGTCACAAGCCAACCTTGCATTTTCATAAACAGAGATAGGATAAGATTCAATGAACTCCCCTTGATGTTAAGATATGATATATTATTCCTGAATGGATAGAATATAGGCCATGCACAACACAACTCCAATAAATTTATGTATGCCACCGTCCCAATACTTTTATAGTTCTACCCCTACTCCCTGAGAAGGTTGAAGCTCTAAAGCAACAAATCTCTAGTATTCTGAAGTTCTTTTGTTTATGTCTAATATAAAGAATCCCTCAGTTTGTGAGCTGGAACATATGGATATTAACAAGATTTACACAATCTTTGTTTTACGATAAACTGACGTTAGAACTTCTCGGAGCAATGCCAATGAATCCTTCATTATGCATTTGTTAGGAGAAGAAGATCAATTTTCAATGACAGAATGTTGTTATTACATGTGGAGGCAACGATTTCCCATGGAAGAGGAGTGTAGGGTTGAGCAGAGGAAATATGTTGAAAAATGGGCTATTACATTAGCTTTTCCATTGGGCGAACGACTTATAGGAGGAAATCTGGCGGCTAAGAGAAATCTATGATTTTCTTCCCACTAAAATGGTAACTGGATTTCCATTTAAAATATAGGAAGATTTAAAATACAAGTAACAAGAGTTTGATAACTGCTTGAATTTTTTGGGCATGGTTAATGTGTCTGACAATTGGTATTCTCCCTGTATTCGGTCATCTGGTTGGTTGAAAGTTCTGCCTGAAAGTATGTACATTGAACTTTTTTATTTCTTTGCTGAAAATTGAAAGGGACTTTAAAGTCACCTGCAAAACGCTCCTTTGTTGAAGCAAGTAAGTTCTTTCAACGAAAAATTGCTGCGGAACTTATCACTTGAATGGTGGAATAAGTCCCTCCTAACAATGTCATCGACAGAAATCCACAAAACAAGATAAGGGTGGGAAACAAATTTTAAAATACAACCTAACCCCCACCCCCCTATTTCTCTCTCCCCCTCCTCTTTGTAACCCTTAATAACCCCTCTCTTTAACTCTTACTAAACCACTTATGTCTCTACCTCTAACCCTTTAACACCCCCCTTCTCGTTCTACCTCTAAGCCCTTACCACCCCCCCAATTCCTTTGTATATATTTTTCACCAAACCAAACAATATAGTTGTAATGTTAAATATCATGATAAAAGTGTAATGTTAAATATCGCGACAAAAGTGTAATGTTAAATATCGCAGAATAATTGTAATGTTAAATATCACGTACGTGTTTTATAAAACAAAAACGCTTGCGCGTCTTATTCAATAAAAATGCATGCCCATTATTTTTACCTACGCTCCTAACCCCCCAAACCCTCTAATACACCCCCCCTACAACTCCCAAAGACCCCCACATTAATATAGAACACCCCCCCAACCCACTACCACCCGCTTCTCTCTCTCTCACACACACACGTGCATCCATATGCCTCCCCCTACCACTGACCCTGCTCCTCTCTCTCTCTCTCTCTCTCTCTCTCTCCTCCACTCCCTAAACCTTACTAAATCCTTCTCTCACTCTTTCTCCCTTGCTCCACTTACCCCCAATCTCCTAACACCCCCCTCTGTATCTACCTCTAACCCCTTAACAATCCCCCTCCATCACTAACTCTAACCCCGTAAGCATCCCATGACCCCCCCCCCCCTCTCTCTCTCTCTCTCACTCCTTTCCCTAACCCTTACTAATCGCTTCTCTCACACTCTTTCTCCCATGCAAGGAGAGGAGGGGGTAAGCCCCCTATGTCTCTACCTCTAACCCCTTACCAGCCCTTAAAGTATCTCCCTTTACCCCTCTCTCTCTCTAACCCAAACACTCATGCTCCTCACCTATACCCACTTTTCTCCCTAATCACGCTTCTTATCCCCAAACCCCAAACCCTCTCTCTCTCTCTCTCTCTCTAACTCTTAATAACCCCCTATATCTCTCTCTCCCTCTAACTCTTACTTACCCTCAATCTCCTAACACCCCCTCTATCTCTACCTCTAACCCCTTAACAATTCCCCTCCATCTCTACCTCTAACCCCTTACCACCCCCTAAAGTATATCCCTTTACCTCTCTCTCTCTCTAACCCAAACACTCATGCTCCTCACCTATACCCCCCTTTCTCCCTAATCACCCTCTAATCCCCAAACCCCTAACCCTTTGTCTCTCTCTCTCTCTACCCCTTTCCACCCACCAATCTCTCCCTCTCTCTCTCTCTCTCCCTAACTCTTACGAACCCTATATATCTCTCTCTCCTCGTAACTCTTACTTACCCCCAATCTCCTAACACCCCCTTGTGTCTCTACATCTAACCCCTTAACAATCCCCCTCCATTTCTACCTCTAACCCCTTACCACCCCCTAAAGTCTCTCCCTTTACCTCTCTCTCTCTCTCTCTCTAACCCAAACACTCATGCTCCTCACCTATACCCCCTTTCTCCCTAATCACCCTTCTCATCCCCAAACCCCAAACCCCCTCCCCCCTCTCTCTCTATCTCTCCCTCCACCCCTTACCATCCCCCAATCTCTCTGTCTCTCTCATGATCCACACCTATACCCCCCTTTCTCCCTAATCACCCTTCTTCTCCCTAAACCCATAACCCTCTCTATCTCTCTCTACCCCTTACCATCTCCAATATTTCTCTGTAATACCCCATTTTGACCCTTAGGATATATTAGCTTTTAATGTAAATATTGTATACATGTGATGTATGTTTTCCTAGCGTGGAGCTCAAGGACAAGGCCCCGCTAGTGGAAGCTTGAATTTATTTAAAAGGAAAGTATTAGATATTATGTTACCCATGTGCTATTTAGCCATGGAACATTGTAAAAATGATGTAAATAAACATCATGCAATAAAATATCAAAACTGGCTATGGAAGCAACGAATGAGAAGGGGCCATGTGTATCCACTAGGGAGTGGTGAGGGGGTTGTGGGGATGAACCATATGCTGCCAAATGTCATCTTGAGAACCCATTTGACTTACCTTGCTGACATTTAATTCTGTTGTAAGGAAGTTGTTGAAGAATTCAGTCCATGGCTTCAATGGAGAATGGGTAGCCCATAAATTCGTATGGCAGAGTATGGGCTCTGTTTTCTTGTACCACAAGTCACTCTACCTCATGGGAATGGGTATTTTCCTCATTCCCATTCCATTGTGGAGGAGGGAAGCATCAATTTTCATCCATTACGAATTCCCAGCAGTGAGAAAAACCAGAAATCGCAACTTTGCAAGAACCCATGTTTTAAAAAGCCAAAAACGACCAGAATTGAGTATTGACACTGAAATCCAATGGGGGATCCATAGGTATGAACCTTGGGGAGAATTTGAGAGCTTAGATACCCCGAAATCCATATAAAAACCCAGTTTTTACAGCCCAGAAATCCAGTGACGGGATCGAGTTATTTGTTGATAGAATTGTGAGAAATCAAAGAGTGAATGTTTGAATAGAGGATTGGATTGCTTGAATTTAGCTTGAGATGTCTGTAACTCTCTGGTTGAGCTCACTGGCTTAGCATCCTCCTCCTTTTCATATTGCATGCTTGATAAACCCAGCTGTGTGCTGGCTTAGCATGACCGTTTGAGTGAAACCATGGTTGTGAGTGAGCATGTCTAGTTCCTCCTTAGTGGATACACATCCCAGCTTAGGGGTGATCTCTCAGCTGAAAGTATATAGGCTGGACAGAGATCTATGGTTGGGTGGAACGTTGCTCTCGCGTAGCCAGTTGTTTGGACATTTACATTTCAAGAGAAGTATTCTCTGTGGATTAATTTATATGCATTTTGTGTTCTGTAATGTGTTAATTATGAATGTTAATTGTCATGTTAATGAGATGAAATTAATATCTTAATATGGTTGATATGAAGCTTCTGCATAGCATAAGAATGGGATTGATTCTCTGTCTGTTGATTCATCATTGCTTGGGATAGATATGCTGGTGCATTCCAGTCTTTATGTGTGTGTTATTATGTTTTAATTTCACTGTATAATTTAAGTATGCATCTTATTGGCTTTGGGGAATGAATCAGACACCCCCATGTTATAGTCATGTTCCTTCTGTGGTTTGGGAATGATGGAAGGGGACATGACATTCTCTCTCTCTCTCTAACTCTTACTAACCCCCTCTGTCACTTTCTCTCACTCCCCTACTCATCCACCTACCCTTAAACCCCACCCCTTATCTCTTCCCCAACCACCTAACACACTACCTCCCTATTGGCTCTCTCTCTCTCTCCCTCTCTCTCACACACACATAGTGACACATCCCTATGTCTCCCCCTACCACTAAACCCCCCTCTCCCACCCCCCCCTCTCTCCCGCCCCACCCCCCCCCCCCTCTCTCTCTCTCTCTCTCTCTCTACCGCCCCATATTCCCCCTAACTCATACTAACCCCCTCTCTCACTCTCTCTCACTCCCCTACTCATCCACATACACCTAACCCCCACCCCCTATCTCTTCCCCAACCACCTAACACACAACCACCCCATTGGTTCTCTCTCTCACACACACATGCAGACACGTCCCTATGCCTCCCCCTACCACTAACATGCCCCCTCCTCTCTCTCTCCCCCCCCATCTTCCCCCTAAATCATACTAACCCACCCTTCAACTCTCTCTCAATTCTCACTCCCCTACTCCTACTCCTCCACCTACACCTAACCCCTACCCCCATCAATCTCTCCCCCCTATCTCCCTAACCCTTACTAACCCCTTCTCTCACTCTCTTTTTCCCTTGCAGGGAGAGGAGGGGTTAATCCTGGAGGGGAAAAAGAGAGATAGAGAAGGTGTTAGTAAGGTTTAGGGAGTGGAGGGGAGAGATAGAGAGGGGGGGGGGTTGTGGTTAAGTGTAGGTGGAGGAGTAGGGGAGTGAGAGAGAGTGGGAGAGGGGATTAGTATGAGTTAAGTGGAAAATGGGGGGGGGGGGGGGGGGGGGGGCGGCACAGAGAGAGAGAGAGAGAGAAGGGGGGATGTTAGTGGTATGGGGAGGCATATGATGTGTGTGTGTGTGTGTGTGTGTAGAGAGGTGGGGGTTAGGAAGAGATAAAATGATATTTTCAGAAACTGCAAATCCAAATTTGCAAATATAGCATCTGGCCAACCTATTTTTTGATATTGTCTAATGGAATTATTCTTCGTTTAGTTCATGAATCTTCTGATGGACCCCTGTAATATAAAAAATTTGTTTTTCCATGTTTCAGTTTTACTTTGGTTCATTATCTCGGTTGCCATGTTATTTGCTTGATCTTTTTTACTATAATTTGTCCTTTGCAACTTCTGAGATTGTGTATTAAATCCTTTATTTGGTTCCTAAGAGAAGCTTTTTAACGTGTTAGGGTAACTTGGATAATTCAAAAAAATTTGAGAAGGTTGTGTGTTTCTCTATACCTACGAGTAGATTGTTCCATTTGGTTTGATGTTCTATGTAAAAATATAATTCTTGTTATTAATAAGCAAATATGTTGAATGTAAAGTGAGAGAGGGGGGACTAATTTAAGACTTAGGGGCGGGGGGTGTTTGGGGTGTTAGGGGGTTAATACATAGGGGATTTTTAATGCTATGTTAGCCGTGGAAGTACCTTCTTAAATGTTTTTGATCGTTAGTAGATCAAAATGCATACACATTATATAACTTCAAAACACACACATGTTATATAACTACAAAATGTGCATGCATTTTGTACAATAAAAACGCATAGGGGTTTTGTGCCTATATAGATGGTGCATGTCACTGTCCGAGAGACGCTCTAACAGGCTCGCGAAGAAACATTACAATGCGTGCAATTTCAGATTGCATACACAACATACACTCTTTCCATTGCAAGAAAGTTCACACAAATTGAGTATTTCATTGAGACCATCTCCATCACAAGTGCTATAAGGATTGATTGGAGCACCAATGACATTGGACAAGGTTCAAGAGTCCAATAGAAAAACCATATCCAATTATCCACCATTAAATTTCTTACAATTTATGAACATCAAATGCAATATTTCATTGATAATTGTGGTGGATTATAGATTCAATTTAGCAACAAAACCACCAAGGTTGGAGAATGTCCTATTGAGGGGCACCATAGAGCATCCCCACCATTGATGGTATTACAATTGAAGAGCATCAAATGTATCACCTCATTGATCATTGTGGTGGAGTTTAGAAACTATTAAGCAAGAAAAATACCTAGCTTGGAGAATCTCCAATTGAGAAGCATCATAGACCATCACCACCATTGATTTTCTTACAATTAAGTAGTATTAAAGGTAATTTATCTCATTGATCATTGTGGTGGAGTATAACACAATTGAGCAAGACAAAAACTAATCTTGGAGAATATCCGATTGAAGAGCACCATAGATCATTGATCATTGTGGTCATGGGAAATCTACACAATCGAAAAACAAAATCTACAAGGAAGAAGCTACCCGAAGAGATAATTGAAGAATTAGATTTAAATCTCGTTCAAAGGATCGTAATGCAGCTCGCTGTGTGTTGTCACAATCAACCATGAACAAAAGCACTAGGTCGCTTCGTATTCTTAAGTGTACATCCAAACTTATTAATTTTAATGTCAAAACACTCCATGGGTATTTTATTATAAGGGAAAAATTGAAACTGGTCAAATAGATGTATGGGCCTTCATTGGCAGGTTGCCACTCTCTGATATGAAGCTCATTGACGCGCTAAATGGACTAGTGAAACATTTTTGGTATGACAACACTAGACCTTCTTCCAACCAAAAATATGTACTAAAATTGAGAAGGGGTTCAAAGGATTGTGAACCCCACATTAAACAAGAAACAAACATAACTATATGAGAGATTTAGGCATCGAAACATAATGAACTTAACTTGGACCAAAGATCCTTCGATAAATGAAAACAATGGTATGTTAAAATAAAAACAACTCATAACACATGTTGTTGTTGATACCACATTGAGTATGGTTATTATTATGACGCACACACATACACACACACACACATATTGTGTGTATTGCTAACAATATTGTGCAGGAATTCTCAGCTACATTGTCACCAATGTCATCTAGAGACTTTATTCATAGCATATTGTGCAGTAGGCCAGAAGGTTGCAAATTTTATCAAAAATATTGTGTAGATAGCACATTGTAAAAATGCATACATGTGACTGATGAGCATGAATCTGGGAGGCAGGAGGTGAACTTGCAATCATTCAAATATGTCATGTATAATACACGTATGATATTGACGGAGGGAATGAAAGAAAAGAAATACAGTTGGTCACTTCTCAGGTTAGTAATGAGTTATTGAATACTATTTTTTTCTTTGGATTGCAATTTGATATGTAACAATCTATGGATATATGTATTTATTGTTGATCTACCAGGTACGGGTTTGCGACTTCATGGAGGGATTATTTGAAAAGACACAACAATATGTAAAGCATGTACATGTGGCTTGTTAGCAAAATGAGCAATTTAGAATGTGTAGGGATACATTTCCTGTTGGGACTATCTTATCAGTGGTTGATTTTGCGGAAAAAAACACTCTTCAACCCCAAAACGAGATTCGAAGTCAATACTATCACTCAGACCAAGTCATCGTAATGGTCCATATCACCTATAGACATGGGGTTGATAGTACTGAAGAAAACATGGTTATATTGAAGGAGTATCACTTTTACATAAAGGATGACAAGTGTCACGACTTGGATTTTCTACAACACAACTTTCAAATGTTCTACAATCACTTGAAGGATAACAGTATACAAATGGAACAACATTGGATTTGGTTTGACGGTTGTGTAGGGAAATTAAAAAATGCTTGTGTCTTCCAATGGTTGTGTATGCTCCACAAAAGGCACAAGGTGCCACATATTTGGAACTATTTTGAGACCGGACATGGAAAAGGTTAAAATGATGGAGTAGGTGCGTGCATCGAGATTGCATTACGTAGGAAAGAAATGAAGTTCACAAATTTATCGCTCATCTAAGATGCAAATACCATTGTTGAATGGTATTCTTCAGTCATGGGGGAGTGAGTAAGAAGGCATGAAGATCATTCAACCAAGAAAGCACATGTACATAGATATTTTTGGGAGGTGGTGGATGTAGATTGATCACATTTTTATAAGTGCGAGACCATTCAGGGAACTCATGCATTTCATTCAGTTAGAACGTCAGACAGTGCTATACTTGAAATGTGGACAATGAAACTCTTTTTTTTGTTGTTCTTCATGTAGTGGTGGTGAATGGGACAAATGTGAATTCACGGGTTGGGTTGATAGTTGGGATTGTGTATCACTCCCAATTGGTCGACGTATAGATACATAATTATCCCAGTTGGAGGAGGACCAATTAAGCATTTCACCAGATTATGACCACATATCAGATCTCGTACAACTAGGTTCAACTACTATTTTGAAAATTTTGAAAATTTTGACAACTTGTTGTGTCTAGTTAGTTGACTCAAATGTTGGCACTATATTTTCTGCAGGGCACATATACACAGTGGTTTCCCCGAGACGCAATGCATGGCACACTGATTATTGGATGGCACGTTGCTTGGAGGGGAAGCAGACCCTCAATGTCTCATTAAGGGATAGCGAGGACCAAGGAATATTTTAGTGGCAGAATTTATCCCATGGGCTATTTTTCCATTTTTTTCCCAAAAAAAGATTCGCTAATTTGCATTTTTTAAGCCCCATTTTGCCCAATTTTGATGGGGTAAACTTTTTTCACACTAAAAATCGCCAAATTATTATATAAACTATATAAAATCCTTAGAAATTGAAATAAGTTTAGAAAAATATCGCCAAATATTTTATAGTTGACATTTTAAGAATTGGTAATATTTGCCAAGGTTTATACACTTTTAAAGTATGGGTCCTTAAAATTATCCCTGGCGAGGAAAATGATTTTCCGATTGGATCGATGGTTATCAAAGGAAAGTATTTGAACTAGGTTTCCCACTCAGATGCTAGAAAAGGGTATGTATTTGAAGATTATAGAACGGGTCAAATTGTATACCATTATACACACTTAGTTATTGGCACAAACCTCCAGCTGCAAATAATGCCAAGGAAGAATTCATCAAAGGCACGATACTTATTTCTTGACTCCAAGCACGAGAGGGTAAAGGAGACCATTGGTATTAGAGGTGATTGTGATGGTCTAGTTGAATGACCATAGGTAGGTGATCTGGTATGTGGTTTGCATGTTATATTGTTCTTTTATGTTATATGTATGTGGTGTACATGTATGTTATGATTTTGTTTCATGGTCTCATTGATTATTGAAATTAATTTTGACAATTGCAACCGAACATTGACAGCTTGATAGATTGATAAATTGCACAAGCTTCGTCATGGATCCTAAATTGATAAATTGCACAAGCTTCGTCATGGATCTTAATTTGATAAATTGAACAAGATTCGTCATGGATCCTAAGTACACCATAAGATCTACATCCTCATGCCCATTTTCATGCTCATTGTCACCATCATCATCCCCATGCTCATTGTCACTATCCCCATGCCCATTGTCACCACCACCATGCCTATTGCCACCATGAACATCACCACCATCCTCATCTTTCTCATGTTGTCACCATCAACATCCCCTTCTTCACCATAATATTCTCATCCATCATGCACACAAATATAATGGTTAGATACCTAATTTAGAAACGTAGAAAGCAAGTCACAAACATTGAACCTAATCTAGCCTTAGAAACATAATCTACCCTAGAAACACAAATATAACCCCATAAAACTAATCTATATGCATCTAAACCTAATCTATCCTTAGAAACCTTCATCACCATTTGAATCCAAACCATTATGTTACAAATATGCACAACATTCCAAAAAACCCTAGTTTGTGTATTCATGTGTATCCATTTGAATCCAGACTTCATGCTGCAACCATATATGCCTGCCAAAAATACTTCGTATATTAATGTGCTACAAATATGCACAAGATTTAAAGAAACCCTAGTTTGTATTCTAAACCCATAGCGTAGAAATCCTAGCCTATAAATCCTAGCCTAAAACCCCTAGTTTGTATTCTAAACCCCTATCCTATAAACCCTAGCCTATAAATCCTAGCCTATAAACTATAATTTGAATTCCAATTCCTAGAAACCTTAGTTTGTATCCTAGATCCCAGTTTGTGTTCAAAATCCTTAGAACCTCCATCATCATTTGAATCCAAACTATTATGCTACAAATATGCACAAGAGTCCAAAAAACCCTAGTTTGTGCATTCATGTGCATCCATTTGAATCCACACCATTGTGCACAAATATGCACAAGAATAACAAAAGCTTCATGATGCAACTATATATGCATGCCAAAAAATATTGTTATATTCATGTGCATCCATTTGAATCCATACTATTGTGCTACAAAGATGCACAAGAGTCCAAAAAACCCTAGTTTGTGCATTCATGTGCATCCATTTGAATCCACACCATTGTGCACAATTATGCACAAGAGTCCAAAAAAACGTCATGATTCAACTATATATGCATGCCAAAAATCTTTTTATATTCATGTGCATCCATTTGAATCCATACCATTGTGCTACAAAGATGCACAAGAGTCCAAAAAAACCTAGTTTGTGCATTCATGTGCCTCCGTAAGAATCCAAACCATTGTGCACAAGTATGCACAAGAATCTAAAAAAATTCATGCTGCAACTATATATGCATGCCAAAAAATCTTGTTATATTCATGTGCATCCATTTGAATCCATACCATTGTGATACAAAGATGCACAAGAGTAAAAAAAACCCTATTTTGTTCATTCATGTGCATCCATTTGAATCCACACCATTGTGCACAATTACGCACAAGCGTCCAAAAAACTTCATGATGCACGTATATATGCATGCCAAAAAATCTTGTTATATTCATGTGCATCCATTTGAATCCATACCATTGTGCTACAAAGATGCACAAGACTCCAAAAAACCCTAGTTTGTGCATTCATGTGCATCCTTAAGAATCCAAACCATTGTGCAAAAGTATGCACAAGAGTCTAAAAAACTTTATGTTGGAACTATATATACATGCCAAAAAATATTCCTATATTCATGTGCATCAATTTGAATTCATACCATTGTGCTACAAAGATGCACAAGACTCCAAAAAACCCTAGTTTGTGCATTCATGTGCATCCATTTGAATCCACACCATTGTGTACAATTATGCACAAGAGTCCAAAAAACTTCATGATGCAACTATATATGCATGCCAAAAAATATTTTTATATTCATGTGCATCCATTTGAATCCATATCATTGTGCTACAAAGATGCACAAGAGTCCAAAAAACCCTAGTTTGTGCATTCATGTGCATCCGTAAGAATCCACACCATTGTGCACAAGTATGTACAAGAGTCTAAAAAAATTCATGCTGGAACTATATATGCATGCCAAAAATATTCCTATATTCATGTGCATCTATTTGTATCTAAACCATTGTGCTACAGACATGTACAAGAGTTCAAGAAATCCTAGTTTGTACTCTAAACCCCTATCCTAGAAATCCTAGCCTATAAACCCTAGTTTTTAGCTTAAACATCTATATTTGAATCTCGAATGTATCAAACATATATAGTTAAATATTGAATGTCTCAAACATCTATATTTGAAATATAGCTAGAATATAACCTTGAATTAGATTATTTCTATTATTATTAAAAAACCTAAGGGCAATGGGAACATATAAGTTTGGTTTTCCTCAAACGTTGAACACCAATTTTAAAATCCCTTTGAAATCAATGGGATCTACCAAACTTGGAGATCTTCAAAACACCAAGTTTTCCTTTAAGACACTAGACACACTTGTAGGACCTCCCAGAACCCAGTTTTGTTGCACGGTTGGAATTCTAATCCCCTGGTAGGGATTCAACAGGTGTCCCTGAAATCCTTTAGGGTGCGAGTTGTAATGGGCCATAGAATGGTGACCATGGATTGGAACAACGAACCTTCAACTCCATTGGATTCAAGTCATCAAGATAGTGCTAGGGGTGATCTTCTCTTCTGGGTCCATGGCATAGAGATCATCTTCTAGGTCGATTTTGGAAACTATGGTTTTGCTCAATAAGGGACTTTGAAATTATTTCACATAGGGGTAAAATTTGCAAATTACTCGACCGGGAACTTGTGGCTAGCGTTCCTAGGTGGAACCTGCCCAGACAGACTTGCAGGACCTCCCGAAATCCATTTTTATTGCACGCTTGGAATTCGATGCTCCCGGTAGGGATTCAACAGGTGTCCCTGAAAGCCTTGAGGGTGTGAGTTGTAAAAGGACATAGAATAGTGACTGTGGCTCGGATCGATGAACCGTCAACTCTGTTGGATTTAGGAAATTGGGATATTGCTAGGGGTCCCCTCTCTTCCTTGTCCATGGCACATAGATAATCTTCTAGGTCGATTTTGGAAACTAGGGTTTTTCTCAATAAGGGACTTTGCAATTATTGCACACAGGGTTCAAATTTGCGAATTCCTCGACTGAGAACTTGTGTATAGAGTTCCCAGGTGGAACCTACCTAGCCACACTTGCAGGACCTCCCAAAACCTAGTTTCGTTGCACGATTGGAATTCTATGCGCCCGGTAGGGATTCAACAGGTGTCCCTAAAATCCTTTCGGGTGCGAGTTTTAACGGTCCATAGAATAGTGATTGTGACTCGAATCGAAAAACTTTCGACTCTGTTGGATTCAGGACATCAAGATAATGCTAAGGGTGACCCTCTCTTCCAAGTCCATGGCACATATATCATCTTCTAGGTCGATTTTGGAAACTATGGTTTTGCTCAATAAGGGACTTTGCAATTATTGCACATACGGGTCAACTTTGCAAATTACTCGACTGAGAGGTTGTGGCTACCGTTCCTAGGTGGAACCTACCTAGACACGCTTGCATGACCTCTCGAAACCCAGTTTTGTTGCACAGTTGGAATTCTATGCCCCCGGTAGGGATTGAACAGGTGTCCCTGAAAGCCTTTAGGGTGCCAGTTGTAATAGGCCATAGAATGGTGACTGCGGCTCGGGTCAATGAACCATCAAATCCATTGGATTTAGGTCATCGGGATAGTGCTAGGGGTTCCCGTCTCTTCCAGGTCCATGACACAGAGATTGTCTTCTAGGTCAATTTTGGAAACTAGGGTTTTGCTCAATAAGGGACTTTGCAGTTATTGCACATAGGGCTCAAATTTGAAAATTCCTCAACCGAGAACTTGTGGCTAGTGTTTTGAGTGGAACCTACCTAGACACACTTGGAGGACCTCCCAGAACCCAGTTTTGTTGCACAGTTGGAATTCTATGTCCCCAGTAAGGATTCAACAGATGTCCTTGAAAGCCTTTAGGGTGCGAGTTGTAATGGGCCATAGAATGGCGACCGTGGCTTTAATCGACGAATCATCAAATCCATTGGATTCAAGACATCAGGATAGGGTGTAGGGGTGCCCATCTCTTCCGGTTCCATGGCACATAGATCATCTTCTAGGTCTATTTTGGAAAGTAGGTTTTTTCTCAATAAGGGACTTTGCAATTATTGCACATTGGGGTCAAATTTAAAAATTCCTCGACCGAGAACTTGTGGCTAGCATTCCCAAGTGGAACCTACCTAGACACACTTGCAGGACCTTCCAGAACCTAGTTTTGTTGCACAATTAAAATTCTATACCCCCGGTAGGGATTCAATAGGTGTCCCTGAAATCCTTTAGGGTGCGAGTTGTAATGGGCCATAAAATGGTGACCATGTCTTGGATCGATGAACCATCAAATATGTTGGATTCAATTCATTGGGATAGTGATAGAGTTTCCCCTCTCTTCTGGGTCCATGGCACATAGATCATCTTCTAGGTCGATTTTGGAAACTATGGTTTTGCTCAATAAGAGACTTTGCAATTATTGCACATAGGGGTCAACTTTGCAGATTACTTGACCGTGAACTTGTGGCTAGCGTTCCCAGGTGGAACCTTCTTAGACACACTTGCAGGACCTCCCGAAACCCCATTTTTTTGCACGGTTGGAATTCTATGCCCCCGATAGGGATTCAACCGGATTGGTGTCCCTGAAAGCCTTTAGCGTGCCAATTGTAACGGGCCATAGAATGGTGAGCATGGCTTAGATCGAAGAACCGCTGACTTCATTGGATTCAGGTCATCAGGATAGTGCTAGGGTGCCCAACTCTTCTGGATCCATGGCATAGAGATAATCTTCTAGGTCGATTTTGGAAACTAGGGTTTTTCTCAATAAGGGACTTTGCAATTATTGCACATAGGGGTCAAATTTGGAAATTCCTAGACCGAGAACTTGTGGCTACTGTTCCCATGTTGAACCTTCCTAGACACACTTTCAAGAACTCCCAGAACCCAGTTTAGTTGCACAAGTGGAATTCTATGCATCTGGTAAGGATTCAACAAGTGTCCCTGAAATCCCTTAGGGTGTGAGTTGTAATGGGCCGTAGAATGGTGACCGCGGATCAGATCTATGAACTGTTGAATCCGTTGGATTCAAGACATTGAATTGATTCTAAGGATCACCTAAGTTCCTTTGGGTCCAAGGCCCGGAGATTTCCTTATAGGATGATTTTGTAAACTAGAGTTTCACTGAGTAAGGGTCTATGCATTTTTTGCACAAAGGGGAAAACTTTGCAATATTTTGATTTCGATAATATTTTGATTTCGATTGTATACTTAGACATTCAAAGGGTGGCACTCAAATCTACCACATTGCTCGCTTAATATATTTCTATGTTCTTAGTGTGCCATGTCATTTGACATGTCCTTAGTGTTCCACTATATTTGCATTTTGAGCAATTAATGTCATTTTTAAGAATTCAAAGTTCCAAATAAAAAAGGGAGGTGATGTTTCATCGATGATATCTCTCTTATCCTTTCTATATTTGTCAGTTTCCTTGACTTGTCCTTGTGGTTTCTTAGGAGACACTTGAAAAAAATATTTTGTTGGGCTTGCTAATCTCTTTCATTTGAATTGGGCAAGTATTCAAGTTATTTGTAAAATTTTTGTGGGGTCTACAGTTATTCATTTATGTGGGCCACAAAGGTGAATAACTTAGGTGTGTCAACTATGTGCATCCTTTATGTTTGTTAGGTACTTATGTGGGTAAGTTGCTTATGTGTTCCACTTGGTTGGGTCAGTTGCTTAGGTGTGTTAGGTATGTTGCAAAGTGACTTAGGTAGTTAGGGTTAGGATCATTAGTAGGTTGTGTGTTGGGGGTAGTGGGTTAGCCATAAATGTTGTGTGGGTCAATTTAAAAGATAAGTATCACCTATGTGGGATAAATAAGTGTGTTTCATAGGTGTGCCATCTATGTGCATTCTTTAATATGTTCAATAGGTTCTTATGTAGGTTAGGTATCATGTGATTGAGTTAGATTGGTTTTTTTCCTTATGTGTGTCACTTGAGTACATTGGGTGCTTATGTAACTGAGGTGAAACATGAGATGCATTAGGTCATGGTTAGGGTTAACAATGTTAGTGGGTTAGGATAAAAAGGATTTGAGTGTAGTAGGTGAGTTGTGAGTGGGGATTATGACAAAGGGATTATTGATTTAGGGGTCAAGGGTCATGTTAATAGGATAGTGTCACATTGAACTTATGTGCATGCACATGTTCATTTTTTTATATGAGTGTCATCACAATAAAATTTAACCTGCTTATATGGGTTGCATGAGTGCAACACATGTGTGTGAAAGTCTAGATGCATAGCTTATGTGTGTTTTTCCCACTTGTTAAGTTTTTATGTGGGTTAGGAGTTTATGTACATCACTTAGTTGTATTAGTTTCTTATTTTGTAGGTTAAGTGTGTTAGTACATTGTTTGGATTAGGTGCGTCACTCACATAATTTCACATGCAATTTCATATAATTCGATTGCGGTCAAGAACATGTTGTAAATGTGCATTGTTGTGGATGTAATTTAACATTGTATATGCAATTGGATCGTTGTAAAGAACATTGTAAATGTGCATTGTTGTAATTGTGCATATCTCCATGTAATCATCCAAGCTATAGAAAATTGGGAACATTACGCATATAAACATTATTGGCCACACATGTATGATCACACATAATACTGAGCTGTGAAGATGTCAAGAGACAATATGAAATATATAATATATCATGGAAGTCATAATACAAAAATAGATGACCCTTAGATGGGATGTCAATGTGCATGTAACAAAAAGGTCAATGATGTACACGTAAACAAAAGTATATATGTTCTAGACTACACATCAAAACTCTAACTTACTCTAATTTATTCCAGACTGTGATGAATCTTGCCTCTATCTATGACTATTGTGCATCTCTAGAAATTGCAAGTCAAAGATCATATTTCTTGATTAGGTAACTGAACTAATACTGAATCACTAACAAACTTAAAAAATTTAAAATATGACTCAATTATTTATAACAAACACTCACTGAATCCATCTAAGTAATAGAGGCATGTGGTGTCCTCCTCCTATCCAAAAGCTTCTCTGCAATGGTGCTCTCTGAATAAAATATCCTATGTCAATTAGCTCAAAAATTATCAACATGTATGTGTGATAAAGTACTAACCAATTTAATAATTGATGAACATGTCTCACCGAAAACTATGCTGTGGGACAAGAGACTAGGTTTCTTTTGTAGCAAGTGGAGTCGTAGGTTGAACATGAACCTCAATCACATGCTCTACTGGACTAGACTGGGGATACATTCACCAAGTGCTAAAATAGTTAGACATCATGCCTCTGCATACACAATATGAATGAAATGTACATGTACAAATAGTCAAGGAGATACCTTTGCATGGCTTGTTCCCATTGTACATGAAAAATTAATGAAAACATTAACAACCCCGCTAATGTCTCGCATGGAGGACTCACCAGCCCGATGTTGTAAACATGCGAAAAAAAAAAAATTAATAAAAATAAGTTGTGGAGTGAATTGAAATCTAACCAACAACTATCATCAACGGCTATGTACATTACCGTGGAATCAGTAGATCCATGATCTTGAACACCTGCTCTTTTTATGGAAGAGGGACATATGGTGTAGACAAGCCCCTTCTTTACATTTGGACTGTGGGGAGATCCAAACCAAAGCGATGGTGGATTGATTTGCATTAATGTATGCAGTTAGAAAGTGTTGTCATAGTTAGACATGGACATGAATAGATGAAATAATATGTATTGAAAAAATAACATGTTGTAATACTTACCTCTCCTTGCGACATATCTCCCCCATGGGAGGGATCACTACTACCAAATTCTTGCCCCTCTGTAGAGCCAAATAACACCCACAAGTTTAAAAATTATAAATGTTAGAAATCTATAAAGGAGTACACTAAGAAAAAAATAATTTGAACAAGAGTAAGTCATTAACCATGTACTTGCATTCTTGAAAAACTCATAGAAGCCACTTGTTGGGAATTCACTAAAATCGATGTCTCCCACATCCTGTTGAGAATCGGTGCCTACAACTTAAAAAATTGTAGATATTATACCATCTAAGAAATTAATGAACTAACATGTATTAACGAACTGACATGTATTAACAAAATGACATATTGAAAATATGACCTCAGTGTTGGTTGTTTCCGCCTCCGATACGACAACACCAGGTACACTTACACCCGTTGTAGAGGCATCAAGCTCTTGCAAGATTAAAAAATGTATATATTAACAATATTTTAATGTGTACAATATGGAAAAAAATAATTTGAACAAAAAATTAATGTTTTAACAATGTCATTACCTGACCAAAAGTCATCGTAGAGGTGCCATGTGTTGTTCCACGAGCATAGCAGGTTTTACCACACGTGTGGCTCAATCAGTGGTTGATGGGTGTTAACACCCAAAAAGTGCTCACTACCTCATCTACCCCATTACATGACTCATTTGTCCATCTTCCTACCATATTTCCCTTAAAAACCCTGAAAATCCCACTAAAAAGCCTCCAAAAGGCCTAAAATGCCTCCAAAAGGCCACAAAACCATCAAAAAGCCTAAAAAAGGCTAAAAAACCCCTTTTCCTCCAAAAATATCAAAAAATCCTCCAAAATAGAAAAAACCCTCTAAAGAGGGAATAAACAATATAAAATAATGAGGAAAAAGGAGGAAAAAACCCTATACAACTGACCTAAACCATTTGGTTCCCAAAACCATGGGCCAGCACTCCACCACCAAAAAAATATAAATAGGTGATGGAGACCCCTCATTTCATATCCACAATCAAGAATACCCTTACTCTGCCAAAATCTCTCTTGAAACCCTAGCTCACCCTTGAGCTGCTTTCACCATTGAGAGCCCCTTTTGGCCCATTTCCACCATTGGAGAAAGAGGAGCAAAGCTGGACTTTGGAGTAACCCTCTTGGATCATTGCAAGAACTTCACCAACCTTCACATTGGAGGTAAAGCTTTAATACAAAAAACCATTTACATTATCTCTTGTCTTTTTATGTTTCATGCACATGCTTAGTATAATTTTCATTTTAATATCTTGTCTTTTAATTACTGTTTATTGAACTGCTACTAAGGAGTCCCTTCTCCTTAGTAGGTTCTCATTTGCACAAGCTAGGGTGAAAACCCTAGCTACAGTTTTGACGACTCCCCTCGGTTTGAATTTTTGGTTATAATTTTTAAATATTTTCCTCTCTTTTTCTGTTCGGCTGTCCCTTTCGGCCACCGTAAACCGCATCTTTTACCCCCTGCAGTTGCGTTCCGACCGCGTCTTTCAGGCACTTACCTACAATCCGACCGTGGCTCTCAGACTGTTTCCGGCGACCTGCTGGCCGTTTTCAGTCTGTTACCTGCGATCCGACTACGGCTATTAGCCTGTTTGGGACAGTTTGACTGTGGCTATTAACCCTTTTTCTGCGTCCCGCGTGCGGCTTTCAGCCAGTTTCCCGCAGCCCGTCGGCGCCATTCGGCGTTTTTCCTGCGTCCTGCCTGCAGCTTTCGGCCAGTTTCCCGCAACCCGCCAGCGCCTTTCGGCGTTTTTCCTGCGTCTCGCCTGCATCTTTCGGCCAGTTTCCCGCAACCCGCCGACGCCTTTCGACATTTTTCCTGCGTCCTGCCTACGGCTTTCGGACAGTTTCCCGCAACCCGCCGGCGCCTTTCGGCATTTTTCTTGCGTCCCTCCTGCGGCTTTAGGCCATTTTCCCGCAACCCGCCTGCGACTTTCGGCGTTTTTCCTGCGTCCCGACTGCGTTTTTCAGCCTAAAACCCGCAACCCGACTGCGACTGTTCAACTGTTTTCCGCGGTCCAACCGCCCAGATTTGCCAAAAACCCGCAGTCTGTTTTCTGCATTTTTCTCTGTTTTGAACCCATCACTTTGCTGCACTATTTTCTGCACCAGCACAGCCATCTGTCCTACCTGCAGCCACCCTTCCTTACAGCCTTTTTCTGCAGTTTTATTTCTGTTTCATTTACATAATCGTTTTTACATTTTCATCATTTTAAATTGAAAAAAGAAAATTGTGCATTTCAGAGGTTAATTTCTGTCTTATTATTGTTAGTTAGAAAGTTACCCTCCCTAGTGGCACTTTCTACTTGGGTTCATCATCATCTCACACGCACACACTCTGTCACCTAATTCAAGTGAGCCTTAAAAAGTACTTAACACAACCAACATTCTAACCCCACTTGGGGAACACACAAGAATTTTTGTAGTTAGGTAGGATCAGGGGGATAGGCATCCAAATAAAACCCCTCGGTTACTTACACTTGAGACATAGCTATTGTCCATTAGGGAACCAAAATCCCCTAGTATTTTTTGGCACGGTCATAACCAGTTTATCAGAAGGCCTCTCCCCTAGGAGGGTTGAAGTCGCCAGACTGGTTCCGGAGGCCTGAGTGGAATACCGCAATCCATTCAGTAACCGAAGGGCTACCTTTCGCAGTTCTCAGAGTATCCCTGTATGGGGGTACTGCGGTAAAAGGACCAAACGACAGATTCACCTTTTCTGGACATGTCATGAATGGGGTATCTTAGTTGCCTTTCTTCTAGGATTGACTACTCGGTGTCCCTCCCAGTAGGGGGATATATTTAGCCACTTGGCTCTCCTATCCATATTGTCTGACTTGGATTTCATCACCTTGCAGAGGATATGTCTAGTTGAGTCAGAATACTATTTAGTTAGGTGTTTGCATGCTCCCTTACCTCCTTTTGGTCTAGTGAGTCCACTATTTTTATTTTCTAGGAAACCTGCTACTTGTTGGTATTCTGACCATTTCTGTTGTTACTCCACTTATTGTAGCACAGCTGTTACAGTAGGTGTTTTGAGTTGGTTGTTGGCCTGAGTGCCATATTTTTCGAGCTCTCCTTCTGCAAACTCGGTTGCATTAGGGTTTTTGAGCTATTTTTCACTCAACACAACCCCCAGATATTTGACACCATCTGTCACCATTGAGTCCCCGAGACATTCTTGGTGCCTTAGGGGCGAGCCCCCACAACACGGTTCACTTGACACCACCCGTCATAGACTTAGATCATCATCACTTGATACCACTCATCATAGATCTCGAGCTTTGTCACTTGACTCCACTCGTCAACGGCATAGGACTCTGTCACCAAATATTGACGCCCGTTACTTTACCTCCGATTCTGAGGCAGAGTCTGAGAACCCCATTTACACTGCCCCTACTAGCGCCATGGCTGGCGTGACTTCCACTCCTTTCTTTGTAGGGACCATTGGTGTCACATCCACCACTACACCAGTTACCACACCTGTTTTGGGTATGCCCTCGATGGGGGCCACATCCACCATTCCGGTCACCGTACCCATTCCAGTAGCTGGCATACCTATCACCACTCCACCAGTGACTCACGCTACCCTTGGTGGTGCAGGACCATCCTATACCACCTTCGTTCCCCCCCTTGGGGGCAACATCCCGAACCCAGCCCCTCCACTTGGGGGCATTGGCCCCAATTTGGTCACACCCACTAGTATGTCACATCCTTCTACTAGTTTTCCATTCATGGCTAGCCTCAACCTTCCTGACCTAGCCAGACTGACTAACGATCCTATCAGACACGACCCTACATGGCCTCACATGCCCACCAAACTCCCCTCTGACATCCCTAAGTTTGAGGGCAAGGCAGGTGAGGACCCCCAGAACCATATTATGTCCTTCCATTTATGGTGTTCCTCTAACTCCATAGTGGATGACTCTGTCCGCCTCCGTCTGTTACAGCGCACCTTCACTGGCTCTGCAGCTGAGTGGTACATCGAGCAGCCCCACGGGACCCATGCCACCTTTACTTCCCTTGCCTCGACTTTCCTGCAGTTCTTTCAGTTACTTGTCCGCTATGACGTGGGAGTAGAGATCTTACTGTCTTGCAGACAAAACACGGCTACCCACATCACTGACCACATTCATGAGTGGCGTCGACGCAGCAGCCTCTGCAAGATCAAGTTAGACGACCGTATCTTACTAGATTGGTTCCTGAAATCCCTCCTTCCTGTCATTGCCAAGGATGTGGCATCCGAACGACCCCAGTCTGAAGAAGAGGCCATCCTCAAAGCCCAGCAATTTGACCTCATATACGCCCAGTCGGGTTACCTCTATACCATTATACCTGACGCCCCTCATGGCGAGTCCTCCCAGCACGATGCGCCGGGGGCATCCCACGCCGCAGATGGCATCATTGGCCGTATCGCCTCGCATCCCCAACCCTTTTCCATAGCACACCCTATCCATGGCCCCGACCTTTCGCGAGCTACATCACAGTCCGGAGCTACCAATTCGTATGCTCCCATGACACATCACCACCATTCTCACGGACCCTCTTGTCCCCCTCAGTGCTTTGGCCATGCGTCCCCCGCTTATGCCCCCCTAGTCGGACCTCAGCCGTATTACCATCCACAGGCTGCACCAACTCCTGTGACCTCTCAAGCCCAACCTACTTATTACCTGCCACAGGCAGCCCCTGCAGCCAACCCACAACCCGCTCCGTAGATATATCAGCAACCCCCACAAGGTTCAGCACTTGCGTAGCCTCCACCTACATATTATCCTCTGCAGCCTGCTCCAGCACCTGCGCAACCCCAGAACCCACCTGCTGCCCAAGGGAAAGTATACGCCTAACAAAATCAGCAGCAAAACCAGAACAACCAGCGCCAACAGGGCCAACAGAACCGTGGCAAGGGCCATAACCGTGGGAACAACCCTCCCCCAGACCAAGGTGGTCAACCTCCAAATCCCCTAGACAACAATAATGTGGCACCTGCCAACCAAAACCCTGATCGGCCACCCAAGCAGGCCAAAAACCCTAACTTGCGAACAACCCATCCTTGTTCTATTTGCGGGGTCTATGGCCACTACACACACGCTTGCCCACATTTGGAGCGAGCTCGGCAACTCTGGATTGATGATGCCCATCGCCAAGGGAATGGGGATCCTCAAGAGCAGCCTAACCCCCATCCCCCCCAGCAGCCACCTTTGGCACTGCAAAACCCCTTACCAACCCAAGGCATAGTGAATGCTCAGCCGTTGGCTCCCCCTCAAGTAAACGCGCCACCACAACAACAACAGATCACATATGCCGCTCCTGATCAACACATGTTCGACTCAGGTACCCACCACTTGTTGATGATGTCATCCGCTGATGTCAACCTCCAAACTCGCTGAAACCAGTATGGCTCCACCTCGGAAGCCCCTCCCCCCGAAAAAACCACCAATGCTCATCCCACTGATCAGATGTTACGTATACCTCCGGCTCCCCTCGATGGCGCTTCCAAAGCACCTCGTTTCCCACTTCGTCGAATCAATAATAACCCCAATGCTCGTGCTGCGTCAAATTACAACATTGTTGATGACTTAGCCCAGTCTCCCGCAGCCATGTCTGCGTTAGAAGTCTTGAAAAATTGTCCTTCACAGCGCAAGACTTTGTTATCCGCCATTGGTGCTATTGACCCCAATGATTCACAACCGATGGCATTCGATTTGGACCAATCCGAACCACGCCTGCCTTCCACTTTAGCATTCCAAGTTTCTGTTTCTGTTCGGAATCTTGTCATCCATCGGTGCATCATCGATGAAGGTGCCTCTACATGCATTATGTCCACATTCGTTTGGCAGAAGTTGGGATCCCCTACTCTTCAGCAGTCCACTACTGCGTTGCGAGCCTACGACGGGCGTTCGGCTCAACCCCAAGGCCTATTAGCTAACATCCCCATCCAGCTGGCTGGTAAAACCGTTCTCATTGACATAGAGGTCATCAATGCCCAACTTGATTATAACCTCTTGCTTGGCCGCAGCTACATGTATGCTATGAAGGCGGTTGCCTCCTCCGTTTTTCGTACCATGATGTTCCCCCATGACGGATGCGTGGTCAAGGTCGACCAACTCACCTACTACGATCCAAATGCCCCCGCTGCAACCGAAATTGTTCTCCCCATGGTTGAACAACCTGTTAGTGGTTCCGCTACCTCGTTTGTTTCCTCCTTGGGACCTGGAGTTTACTCAGATCCGCCGATGACATCCACCTTCCAATCCATTCCTCCCCCGTCATCTGTGCCCGAAGTATCTGACTTATGTACCCTTTCCCACGATACACAAACACCTAACAATCAACCGCCCCTGTTGCCTAAACCACCGTTGGTACCTGGCCACATTGGTGTTACACCTATCCACACAATCCCCTTCCTAGTCCCTCCCTCAGGAGTAGTAAGCGCCCCGGTCATGGCTACCCTTAGCCTCCCTGGGTTAACCTTGGGATTACCAGTGTGGTATCTTTCGCCTCCCGTTCCCCCGCCGACACCAAACGTCGTCCTACAACCGGTGCAACCCATGGCTACTACTAGTCAACCACCTCCCAGTGTCAATACCCCTTCGTCCTCTACGAATCCCCCCCCTCTTATCAAGCACACTGGGGGCAGAGGCCCACAACCATACACTGCTGTACCTCCACCCAAAACGGTAAACCAACCCCCGTGTTTCATGCTCCTCCGAAATGCTCATTGTGTGATGAGTTAGGCCATGCGACTCACCAATGTCCACAGTTACTTGCATTACAGGAACACATGCAGATGCTTGACGACGATCCCAATATCCCGGTTGTCAAACTAGATCCAACCCCTAAGCCTTGTGATAAATTATTACGCACTAACCACCCTTGTGAAATATGCGGTGTTTACGACCATTATTCACATCACTATCCTAATCTCCCCGATTACAGGGCAGCTCTCTACGAGATGAATAATGTGGATCTTGAGACAACACCTCCCACCATTGAGGAGATTCACCCCCCGATCTCACCCCCATCCAGAGAGATCAACACCATTTATTTGACCGCCCATACTTTTCGTACTGATGAGGAGATCCTAGAGGCTCTGACTGCCCTGGATTATCCCTAGGACGACATGCACCATCGTTCGTATTTCCTCCCAGAAGACTCCTCCTCCACCACAGCTACCCAATTCGCGGTTGAGTCCAAAGATTTCCTTCCCACCAAAGTCGACTGGTTTAAGGATCCTATTCCTGCTCCTGATGCCTTTGAGGAAGGTAACATGGCCAACATCTCTCCCATTATCCACATAGATATCTCTGCCCCCGGAGGTGCCCCTGAACTCATCACTTTAGGAGCCTTCGGCAGTGAGTCTGAGATTGGAGAGTACCAAAATCTTTTCCAAGAATTCCATGATGTCTTTGCCTGGTCCTATATCGAAATGCCTGGTCTTGACCCTGCTATCATAGAGCACCACCTTGACACCTCTAAGTCACGGGGCATAATAGATTACCTCGACCCTGGGATAGGGGGAACGATCAATCATTTTGACCCTACCCCATCACATTTATCTCAGCATGTCAATGAACCCATCATTCAAACCAACACATATGTGATCCACAATCACAAACCCTATGCACATAGCATGGGGGCAGGTCATTAACCCTGCTCACTTTTTCACATTTGTGATCTCAACCATTTTTGAGGTCATGTGTCACTTCTATATTTGATTTGATTTGATACGCATAGTTCTTTCCTTTGACCATTCCGGAGTCCTTACGAACTTCGTTTTTCGCACCATTTACACTACCGGATTCATTTTTCCGTGCTCGTGATGATGCTTGAGATCATTTCTCGCTCTCACCAGGACCAATATCAACATTGTGTCCCGACACCTTGTCGCCCCGGTTTGCATGCCACATCAGCCGTAGCCCATTTTTTGATATACTTTATATCATCGGATTCATTTTTCCGAGCCGGTGATGATGCTTGAGATCATTTCTCGCTCTCACCCCCCATATTTTTTGGGTATTTTTTCCAAAATGCCCCCCATTGCCTCGGTTTGCGTGCCACATTGGCCGTTATCCATTTTTGACACTCTTTATATCGCCGGATTCATTTTTTCGAACTCGTGATGATGCTTGAGATCATTTCTCGCTCTCACTTGGTACAGTTTCAACATTGTGTCCCGACACCTTGCTGCCTCAGTTTGCGCGCCACATCGGCTGCCATCGGATTGTTCCACATTTTTACATGAGCCATTCACTCCTGTCATACTGCAACTATTTCGTTATTTTTCCACCATTCATTACCCCGCAAGGAGGCCCACCAGTGTTCCCCCCCACCCTCTTTCTTGGTCATCATAAATGTTCCTTGATTGAGCACTTCCTCCTTGCCTGGCCATTCCTTTTGTTCGGTATAATTTTATCCCTTTTTCGGGCCGGACAAGTCCTTTATGAAAAAGGCACTTAGGGAGTTTCTGTTAAGCTCTTTTCTGACTCCTAAAACAATGAAAAGATCGCCGAGCAATCTTGCTTCCTTTCATGCTCGTTAAAGTACCTGAAAGGGCGTCTATCTGGTATAAGTTTACCCCTTTTCCGGACCTGGTAGACTAATTGCGAAAAAGGAATACTCTAGTCACACCGGCTAGAAGAGTTCTTCATTGCATCCTTTTATGCTTCTTTGGGCCTTGGAGACTAACACACGAAAAAGCAACCCCCTGGAGTCTTCTTATCGCTTTCAGACTCTCTAAAATTGAAAGCAACCACGAGCATGAACTGTCCTGGGCTTGTATAAATCCACACGACAGTACCATTCCATTATTTCAGAGTCTTCTTATCGCTTTCAGACTCCTTAAAATTGAAAGCAATCACGAGCATGAACTGTCCTTGGCTCGTATAAATCCACACGACAGTACCATTTTACACTTACTTCTTCTAGTTCCTCAACCCATGAAGAAGTCATCCCATGCCTCCTCGCACTATGATCGATCATCTCGGCAGCACCCCCAATCAGGTCGCCTTTGTTCAAAGTAGTCTGCAGTCTCCTGCCATTTTACACCAGCTTGAGTCTCCCTCATCCCAGTCACTATCCTTGATCCATTACAGCCATGATCCCTTTCCCATCAGTTAGTTTCATATGCTGCCCGATCATCCCCGCCATTATACTCTGAACAAAGGAAGTTTGAGTCCCCCCCGCTCTACTTGCCCAGTTATCCCCCACAGTTTGTCAGTCCTACCATTAGTACTCTTACACTTCGGTTCTCCACCTCGTGCTCCTATCAAGGAAACATCATTGCCTTGCTAGTTGCACGTCTCCCTCTGTCGACGACAGCCCCTCTATTCCAGAGGATAGACCCAGAGGTCCCTACGCCTTGGACCCATCACCATCTGTGGTGAGTTCCTATGGATCATTTTGAGAGGAGTCATCATTGCCTCTCCGAATGGTTGTTTCTCACATGCTCTACATCAGCACCTTGATCGCATCGTTGAGAATCGTGCAGGGTTTATATCCCTTCCATTTTTGGTCGAAGACCCCGGATCTCCCCCGACTCTAGCACATTGGTGAGTCACTTCGGAAAGCCTAGTTATATGTTCCTGTGGATGTCCAGGTTGCGTTGGCGATTGTGTTCGGAAGCCATCCAGTTATATGCTTCCTTGAGTACCCAGTTCAGTCCCAGTTCCGTCCCAGTTCAGTGTACCATTGAGAGTATGACCCCTTGTTACTCTGATCTAGCAGCTCATCAGTTCCTTTGGTACAACACTCAGTAGCACTGTTTTCATTTCAGTGTATCAGTACTTCAGCTCAGACATGGTCAGCCCAGTAGTATGTCCCAGATTTGTGTCCTCTATGGACCCTTATGATGTACACAGTGGTTCTCTATGTATCCTACAGGTCCCCCTTTTTCGGGCCTTATAGTTATTTTTATGTATCTTCATACGAGCATGGGTATGCCCGCCTCATCCATATATTGAGATTCTTCCTCATTCAGTATTTGAGGTCATGTATATGTCAGGTCCCCCTCTTTTGGACCACATTGTTATTGTTTTATATCTTGATACAAGCATGGGAATGCTTGCCTCGTCCATATGATCAAATTATTCCTCATCCATTATTGAGGCTATGTACTTTTAGTTTTTGCAGTTGTTCAGGATCGTTGTTCCGGGATCCAGTTTGTTTCTTCTCTTCTCCACACCCTAGGAAAACCATACACGACTTATGATGTCTATCGGCCATACGATGAGCTCCTGCCCTCACACATCAGGGGGCAATCTGTTAACACCCAAAAAGTGCTCACTACCTCATCTACCCCATTACATGACTCATTTGTCCATTTTCCTACCATATTTCCCTTAAAAACCCTGAAAATCCCACTAAAAAGCCTCCAAAAGGCCTAAAATGCCTCCAAAAGGCCACAAAACCGTCAAAAAGGCTCAAAAAGGCTAAAAAACCCCTTTTCCTCCAAAAATATCCAAAATTCCTCCAAAATAGCAAAAACCTTCTAAAGAGGGAATAAAAAATATAAAATAATGAGGAAAAAGGAGAAAAAAACCCTATACAGCTGACCTAAACCATTTGGTTCCCAAAACCATGGGCCAGCACTCCACCACCAAAAAACTATAAATAGGTGATGGAGACCCCTCATTTCATATCCATAATCAAGAATACCCTTACTCTGCCAAAATATCTCTTGAAACCCTAGCTCACCCTTGAGCTACTTTCACCATTGAGAGCCCCTTTTGGCCAATTTCCACCATTGGAGAAAGAGAAGGAGCAAAGCTGGAGTTTGGAGCAACCCTCTTGGATCATTGCAAGAACTTCACCAACCTTCACATTGGAGGTAAAGCTTTAATACAAAAAACCATTTACATTATCTCTTGTCTTTTTATGTTTCATGCACATGCTTAGTATAATTTTCATTTTAATATCTTGTCTTTTAATTACTATTTATTGAACTGCTACTAAGGAGTCCCTTCTCCTTAGTAGGTGCTCATTTGCACAAGCTAGGGTGAAAACCCTAGCTACAATGAGATGCTAGCCTATCCCCACTAGTAGATGGTCCTCTTCCACCAGAAGCTGATGCCTGTAACCCACTAGAGGAAGAGGTCGTTGCCTAGTTAATAGTTGTATTGTGGCGTGCAATCACCTGAGCTAGCATCAGAAATGCCTCATGTGTCTAGGGAATCATAGTATGTGTAGGAGGGATGTCTGGCCTCGGTAGCTGGCTATGGGATGGAGGTATCATTAGATTTTCATCTCTATGCCTAGCATTGGGATGGTTTTGGGGCATCCCCATACCAATTCCCTGGAACTCCAACATATCGAAATAGTTGACATGTTTAAATCCCATCACAGACTCAGCATAAAATTTTCGGAGGAAGTATAGTGGTACTTCCCTGTTGTTGTGTGGGGGAATGTCAAATACCATATACCATCGATCCATCTAGTGATCTCTAATTGGTAGAAAAACACTACTCAATTGAAATATGTGTTCTAGTAGTCTCTGAAATGGAATTTGTCCCATGCACTCTAAAAAGTGAATATATTTTCTCTTTAGTTATTTTTAATTTATTCACCTTATTGTAACTCAAACCATCGACATATTCTTTATGTTTTCTTTCTTTGTACGATGCTATGCTATACAATGCATCATTCGAGCAACTGATAGTATCCACAATAGCATTTAGTGATGCTACCAGAGGTGTAGTTCATCTCCACCCCTCCAAGCCGTATGAATCTCTATCAAATTAGCGATCTCTCTCAATATCTCTGCATTCTGATCCATAATAGCCAATGCAATCATAAAAAAAAAGATATATATGTATATCATTAGAAAAATACACATGGTATAATGACATCTCTAAGTAATGGAAAATGTAAAACTACTGTACAACAAATAACAACACGAACTGTTTATAATTTGAAATTTAAAATTGAACAAATTATTCACTAAAGACTAAACATTTAACATTTTTCCATCTTAAATTTATGTCATATATGTGTATTAATTTTAATTGCAAGATACATACATTAAATTTCCTAAGTGTATATGTTGATTGGGAATCTTCTCTACCTTATTTTTAGGATTGGATCATGAAGTTTCATAAAAACTGTAGGGTGTTGACTAATGCCCTTGGAGGACCAGCTCTGAGATTCCATGTAGAGGCAAGGGCTAGAGCCTATTGTAGGGGGCACAAGGTGCTATTGATGAATAAAATCCCAATATAGGCACTAGTAGATTTGAACCCAAAATCCTACGACCTCTGACGAAATGGACTGCGTCGTCGGATTTTTCTTTGAAAATTACTTTTTTTTGTTTTTTGTTTTATAAATTTCGAGAGGTGTCCATTAGATATCCGATGTACTTTTGAATATCCGACAAGGCTGGCAGGCTATCCGACGGCTCTGCTAATATCCAACGCCTATTCGGATATCCGACGAAATGGATGTCGGATAACTGACTTCATTTTGAACCCGAAGAGGTCGGATACCCGACGGATTTTTTCCCAACGGTCACTAGATTAGTGTCGTCGGATATCCGACGTAGGTTTGACTTTTTGACTTTTACAATTTATAAATATCAAACCATTCCGACATGTTTGCCATACCAGCGACGGTTTGTGGATGTTTTTTTTGTTCGGCGGACTGTTTTTCGTTGTTTTTGTTATTCAAGTGAGAAAAGTACTCTTGAGCTTCATTTTCTAAGATCGACAATCTTCATTTAAGCTCTTTACAAGAAAATGTCAACTACGAATATTCTTGATCCAGACGAACAAAATCGACAATTGCTTGCTAGATTGTGGGAAGGAGTTGAAAGAAGGGGTGATGGTAAATGCTATTTTCCATGTAATCAATGCAAAGGTTTTAAGAGGAGAAGAATTTTGATCACAACAGCCACAAAACATTGTAGGGAGCATGGGCACGCCAAGGAGGGACATGAATACCATCCATTTGTAAGTTTGCATTATATATGTTTTTATTTTGATTGCTTTTGTAAATTTATGTATTATTATAATATTTCTTATTTTTGACCAATAGTACAATTGGTCGTTGTTCTTTTCATCCCAACAGTACAAAATTTGTTAAATTTTTAATGTATCACATAAATTTTTACATTTTGCATTTAAATTTCTTATATTAACTTTTATCTATTGATTGTTTCATGTAATTATAAAGGAAAGACATCCTATGGCATATCGTCCGGATCAGCAAGTGCTTCCAGAACAAGTACAGGAGGAACATGGAGCTATGAATATTAATGGAGACCAAATTAATGATCACATTGAAGAAGATGATCATACTAAAAACATAGTTGAAGATGATGTTACAAATACTTTGATCCATGATTCATTTAATGTTGGAATGGATGATAATGTTGATCATGAAAATGATGAACATTTTGATGATATTCGTGATATACCTCTTCTTGACAAGGCATACGAACCCCTTTATGACGGCTCCAAGACAAATCTTCTCTCTTCTATATTGTTGGTAATGAACTTGAAGGTTATGAATGGTCTTTCAAACATATCAGTCACACGGATGTTAACATATGTAATATATTCCATCACAAAATATATATGATTGTCATGTATTTTATTGTTAATTCATATATAAGTCAAATTACTACAGATGAAATTTGTTTCATTAAAATTATTTCTATATTATATTAACTAGATTTTTATTTTAATTTGTTGTAGTATGATAGGTGAATATTTGTTACCACCTTCAAATATTTTACCTCGCACATATCGAGATTTATCTGCCATCATGAAAGAAATTGGAATGCAGTATGAAGCAATTCATGCATGCCCCGATGATCATGTTCTTTATTACAACCAGCATGAATTTGCAACAGAATGTCCTGAATGTCATATCAATAGATATCACACAGATCAAGTAACTAAAAAGGTGCCTCGCAAGGTTCTTCATTATATTCCCATTATTCCCCGTTTGCAACGACTGTTCAGGTGCAAAAACATAGCGCAGTTTATGGATTACCATGCACGGAACAAAATTCAAGATGACATTATTCGGATGCCTGCAGATGGGTCTGCATTTAGAGATATGGATGAAAATTGGCCTCACTTTAAAGACGAACCTCGTAATCTTAGGATTTCTTTGGGAGCAGATGGTGTCAATCCTTTTGCAGAGATGAGATCTGTTTACTCGGTGTGGCCTATTTTTGTTATCAACAACAAAATTCTTCCATGGTTGACAATAAAGAGGGAGCACATAATGTTGTCGATGATTATTCCAGGTACGAACACTACAGTTTTTTTTTATTGCAGTGGTATATTCTCATTTGTCGTTTTTTGTCTCATAACATTATATATATATTTAAAGTTTTTCTATTGTGAAATATGGTTTATATATCTAAACGGTACGTCTCATAATCAGAATATTTATTTTATATGTTCAAATCAATCAGGTAAGTACCAATTCAAAGATATGAATGTATATATCGAACCTCTTATTGACGAGCTATTGAAGTTATGGAATGGCATCACTATGTATGACTTATCTAGACCAATATGACAAAGGAAATTCCAATTCCATGCAATGCTTGTATGGACAATACATGATGCCCCAGGCTTAACCCATTTCTGTGGTATGTGATTATAAGTTCCACTTTAGTTGCATTTAATTTTACAAACTACTAGTTAATATAATACGCATGCATGTTTTTCTAAATAATCCAGTCATTTTTTATATAATTATAAGAGACATTAATATTGGTATTCCATCTTTTTATTTAGGTCTTCAGACAAAGGGGAAATTTGCATGTCCATTTTGTGGTCCTAAGATCAAATCTCGTCATTCAAAAAGCTTAGGAAAGGAGGTGTTTGATGAGTATGGGCACTTCCTCTCCAAGAATCACAGGTATCGAACTACCGAAAAACATCTTTTCAATGGCAATCAAGAGACTGCATTAAAACCAAAGAGAATGACACCTCAGTTATGGAAGTTGCAATATAATAGAAATAGTCAAGGTACGTATAATCAATCATTGTATATGATCATATTGTATTTTATTATATTATTGTGTGTTGTTTAGTGTAATTGACATTGATTTAATATTTAATTTCATCATTGTCATTCATGTGATCATCGTGAAGGAATTAATGGCCTTCCACGAGGAATGAAAAGTTATCCTAGACAATTTAGTAGGTTGCCCTATTATGAGCACCTACAAATTGCTCATCTATTTGATACAATGCATATCGGAAAGAATGTGACTGAAACATTATGGCGAATATTGGATGGAAGGAGTGACAAATAAAAAATTGTCAAAATTTGCAAAGACATTCAAGATAACAACCATGCAATGAAAGACGTCATTCAATTTCATTGCAATAGAGAGAAAATTAATATAAACTCACTTCCATGGATGTTAACGGACCAGCAAAGTAATGTTGTAAAAGAAGTCCTTCGAAAAATTAAATTTCCCACCAGATTTTGTGCGAACATGAAGAATATCATAACAAAGAAAGGTGATTTAGCGGGGGTGAAAACACACGATTGGCATGTCTTCATGAAGGTAATAATTAATATGGTATGCATTTAATAATTATTTTTTTTCTATTTCTAGTACTCTTTTTCGATATACTGAAACTATTTGTATATTATTGCTACAGTATGTTCTACCTCTCTCTATCCCGGACAACTTTGACAACAATGTCAAGCAAATAATATATAGTCTCGGGAAATACATGAGGTAAGTGGGATTTTTCCATGTGCTTACTGTTTGTTTAATTCAACATAGAACTTATTCTTAATTTGATTTTCATTCTCTACTTCATGTTACGTAATATAATGACTTTTTTCTTTAATCTCTTGATTGGCCGATTGTCATGTCACTTGTAGATGGTTGTCATCTAAAGAATTCCATAAAGAAGACATAAAGTATTGGAGGAGAGAAATTCCTTGTCTCATGTGTGAAATGCAGAAGCATCTACCTTCAACATTTTTCAATGCACAGGAACACTACCTCATACACCAAGTTGAGGAGATTGAACTGTGTGGACCTGCGCACTCAAGGTCCATGTGGATGGTTGAGAGGCACTTGAAATTTATGAAGGGTTTGGTTAGACAACGAGCATATGCTGAGGGTTCTATGATGGAGGGATATATGGTATACCAAAACATGTTGTGCATTAGTGAATATCTTCCTATATTGGCGTCAAAGCTCAATTTACGTCGCATTTGTGATCCAGACTCCAAAAACGATTTCGAAGGGGAGTACCCGAAAGGGAAAGGTAGATCGAGGAAGGTGAAAGGTAATATAACACATTTCACTGGTGATTTTTATGTTTATATATCATACATATATATTCTATTTTTTTATTTAGTATTTTGCATCATTTTATATTGTAATTATATACTTTTTTAAGTGACTAATATACATTTTCATTGAATTTTAATTTTATTGTCATCAAATAGTTGGTCGAGAGTGGGATGCGATTCATTTATACATCACAAACAATCTTGAATGGATGAAGGTATGGATCGAAAAATGTGAACAATCTGGTCATGGAATATCATGGGAAGGTGTGGCTTCATTGGTTAAAGCTGCACATCACAATGGAGACACCAATGTAACACAAAGGGAAATCGATTTAGCAAGAGGTTTAAAAGATAAGCAGGTAAGCATATTAATCAATGACACTATTTATTTATTTTTAAATATTGTCATTGTACGTCACGCTGGTTATTTTCCTTTTATGACATTATAATAAACATGCACTACTTTATCATAAATATGGTGTGATCATTATGTAATCTTTTCCTGTATGGCTTGTTGTACTAGGTAAAACACCATAAGGCTATGTGGTGCAATGGATGTAGATATCGTATCAAAAAGTTGGATGAAACAAAGAAAACATTTGATTGTGGGATATCTGCAGTCTTTGAGGTGACCAATGTTTCTTCTAGAAGTGACAGATAACCAGAACTATCTGAAAATCGATACTATGGGTATCTGGAAGACATTCTTCAGTGTGAATTTAACTCCTTCAAGGTATTTATGTTCGTTTTCAAATGGTATAGGTGTCGATTGAATCAACATGATCCTGATAGAACAATTATTGAACATGATAATGGTTTTACCATGGTAAATACAAGGTTGTTTGAGCCAGGAACGGAGCCCTATGTTCTTCCAACCCAATGTGAACAGGTATTTTACTCTGAGGTTCCGGGTAGAGCGGGTTGGTCATTTGCTTTGAGACACGATCCAAGGGGAAGGCCAGTAAAGTATAATGTTGATGAAGGTAATGAAGACGTTCTCGAAGAAGAAGACGCCGTAGAAGATGATCATGATCAACATGAGTTAGATGATCATGGTCCAGAAGAAGATGTCAAAGAACTTATTGAATCAGATGATGTACTATTAGACAATGTCCATGAAGATGATATCGACGATGACATGTTGATCGTAAATGACATCGACGACGAGGATGATATGGCCAATCCTTACAATGTTGAATTTGGGTCATCAGATGATAGTACAGACGATGACCCAGATGAAGAAGATGATGAAGACCATTGAAGTTTATGAGGTATGCATTAATAATAAATTAATTGTTTCGTAGTGAGTTTCCATTTTCCTATATGATATAATTAGAAACATTGCTTGTTTTGGAGTATGTCAAAAAACACATTTAAAGTTTCTAGTGTACATAGATATTTTTGTCGGGTTATGGGGAATCGAGAGTGATGTGAGGGGGAGGAGGGACCATAAGAGCTTCCACCTTCACGTGGTTGGCTCTGTTTAGTAGAGAATATTAAATTGTTCTTGAAATAGAGAGAAGCTTAGTAAGGAAATGCACAATTATCAAGACTCAAACATCATCATCATCATCATCATCATCATCATCATCATATTCATCATCATCTTCATCATCATCATCTTTTTCTCCTTGATCATCATCTTGATCATTCTCATCATCATCATCATCATCAGCAACATCATGTTTATCATCTTCGTCACGGCCACCATCATCATCATCATCATCGTCGTCATCATTCTCGCCATCATCATCATCATCATCTGCCTCATCATCATCAGCAATATCTTCATCATCATCGTCATCATCGATCATCTTCATCGTCATCATCGATCGTCATCTTCATCATCATCGTCATCATCATCATCATCATCATCGATCGTCTTCATCATCATCGTCATAATTGATCGTCTTCATCATCATCGTCATCTTCATCATTGTCATCATCATCATGATCTTCATCATTCTCATCATCATCATCATCAGCAGCATCCTGTTTATCGTCGTCGTCACGGCCACCATCATCATCATCATCATTGTGATCAGCATCATCATCATCATCCTCACCATCATCATCATCATCATCTTCTTCCTCATCATCATCAGCAATATCTTCATCATCATCGTCATCATCGATCGTCATCATCATCATCGTCGTCGTCATCATCATCGTCATCATCATCATCATCATCGATCGTCTTCATCATCATCGTCATCATCATCGTCATCATCGATCATCTTCATTATCATCGTCATCTTCATCATCGTGATCATCATCATGATATTCATCATTCTCATCATCATCATCATTAGCAACATCATGTTTATCGTCGTCGTCACGGCCACCACCATCATCATCATCATTGTGATCAGCGTCATCGTCATCATCCTCACCACCACCATCATCATCATCTTCCTCATCATCATTAGCAATATCTTCATCATCATCGTCATCGTCATCGTCATCATCGATCGTCTTCATCGTCATCATCATCATCATCGATCATCATCATCATCATCGTCGTCGTCATCATCATCGTCATCATCGATCGTCTTCATCATCATCGTCATCATCATCGTCATCATTGATCATCTTCATCATCATCGTCATCTTCATCATCGTCATCATCATCATGATCTTCATCATGATCATCATTGTTATATGATATCCGACGCAACTATTACCTAGAAAAACCAACGGTGTTTGTCGTCGGTGATTTAGCGATCTCGTTGGATTCTTTTGAAGTAAGAAGTCTGATATTAGACGCATGCATTGACGGTGTTGGAGGGTTTCAAGACTCGAATGAATGACACTCACCATTGCAGCATCAGAAACCATACCTATAAATTAAATAATGTGATACATGGGGCCAACGTTGAAATTTTTTTAAATATGTGTTGGCTTGGACTGAAATTTGGCATGGTTAGACTAGATGCATGCATTTACGGTGTGGGAGGGTTTCTAGATTAAAAAATGACTCACACCAACCATTAATGGAGCATTAAAAACCATGTAATGATACTCAACAAGGAGTAATTTGATCATCATGGTTTCACTCTGAAATAACTTATTTTTTCGTGGACTCGCTAGTACCATTGCTTATGGACCCCCACAAGGAAATCCTCTTAGGTTGTTGATTGTGTTGGGATAAATCATCACTAACTTGTTTGATGGACCTATTGGTCCCATGATAAACACTCATAACATGTAATCTATAGAGGACATACAAAAAATGGTTGATTCTCTCACCCAATTAGTTAGCAAAATGGAAACCAAGAATCACTTCTCATTTTTCGACCCTTCCAATAGTATGACGCCTCATTTTTCTGAAGTAATTCTAAACAAGTTTGGCGGGTCAGATCCGATTGGTTGGTTCGATCGATCAAATGAAGAACTAAATTTCCCTTAATGTAATATTTTATTACCTAATGAAATTCATTATAGGAGTCATCAAAGTTCATTTGTTTTTTCATAAAAATTAATTGATTATTTTTTAAGCAATTCCTTATTAGTGGTCTTAAAGAGGAAATTAAATCCCACTTAGAGGTGAACCACCCTGCTACTTGGTTGGAGGACAATAATATTTATTGTCATGCCTGTGTTATATCCTATGCTCAGTCCAAAATCCCCAACTTTATTTCATTTCCTTTCCCCAACTATGGTGGCTCTTCAACAACCTCTTCCACCTTTCAAGGTCCATAAGTTGGCATAGGACAAAATGGAGGAACATCAACTTAAGGTTCTATGCTACAATTGTAATGAAAAATATTCTCTTGAGCATAGATGTAAGGAACATCAATTATTTGTGGACATATTTGAGGACATTTATGATGATGAACTTGATGGAAGAACTCAAAAGGAATCCCCTCCCATCACTGAGGAATTTTTTCTTCCTAACCTTGTGAAGAACCCTATATCTCCCTTAATTATTTGACTAGTATTTATTTCTCCTCATTAAAGTTCAAATGGGTGATTACTCCCGGAAAACTAACATGTTTTCCATTGAAACGGGTGGGCGTGATATTGTTCTCGGTGTGAATGGATAATAAGATTATGTCATATCACCATGGATTTATTGGAATTACAAATGAGAGCATGATCATAGCATCTCATTGCTTCATCGTATCCTCCCACCCAACGTGTGATCATATTGTCATACTTTTGAACAAAATAATATATGAAATTAAAAATATTGTATCGTTGTTCTTAGCTATTGGTATCATTCATCCTAGTACCAACCCGTACTCTTTTTTGGTTGTCATGGTCCTTAAAAAACAAGTCACTTGGCACATGTGTCCCAATTTTTTTATCTCTTAACTCCTTGATAGTGAAAGATAAATTTCTCATTCCAGTCATTAATTATATCTTATATGATACATGGAGATAAATTCTTCATTGATCGTGACCTTCGCTCTAGTTATTGCCAAATTCACATGAATGAAGAAAATATTCCTAAATATCTTTCCACAGTCATTAAGGTCAACATGAGTTTTTGGTGATTCCTTTTATCCTTTGCAATGACCCTTCCACTTTTCAGAGCCTGGCATGAACCATATTTTTTAAGCCCCTTCTTGAAAGAATGAGGAGGAAGGGTGCATATTTTCCTTATCTTCCCTTGTAGCCAATTGGCTATAGGAGGTAGTTAAGAATGGTCAACATATACCAAGATCATGATGATGGCAATGATTATGTAACAAACATTAAAAAAAACATTATATATATAACAATTAGATAATAATTAAAAAATCGTTATATATATAACATTAAATATAACAATTAAAAAAAAACATTATATATAACAAAAACAACCAATTAAAATTAAAAAAATGAATATATAATAAATAGAATTAAAACATGAATAAATAAAATTACAACATAAATATATAACAATGGTTTTTTAATTTGTTTTTAATTAAATATATATATAACATTATATATAACAATTAAAATTTAGTTGTTATATATATATTTAATTAAAAACAAATTAAAAAAACCAAAAAACAAACATTACATAACATATATATTGAACAAATAGAAAAGCCGACGGCCATATGCATTTCACAAACCTGCGATTTGTGATTTGGAGTGACCTCGATTTGGAGTGACCTCGATTTGGAGTGACCTGCGATTTGGAGTGACCTTGATTTGGAGTGACCCTTGATTTGGAGCTGCGCCTCTGCGATTTGGACCTGTGCCTCTGCGATTTGGACCTGCTATCGATTTGGATTGGACTGTTCGATTGTGGGAGAGGCGGTTTGTGATTGTGGCAGGGGAGAGGGAGTGACCCAACGACCAAGCAGTGGGAGTGACCCAACGAACAAGCATTGGGAGAGGCGGTTTGGAGTCCAAGAAAATAAACTATAAGAGGAGCCGGAAATGCCTCCCACGTCCGTGAGTACCAAGCCCTAAATTGTTTTGATTTGACAAATTTAAAAATTTGGTAGCAAATCACTGTGGTTTCATTGCTAATTCGATCTTCTAAGAGGGTTTCATTGCTAATTCAATCTACATTGGGGTATTTTTATCTTATTGCATCTACTTTTTTTTATAGTTTGATGGGTGAACCCTCACCTCTTTGTAGTGAGCTGAAAATGATGGCCTTAATATCTCATAGCAAAAAGAATGTAGTTACTTTTGCTTATTGCCTTGCGTTTTGATTATGGAAGGTCCTTCATCATAATGAGAATACTGTGGTTGACGAACATAGGCTTGTTGTCCTCGGGCAGAGGAATCAATGTTCAACCTGCGTTGAAGCCGAGCACTGTAACCAATATCATGAAATAGATGTATTAGAACAAAAATTTGGGGTTCTTGCAATGGAATCCCTTATTTTATCATGAATGGGGGGGGTGGGGGCTATTACTAATGACCCCGATAAAGCAGAGTTACCAATCTCTCACTGTGACTGAGTACTTGTATTCACACAGGATCGAGTTAAGGTTTCCATTATTGCATCAAAGCACCAATCCGAGCTAACAACAAATAATAATAGGCCAGGAAAAAACTTGCACTCATTCTTATTTTCATAGGGGGCCAGGTAGGAGAGGGAACACCTATTTGTATTGACTGAATCTAAACCTCCACAGGAAGCTACGGCTAGACTGGAAATAACTACTTTTAATAAGCTTCCCATAGACCTATATCGTGCTTTTTAAAGCCCCCCCTATGAATGAAGCATCAATTGGGTTAAATTATTATATTTAAAATGCGCAACATTCTAAACAGATGATTGCCTATGTTGATTCAAAATAAGATCCACAGAGTGTCCAACAGAAGTTGGAAAGTGATCATCAATTTCATTTGCATGCACATCCAAATCAGTTGTGACACTACTGGAAACATTGCCATCATATTTCTTTAGTAGCGCCTTTGAATCCTCAGTAAGTGCAACTTGCCATAGTATTTCTTGATGTATCATCCCAATATCAAGAAGCACATCCTTGCTATCATTTCCAAACTCTGCCGTTAATGCTACCAACCATCGATTCTCTTTAGTATCATCAGCTAGAAAGACAAAAAATTATACCACAAACAAGCACCAAAATACTTTCCTATTCAGTCCATATTTTGCAGCTAATAAATTAGTCCCTGCAACATGATCCAAAACATTTAATGTAATCTTGAGATGTTCCTTCAGATGAGCACAAAATACCCTTGCAAGGGCAACTGAGTGTTGTTGTGTGAATGCTTTGCAAACTGCAACCATGTGCACAGCTACAGACATCCCTTTTGAAGATAGCGGAATACTTGGAAGAGTCAAGAACCTCATAAGGGCTTCAATGCCCTTTTTATCGACAAATATTCTACAAGTTTCAGGATTTTCCATTGCCAGTTGCACAAACACCATGGCATGTGAAATGCTTAATTTTAGAAAGCGTTCATTTCTCATATTTTCAAGAGACAATCCACTAGTTCCAACCCTGTCATTATGCTTATCTTCAAAATCAGTATCCATAGGAACATGACTATCCAAACTGTCTTTGGCCTCTACTCTGAGCCTATGGGCCTTCCTGGGCATACGTTGTTGATCCCTGGTGGCTGTCAGCTATTGCAGAAAGGGTTTATTGAAAAATATATCTGAGTATAAGGAAGGTCTAAACCAACATTACTGATGCTAGTTGTTAGTTTTGTTTAACTTGTTCATTACTTTATTAATGCTGTTGTTATTTATTGTCCTTTTCTACTTCAACTTTAACACAGGGACCTTTGGGAGTGTTAAAGTTGAAAGAGATGAAAATTATGTTTAAATTTATATTACCTTGTCACAACTGTACTATTTTGTTTCTAGGATTGATTTAGGAATTTATTTATGTATTAAAGTATAAATATTTTAATTTTCTGCTCCAAACCCTAACCTAACCCAATTTTCAACTCATATAACAAGCTGTAGCCTCTCCTGAGTAGACCTCAGTCCCAAAACAGTCCCGAAGTAGTAATTTTTGTAAACTAAAATCACCATACTTTGAACTTTCCTCAAGTCTCGGCATGGAAGAAGCCTCCATCTCCGATTTTGAAATGAATGCCTCAGCCTCCACCAAATTAAATGAATGCCACAAAAATTTGTTGTGAATTGGAGGGATGTTAGGTTAACCAACCAAACCGTGAATGCAAAAAGCAAGACTTAAGGCCACCCACATTGTAGTTTTGAAGGTTCCCTGTGTTATTAGTGAAGTAGCAGTGAATCCAGATATGACTTGGAGTTTTTTTCATGGGGCCTGTCAAGGTTCCATAGAGTAGTGCAAGATCAGGTTTTCTCTATATATCTCTGATAGCCATTTCTTCATAGATAAATCCTACTTGGGGGCTAGGAAAAACAATATGGGTGAGTTCAATTTGCTCTTCTATCTTTTGAAATTTGTTGCAGAATTGGGTCTCACCTAGATTCAAGTCATACGGTCTGCGTGTTAAATAACTCAACAACAAATTAAAGATCAATCTGGTATAGATGTCAACCAAATCACCATCCTCTTTAAATTGCCCTGTCTCTATAAATTAGATTGCCCTGATATGCGAAGGATTAGGTTGATAACTATACTATGGCTAAAAATTCCCCTATCCATAAATTAAATTGCCCTGTCTATAAATTGACATATCCTTCCATGTAGATTATAAAAATTGCAATTAGGTCAAGTTCTCCTTACATGGTTTGGATAAAATTGAAAGCTTCAATTTTCATCCAATTAGAAAAATTTGGGCAGTGTAGAATGTGAGGAATGAGAATGTATCAATCATTGCCACCATATGAGTTTTGAAAGTAAGATTAATTGGCCCTATCCCATTATGAAGTAGAACCATGTGAGATAGATCCTATAACACCATTAGCATCATGATATAAGCAAAATCGAAGTTTTGTTTTCCATCGAGGCTGCTTGAAGATGATAATTTCCGGAAAATGGCCCCAGGGTACAAAGTAACGGAACATTTGACGGATTGGAAACGCATATATATAAAAGGAACAGAATTATATAGGCCTAAAATTCCGGTTGGTGCCATTGCGGTCAAATTTAAATCAATTTGTAAGCCACCTCGACGGAAAACGGAACTTCGATTTTGCTTACCCATTTATGCTGTTCTGGTTTAGGAAGTATTTCAGGCTATTATGGTTTATTTTAAAGTCTTCATCTTCTTAAAATTGGCTTTCATTGTATCATTCATCAGGGTTAGTAAATTCATAAAAGGTAGGCATGCATCATCATACTTCAGAATTCAATCAAACCATCATGACTTGGATTGTGGCAATTTTAGTCTTCGACTAGGGTAGTACTGTAGCAACTTTAACACTTAGAATATAGTAGCTTGGGGGAATTCATGTCAAGGTACTCAATGCAAGTTAAAGGGGAAATGATTAGTATTGTTCATGATGTAAAAGTAAAGGATGTATTGCTCATGATTAGGATACTCTTGTATTTATAGTCATAAAAAAACAAGTTGTGGTATAGCTTCCCCAGTTGTGGTTACTGTTTTTTTATTAAGCTCATGAAGATTTATATGCAGTTTATTGTTTCTACTATCCTTGTGTTTTTGTGAAGAATGATTGAAGAATGTTATAAGTGTTCCTAGAGAATTATGAACATGGATATGTACAATTCCTTATATTTATTATCACTTTGTTTTATGTGATGAATTCATTTGCATGACTTGAGTATACCTGAAGCTCTCCTTGAGGTCCCATGAATGAACTTGAACACTTGTCGCAAGAATTTAATTTGAAAGAGTAGTTATAGATTGAAAGAACTCTCTCCTTACCTTAGCTAGCATTCATTGAAAGGAAAGGCTTATTTTATTCATATGCATTTGCATGGTTTGAGTCAGTCATCACACCACGAGTTGCACTTCCATCACCCAACTGAGACAAATATTCTTGGGCTTATACTTATGAGATCATTCTGTAATTTAAGTCTCCTAGCATACATTAAATGGGTTTTAAATTGAAATAATGTGTCCTACCATACACGATTATTCACAATATCACAATGTCATGCTTATGCTTGCTAATTAGGTTTAAACATTGTCATGCATTTTAGTCATTAGAAGTAGAAGAAATTTATTGTTAATGGATTCATTTAATTTGAAAGAGTAGTTATAGTTTGAAAGAACTCTCTCCTTACCTTAGCTAGCATTCATTGAAAGGAAATGATTATTTTATTCATATGCATTTTCATGGTTTGAGTCAGTCATCACACCACGAGTTTCACTTCCATCACCCGATTGAGTAATACAACCACTAAAATTTACACCCCCTAACTAAACACACCATAACCTCACTTGAGGAAATCAAAAGAATTTGGTAGTTAGGTAGAACACTGGGGATAGGCATCCAAATAATTTCCCCTTGTAATTTTTCATCTGAGACATAGTCGTTGTCTTTAGGGAACCAAAATCCTCTAGTATTTGTTGACACGGTCACGACCAGTTTGTGGAGGGGCTTCCTGTTGTTTCAGGGGTTAAATCGCCACGAGATTGAGAATCGAACGGACTATGTGGAATGCCGCACTCCACTTATCCCTAAGGAAACATCGATCATTGTCTTCCTTGTATTCTCCGGCCACCATACTGGTGATACAGGGGTGATAAGGCAGAAGCACCGAAAACCTTTTCCAACGTGTCATGAACAAGGTAGCTTAGTGACTTTTCTACTAGGGCTCTTTTACCCAGGATCCCTTTAGGTAGAGGGATATCCTTCAAATTTGGTCTCTCACTTCGTATTGTTCGACTTGGATTTCATCACCTTGCAAAGGATACGATTTGTCAAGGTCTCCAGCTCCTAGTTAGGAAGTTTGCTTGCATTTTCACCTTTTTAGAGGGTCTTTTTCTTTTTAGTGCTACTTGTTGGCATTCTGGCCACTTTTGTTTCAGCTCGCTTACTGTGACATCGGTCCCAGTATAGTTTTTTGAGCTCGTTTTTTTGGCCTACGAGCCTTGTCTTTTCATAGCTCCCCTTCTGCATGCTCGGTTGCTTTAGGGTTTTTGAGTTCATACACGGTAGTTACCAATACTTATTTGATGATGTGTGATGTCCTCTTCTCCTAGGTCTTCGATATGGTTGAGTTAGATGGTATTCTAAAGGGACTGAACACCCCTTCATGGAGCCACTAACGCTTGACCGTAGGAGTAGTCTAGAGGACCACGTGATCACATCACCTATGTGGAGTTTTCCATTTACTGTGATGATGGTCTTTCAAGTTATATAGAACAATGGTACATTTGAGAGAGAGATGAATGGTTGTACCCCACCTTGGTCGATTTTCTTATGGTCCTTTCATTTTGTCAATAATATTTTTGTGGTACCTTGCCTTTTACCTTTTGGGTGTTTTACTGATATTGGGATATCTTGTGATTTGTACCACCTTTTATGTTTTAGGTCTTGTGGGTACTATGGTAGTTTGTCCACATATGAGGTACACCCACTTTCTCCAAATTTTTATGTGTCTTTATACCCACTTTGTGCCACCCTCCTGACCTTAGTTTGGAAGATTGCATGCTATCATACCTTTTGGTGGTACTATTTGAGTTACAAGAGGTAGTTACAAGGAGATATTACATATATGAGGTAGTTACAAGGAGATATTGCATATATTGATTTGTACTGCCTTTTATGTTTTTGGTCTTGTGGTTATAACTATGGTAGTTTGTCCATGTTTGAGGTAGTGTACACCCCCTTAGTCCCAAGGGTTGTGAGTCTTTATACCCATTCTTTTTTTTTTTACTTGTACCTTACTGGTTGGTCTTTGTACTGAGCCTTTTTACTGTCACTGAATTTCTTTGATTGACCGTACCATATCCCAGTCATCTCTCTCTCTCTGGTTTGTGCTAGCCCTATCATAGGGTCACTTGGTTCCTAGAGTTGACTGGCCTCTAAGAGGCACAGGAATTTCTAAAAGTAACTCTTCTGAGTATATTACAGGAAACGTCTACACTAAGGTAATCAAATATGTGGTAAATAGTATTCATTAAGTAGCCAGGACTTGTAGCATTAGAGGAGATCCTATAACGTGTATGTGTAGTGTTTCATGTGTGATGTAGCGTTAAATCAAATAGTAAAAAACAACTCATAAATATTGCATGACTTTCTACTCTTAAGAAAGATAAATTGGTCGTCTTCCGATCATCACTTGAATGCCTACATGTTGACAAAGGGAATGAGGATCAAGTAAAATTATAAAAGGCGATACATGTCAACTTTTAAGAGGCGCTATGCCTTGCGGTTGAATCTAAACTTTTTTCCAATGGTGCAGGTAGAACCAAATAGGTATTTGTCTGATCTGTCTTCCTCGAGCGAGGGGAGTTTAGGAAGGCTAGAGGAAAGTGAGACATCCGGTAGGTCTAGAAGAATTGTATCAAATAGATGTCAAAAAACCAAAAGAAGATTCCATAGACGCAATGAATTTTTTCACGGTCAAGGGGGGGCATGTTCCTATGGTGATGAGACAAAAGACGATGAAGAGGTGCCCTTGAGGTACAAACATTTAGTGAAACAATGGGTACCGAAGGATCTTCCTCCACCGAACACTGATTTTTGTGTGAATGAGATGAGATATCGAATTGCACCATCGTCGATACATGGTTTCGGGTTGTTTTTCATGGATTACATCTTGGTCGGTTACGGGACATGTACAGAATTGATGGAGTATGTTGGACCCATATACAACTACAACGATTGGATGTGCCTTGTCCGATATACAAAAAGTATGCGTAGCTATGGATTGTCAACAAACTATTTACAATTGAAAGCCAAAAATCAAAATAAAGGAGGAACGTTGTACATGGACGGAAGGCCAAAGGCCACAGGGAATATTGCGGGGTTTATAAACAATACACAACCAGGGTCTGCAATTAAGCAACCAAACTGCGAATTTGAGGGGCGTGAAGGAAACCGTGTTTTTGTAGTTGCTATTAAAACAATATCTGCAGGGGACGAGTTGCTTATTAATTACCCTGTCAACCGAGTAGATACAAACAAGGTTACTATATAACATTTTACCCAACCTTTTACTAATAAATTAAACATCATAAGGATTTTTTGTTAGTTTATTTCGTTTAAATTTCCCATATTTACTTCGCAAGCCAGTGATCGGGATAAATCCCTACCAACAAATGGTTGGAGGAGAACTTCTTCCTCGACAGAGCAGGTATACATCTTTCTAATAGTACAAATATAATAAGAAAAAAGAGTTTTTATTTGCTTTCTTTTTCCATTATTAATAACTTGGTTTGTTTTATATAATGAAATTTATTTGATGCAGAACGTTGATTGGGAAATACACCCGTTGAATTTTGATCAGACAACAACACCCTCGGGGCAACAGGTAGACCTGATTTGAATTGTACAATTAAAATATGTCAAAATGTTTTAGTATTATATTAATGTTTCAATGAATATTTTGGTTTCGTTTATGTAATTTTCTAGTCTATGTTTTTGATGCAGGCCGGTTCCGTAAGGTTGGCCACACCAGGGTCCGCGCAACGGGTATACATCTTTGTAATATTAAAAATATAATATGAATAATAATTTTTTTGATGTGTTTTCTCATGAATAGTTTAGGTGACTTTCACTATGTTATTTTATTAGGGTGTTGTTAGGGGCAGCTCCCAGATATTAGCAGATTGGGGCAAGTCACCTATGACCATTGATCGAATGAGTGTATCGCGATCCTCGAGGTCGTAGGTATAATTCATTTCAATTGTACCAATATAATACGTAGCATAATGTTAATTTTGTTATGTATTTTTTATGTGATATACTAGTTTCGTTATGATAATGTAAACCGTGTTGTAATTTTACGAATCTATCATGATAGATGTGTTATATATGTTAATATAAAATTTGGAATCTATCAATAGAGAACTCAAAGTGCTTTATATATGTTTGTTGTAGCCCACTAGTGAATCGCAATATGAATCAACATCGCAAGATTTTTCGTTAGACCCTGAAGTGGCAGAGGTGCTTCATGATTGCGAAAAAATTGGTGAAGCCGCACACCCGCTAAAGATGGCAGAGAAATTGTTGAATAGATATACTGCGGAAATCCTTTCTCTAGTAATCCAGGTTCCGCAGACAAGCGCAATTAAAGAAAGGATTGCATTGTTGGAACATAAATCTAATAACTTGCGAGTAAGTTGAGGAATCTTGAATCATAGAATAATTCGTTTAAATCTTTATAATGTTCTCTTTTATATGATAGTATTGAACGTATAAGACATGGTGTGTATTTACACAATTATAAGGGACCACACAATATTGGTCAAGGTGGTGTTGGTCCCAGCGAGGCTCGTGGAGAGACTTCGCATCATGACCAAATGACTCCACGTAGTTCGAATCCTTCGCCATTGTTGTCAACCGAACAGTCGGCAACATGTTCCGAAACACCATGGACCCCCACTGTAAGCGCAACAGCCGCTACTGATCAACACACAACGGATCGTCCACAAGAAGGGGTCGACACCGAGTCCCCTATCAATTTTGATGTCGAACAAGCTACATTTTGAGGATCTTCACGTGTCAAAAGCATGGGAACACTAGAGACAACATTTTTGGTGGACAAACATCTCATCCCAATAAAGATACCGACAATCCCAGGTAATTAATCATAGTTGACCAGGTTAATTAGTGTTTATAATTTCATTGTAATATACCGATAAAACGTTTTTTATCAACTAATTATGATCATGGCATGATTGTTGTGCAAGAAACAATGTTTTCTATAAACATATGAATTGTTGATGTATATGTAACTTCAAAATGTATTTCATATATGTATATTATATTCCTATAGAGATGTTATTATTCCTCTATACGGAAGTGTCGTCATTTATATTGTAAGTGTCGTAACTTATACTTGATGGGTTATTAGACCACCTTGTTGGGGTCGGCCCTGTATAAGTCATGTGGGTTGAAGGGTTATTAGACCACCCTATTGGGGGTCGGCCATGTGGGTCAAAGGGTTATTAGACCACCAAGTGTGGGGTCGGCCCGGATTAAGTTAACCATGGGTTAAGCTAGACATGTAGGCCCCATTAGTTTATTGGGAAGGACAGAACAAGTATAAATAAAGATCGGGAGATCTCTATTTGATCATTCATTCACACGCTTCTCTCATTCGGAAAGTGGCGCACTTATGAGGAGGAGGCTCTGCTACTAGGAGAAGACTATGTTGAATATTGTAACTTCTAAGAATATTATATTTGTACATTATTTATTTCGGAGATGTTTCATCCCTCCGAGGTGATTCTATTATGTATCCGGAGATGTTTATTCCTTCAAGAAGTTGTGGTAACTAGGGTTATTAGACCCACCATGTGGGGATCGGCCCTGAGGTTATATTTTAGGGGTTATTAGACTTCTCCAGGAGAGGTCGGCCCCATTAGGTATTTTTGGTGGTCGGGAGTTAGTATAAATAGAGGAGGTGAACTCCTCATTAGACACACTTGCTCACTTGAGAAAAGTAGCGCACTTGTCTGGGAGATTTGCTAAGGAGGTGAAGAAGGAGGGAGCACATCTTGTATTTTGGTTGATCATCTTATTGAGGAAAGCTTTGCTGGGTTTTCTACCCCATGAGGGTTTCCCAGGGCAAATTTGTGTCTATCTTGTGATTATGCTTCTTTCAGTGATCTTGCTAGTCTATTTGGTTTAAACTTAACATGGTATCAGAGCTAGACTAAATAGGACATCTTTCACAAGGTAAGAATCTCTCTCTCTCTCTCCGGTGAAGTTTAGGGTTTCAGCAAAAGGTTGGTATTATTGAAATCTGATTACATGGCTGGATAGCCCTTCTCAAGACAAATCTTTTGAGCTCTAGATCGAACTTTTTGGTTGGGTAGAACTCCGAGAAAGTTAAACCCTAATTCTACCAAAAGTGCGATAAACCAGAAATTGGTTTCAGCAGAAAGTTAGTATTGTTGAAATCTGATTACATGGCTGGATAGCCCTTCTCAAGACAAATCTTTTGAGCCCTAGATCGAACTTTTTGGTTGGGTAGAACTCCGGGAAAGTCAAACCCTAATTCTACCAAAAGTGCGATAAAATTCTGTTTCAGGATCCGGAAAAGTAAAAGGTAACTGTTCAAGTAAGTACTACTCTGTCTCTTGGACTCCCCCAAGAGAAGATGGCTCCAAACACTAAGCTTGAAGACAAGCTAGAAGGTTTAGAAAATTTTCGGGCATGGAAATACAGAATTGGTCTCATTCTTGAAGAGAATGATCTTGCTCATTATATCAAGGATGAAGTTGCAGAACCAGAAGGAGATGAAGCCAAAGAAAAACATAGGAAGGATTTGATTAGGGCAAAGAGAATCATAGTTGATTCTATTAAAGACCACTTGATTCCCCAAGTGGCCTCCAAGAAGACTCCAAAGGAGATGTATGATGCCCTAGGAAGAATGTATGAAGGAAAGAACATCAATAGGAAGATGAATCTAAGGACTCAATTGAAGAGTACCAAGATGCACAAAGGAGAATCCATTCAAGACTACTTCTCAAGGGTCTCGCAAATCAAGGAGCAACTAGATGCAATAGGTGATACTCTTGATGAGGATGAACTTGTGATGACTACTCTCAATGGTCTCACTAGACCTTGGGAATCATTCATACAAGCCATGTGTGCCAGAAAAGAGAGCATGAAGTTTGATATAGTATGGGAGGATTGTATTCAAGAAGAAGCTAGAGTAGCCAACAGAGAAGCTCTTCTCAAAGAGGATGACCAAGCTTTGGCCACCCATACCAAAAGAAGAAGAATGAGTCATCTCAAGAAAGTTGACCACAAAGGATCTCAACACTTCTCTAGACCTAAAAAGAGAAAAGGACCCATTCCAGTAAGAGATCTATCCACAGTCGAATGCTACAATTGTCATAAATTAGGACACATCTCCATATTTTGTCCTTCACAAAAGAAGAAGGTTGTCCAAAAAAGACACCATGCACATATGGCAGAAAATGACAATGAAGAAGAAGAAGAAGAAGAAGAAGAGGTAGAGGTAAGACCTAGAAAGAAAAGATATAAAGTGAAGAAAGAAGATCCAGAAGAATATGTCCTATTCTCTACACTCTCTGGATCTGTATCTCCTGGAGAAGATACATGGCTTATTAACAGTGGTGCTTCGAAGCACATGACAGGTCAAAGAAAGACTTTCTCAAATCTTGAAGAAAAGTCTTCTTCACAAAAGGTATCTCTAGGAGATGACTACCAATATCCCATCAAAGGAATTGGTGAAGCTAGCTACAAGCTAGATTCTGGAACCCCCTTGAAGATGAAAGAAATCTTATATGTACCAGGTTTAAAGAAGAACCTACTCTTTATCTCAGCACTAGACAAGAAAGGTTTTAGAGTGGCCTTCATAGATGGACAAGTACTCATGTGGTCCAAAGGAAAGACAATTAAAGATGCAGTTGCCATTGGTGAAGAAGAAGGAGGTCTCTATAAGCTCAAGGGTCATCCAGAAACTGCCCTTGCTCATGAGATCTCTAGCCCCAGTGAGCTATGGCATAGAAGATTAGCTCACATCAACTATAAAGACTTACCCTATGTAAGCAAGGTAGTCATAGGATTACCAGATTTGAAAGCTGATCATGATGGCTCATGCAAAGGATGTAAGAAAGGGAAAAATTTCAAGAACCCCTTTCCAAAGAGTGAAACAAAGACTAAGAACATTTTGGAGCTAATACACTCAGATGTATGTGGACCAATGCCCACTACTTCTCTAAGTGGTTTTGAATACTATCTTTCATTCATTGATGACTATTTAAGAAAAACTTGGATATACTTCCTAAAAGGTAAGAATGAAGTCTTTGGAAAATTCAAAGAGTTCAAGGCTCTAATAGAAAATCTCTCAGAAAAGAGAATCAAGATTCTCAAAACAGATAATGGCGGGGAATTTACCTCAAAAGACTTTTGTAAAGAAGCTGGAATCAAAAGGGAACTAACTACTCCCTATAATCCCCAACAAAATGGGGTGGTTGAAAGGAAGAATAGAACAATCATAGAAGCTGTGAAGACTATGATACATGACCAAGATCCTCCCATGTATCTATGGGCTGAAGCAGCCAAGACAACAGTATATGTGCAAAATAGATTATCTCATAGTGCTCTTGATTTCAAAACTCCAGAACAAGTGTTTACAGGAAAGAAGCCTGAGGTAAGTCATCTTAAAATATTTGGGTGTCCTGTATACATCCACATTCTAAAAGAAAAGAGAACCAAGTTAGACCCTTCTGGTAAGAAGGGAATATTTGTTGGGTATTGTGAATCATCCAAAGCCTTCAGAATTTATATTCCAGGTTTTCATCACCTAGAAAGAAGTAGAGATGTAACATTTGATGAAGAAGCAGCTCTTAAGAAATCCAGAAAGTGCCAACTTGAAGAAATCTATGAAGAAGATACATCTCCCAGAATCACAGAGGCTGTGCCCATTCCTGAAGATGATTCACCAGAGGATCATGACTTATTGGAACCACAAGAGCCTCCTATTTCAGATTTATCTAAGAAAAGAAGGCCAGCATCGGCTAGAGATATTATTCAAGGGGATGAAAGATATGGAGCTCCTGAAGGCTCCACTAGATAAAGAAAGAAACCAAAGCTAGTATCCAACTGTATGGCCTTGATGTGTGATCTTGTGGATCAACTAACTACCAGCTATGAAAAGGCAGCTCAGAAGAAAGAATGGGTAGAAGCAATGACAGAAGAGTATCAGTCAATAATGAAGAATGATGTTTGGGATATAGTCCCCAAACCAAAAGATAAAAGTGTAGTTTCTTCCAAATGGATTTTCAAGATAAAACATGCTGCAGATGGTAGCATTGAAAAATACAAGGCAAGATTTGTAGCCAGAGGATTCTCTTAGAAAGAGGGAATTGACAATGAAGAAACATTTGCACCAGTTGCTAGGTATACTTCAATTAGAACTATCATGTCACTTGCATCCTTGATGAAGTGGAAATTGCACCAAATGGATGTTAAGATAGCTTTCCTGAATGGTGTAATTGAAGAAGAAGTATACATAGAACAACCACAAGGATTTGAGGTCAAGGACGGAAGGACCCATGTATGCAAACTGAAAAAGGCTTTATATGGATTAAAGCAAGCTCCCAGGGTTTGGTACGGAAGGATTGACAATTTCTTAACAAGCATGGGCTTTACCAAAAGTAAAGCTGACCCCAATCTTTATCTCAAAGTGATGGATGATGAACCAGTTATATTGTTGTTATATGTAGATGATCTTTTTCTAACTGGAAATGAGAAACAAATTATTGAAAGCAAGAAGAAGCTTTCTTCAGAATTCGAGATGAAAGATCTCGGATTAATGCACTACTTCTTAGGCTTAGAAGTATGGCAAGAATCAAAAGGGATATTTCTAAATCAAGGTAAGTATACTGTGGAGATTCTCAAAAGATTTGATATGTTGGAATGTAAAGCCATGGCCACTCCCATGGACTCCAACTTAAAGTTATTGGTTAATGATTCATCAGAATTAGTGGACATAACTCTATATAGACAAATCATTGGATCATTGATGTATTTAACAAATAATAGGCCTGATATATGCTTTGCTGTAAATAACCTAAGTCAGTATTTAGTAGAACCTAGAAAGGTTCACTTAATAGCTGCAAAGCATGTAATGAGGTACCTAAAAGGTACATTAGATTTTGGTCTATATTATCTCGGAGGTCATGAACTCAGGTTACATGGTTACTCAGATTCTGACTTGGTAGGGAATGTCTCAGACAAAAAAAGTACATCAGGTGGATGTTATGGTCTTGGATATGCTATGGTTTCATGGTTCAACAAGAAACAATCTAGTGTGGCCCTCAGTACTGCTGAAGCAGAATATATAGCTGCCTGCTTTGCCAGCTGTGAAGCAGTATGGCTTTGGAAACTATTATCTGGAGTGCTTGACTTAGAAATGGATCCCACTGTGATTATGTGTGATAATCAAAGCTGCATTAAGATGACTGAAAATCCTGTGTTCCATGATAAGTCAAAACACATTGAGATCCGATATTTCTATATACGAGATATGGTGCAGAGAGGAGCTATCAAGCTCGAGTATATAAGCACTGAGGATCAGATTGCTGATATCTTGACTAAACCTCTGTCTCGAGTGAAGTTTGAATACTTCCGAGACAAGCTTGGTGTAGTTCAAAAGGACCCTCCTCGAAAGGGGGAGTAGCATAGTATCTGATAACAAGTCTGTCTCATCAATGATGAGGTTACCTATTTACTGCACTTAGTTACTTAGAATTATTTTAGATTTAGGACTCTTATATTTTTACTTTTGATGATAGATGTATACATGCTTTTGATGATAGATGTATTAGTGAGAATATATGATTTTGATGATAGATGTATTAGTGAGAATACATGCCTTTGATGATAGATGTATACATGCTTTTGATGATAGATGTATTAGTGAGAATACATGCTTTTGATGATAGATGTATTAGTGAGAATACATGATTTTGATGATAGATGTATTAGTGAGAATACATGCCTTTGATGATAGATGTATACATGCTTTTGATGATAGATGTATACATGCTTTTGATGATAGATGTATTAGTGAGAATACATGCTTTTGATGATAGATGTATACATGCTTTTCATGATAGATGTATTAGTGAGAATACATGCTTTTGATGATAGATGTATACCTGCTTTTGATGATACATATTTTGATGATGTGGATACATGTTTTGATATACATGTTTTGATGATGAGGATACATGTTTTGATATACATGTTTTGATGATGAGGATACATGTTTTGATGATGAGGATACATGATGCCTTAATGTATTGAGTATATTTGTACTTGTATGAATGAAGATACTTGTACCCATGATAGACATGTGAGGGGATTGGATCATCCCTAGACTTCAGTCCTAAAGAGAGCCGTAGACATATGTCTTCGAGAATGAAGTCCTTAGTAGACATGTGAGGGGATTGGATCATCCCTGGACTTCAGTCCTAAAGAGAGCCGTAGACATATGTCTTCAAGAATGAAGTCCTTGGTGGACGGTTGAGGATTAAGTCATCCTTGGACGTGGTCCTAAATGTACGGTTGAGGATTAAGTCATCCTTGGACGTGGTCCTAAATGTACGGTTGAGGATTAAGTCATCCTTGGACGTGCTCCTAAATGTATGATTGAGGATTGGATCATCCTCGGACTTTGGTCTCTTGAATTGAGCCGTAGACATGAGGTCTCCGAGAATTGATAGGACTGGATCGTCCCTGGACTTCGGTTCAAAAGGTACATGATAGGACTGGATCGTCCCTGGACTTCGGTTCAAAAAGGTACATGAGAGGACTGGATCGTCCCTGGACTTCGGTTCAAAAAGGTACATGATAGGACTGGATTGTCCCTGGACTTCGGTTCAAAAGGTACATGATAGGACTGGATCGTCCCTGGACTTCAGTTCAAAAGGTACATGACAGGATTGCATCATCCATGGACATAGGTCCTAAAGAGAACAAGATTGATCATATGATGACGATGTTGTTGATCGTGTGATGACGATGCTGATGACGATGTTGATGATCGTATGATGACAATGCTATTGATCGTGTGACGACGATGCTGATGATCGTATGGTGACGATGCTGATGATCGTATGATGACGATGCTGATAATCGTGTGATGACGATGCTGATGATCGTATGATGACGATGCTGATGACGATACTGATGATCGTATGATGACGATACTGATGATCGTGTGATGACGATGCTGATGATCGTGTGATGACGATGCTGATGATGATGTTGATGTTCCAGTAACTAGTCAAGTTACTGATGATGTTGAATTGAAGAAAGCTTTCGATGATTTATAGATGTATAATGTATGATGCAGTCATTAACTCCTTGCTCCTACAGATGTTGTTATAATATCCTTCTCGTTAAGGGGGAGTGTTGAATATTGTAACTTCTAAGAATATTATATTTGTACATTATTTATTCCGGAGATGTTTCATCCCTCCGAGGTGATTCTATTATGTATCCGGAGATGTTTATTCCTCCAAGAAGTTGTGGTAACTAAGGTTATTAGACCCACCATGTGGGGGTTGGCCCTGAGGTTATATTTTAGGGGTTATTAGACTTCTCCAGGAGAGGTCGGCCCCATTAGGTATTTTTGGTGGTTGGGAGTTAGTATAAATAGAGGAGGTGAACTCCTCATTAGACACACTTGCTCACTTGAGAAAAGTAGCGCACTTGTCTGGGAGATTTGCTAAGGAGGTGAAGAAGGAGGGAGCACATCTTGTATTTTGGTTGATCATCTTATTGAGGAAAGCTTTGCTAGGTTTTCTACCCCATGAGGGTTTCCCAGGGTAAATTTGTGTCTATCTTGTGATTATGCTTCTTTCAGTGATCTTGCTAGTCTATTTGGTTTAAACTTAACAGACTATCTCTTGTATTCTGGTTGTATCATTGCTCTATCTATCTCTGAGGAAGTTATTGGGGTTTTTCACCTTTATGGTTTTCCCCAAGTAAACTCTGTGCCTCTTGTGTGCTTGCATTATTGTGTCCATGATTGATATGCTGTAGATTTGTTGTACATATTGTTCTCTCAGTTAAAATCCTAGATCAGATTGAAGTAAATTTTGAAAATTTAACATGGTATCAGAGCTAGCCTGAAAGAAGGCATGATATGGCATGTATGACACTTGTTGCACTTACGATGCTAGGGCTTGATATAGCAAAAACCAGTCATCGTAGCACTTTCGCTATAAATCCATTTTGGAGAAGGTTTCGGATATGAAATTGTTACAGGTCGAAGCTAAGATCCCCATGTACCTTGTGTCTAAACGAAAACCTCTAATTTGTTGTACTTTGTGATTTATGATCTGTTCAATATAGGGTTTTTGCCTCTTCCAGATCTGAGTCATAAACAGGTGACCTGGAAAAAAAAGGTCATAACTTGGGCTAGGAAGCTCCAAATGAAATTTCGTAAAAGGTTTCAAGTAGTAAACATAATGTACTATATCAGGAAACTTTTTCAGAGGCCGAAGTTGAACCAGTGACACGTGGAATGCCGTACAAGTTCGATCTCCTGTTTTATCCCATAAACAGGTCACGTTGCGACACTTTGCATAAATCTCTCTCAGAGAATCCAATTGAGGTCAGACCTGTCGGGATGGAAAGATGACAGGTCAGGATACCACAGAAATAGTTTTTAGAACCTGGGAATTGAAAAGTGTGGAGTTACACTAGAAACAATTAGGTACATATTTTTGTCAAAACATAATTATTTTTGAGCACCTTCATTCATGACTTCCGGAATTTAGGGTTTCGGAGAAAGTTGGAATTTTTTTAATCGGAGACTACGGATGAATGCTACTATCAAAATAGAAATTTAGAGACCAATATCAGAATTTTCGATTGGGTAGAAGGCCGGGCTTGATCAGACCCTAGTTTGGGACTTTGATCGGAAAAGTGGAAATTTAGGGCTTCTGCAAAAATAGGAATTTTTGAAATATGTGACCACGGCTAGAAGCTCCTTAGAAAAATAGAATATTAGAGATTTGGATCAAAACTTTTGATTGGGAAGAAGGGTGGGCTTCATCAAACCCTAGTTCTGGGTCATGTCCAGTGAATCCGAAAGTTTCAAAGGCAAATTTGAGGGGTGAAACTTTGCAGTTTTCAAATTCTGAGTATACTAGCTTGATCAACTCATCAAGGCGCATATTTCTATCCTTTCGGAAGTTTGAAATTCAAAGTTTGAATTTTTAGGTTTTCTTTGACAAACCCTAATCCAGCTCCAGATCCAGTTCCTGCAAATCAAGTGGATTGGGTTAATCCTAGAAGTGAATGGATTGGTCACCTACATAAGTGAAGAAGTTCCTGTTTCAGAGGGAGACGAGGCTAAGGCCTTACAAGCAAACTCGACAGGTATGACTTATCCAGGTATGTTTCGAGATTTGTTCATGATTAAGTTTATGATATGTTTGTCTTCATATTATTACGGTTAGTACAATCTTGATTAAATTTAGACTTGTCGTATCACCTTAATAAAATTATGAATGCATGATAGAATATATTCATTGATTAGGGTGTTGACACTTGTGATTGTACTAATGCATTATGGTGTTGTATGAGGTTTATGTTGTCTGATAACATGAAAGGTACACCAAGAAAGAAAAATCATGTTCTAGTTCAAGAACATATGATCATGATGACATGAAGACAAAGATTCATCCATTGTCATGGATCTCTTATAAGATCTACTTACGAGGTATGCATAACTTGGTTCTACAATGGATAACTTATGAGACATGCAGGTTACTAGCACAAGTCATTGAAGAGAACCAAAAGACATTATGGGTATGTTAGACATAACTAGCTAGCATGCTAATCCAGGTATGTTTTTCCTATATCAAGCTAGAATCCTACCTTGTGTTAGGATCTTATACTGTTGTGTTGTTGATAATGATTATTCAAGAAGTCATAGGTTTGAATAGTCATGGTTGTATGCATATTATGTTTCTTACCATAATTGATGATATGACTAACCAGAAGAATCATGAAGGTATAGGTTTGAGTAATCACGGGTTTAGGCATATTATGTTTCTTACTTTAATTTATGATATGACTAACCATAAGAGTCCTATATAAACCTTGAATACTAATGCTTATTATTTCTGTTTGAAATGATCATGACTATACATGCTTAAGATTATTGTGTTTTGATAGTATTAAGAATATACTAATGAATGTATGATTATGTATGAGACCTCAACGATAACACAATGATGATACTAATAAGCATGCATAGTGATTAAGGATGGATATAAGTTCAAGGATAGGTAATCCAGGAATCAAAGATCAAGAAGGAGCACACTTCAGTAGTTTCTGCAAGGATCAGATATTCAGAGGGAGTTGACCACTTCTCACAATCCACATCAGAATGGAGTTGCAGAAAAGAAGCAAAGACTGAGAGGGAGTCAACCCAACAACCAAACAAAGATAAGTATTTGAATTATCATTTCTTACATATTTGTTTGTTTAAATAATGTTATTCAATGATGTATATGCTTATGTTCCTAGACTTAGGTTGTGTATTATGCATATTAGAATAATTGCATTAATGAGCAGTATACTACTAATATGCATGTGATGGGTAAGTGGCCTATGGCACTATGCAACATTCCATTGCTACTTATCTAGAATGAAACCTCTTTGCTGACATGTTGGGAGTAGTGCAAACTCTTAAAAATGTTCTGGTAGAGATTGGAAGGCATCTAGAAAGTTACAGGATATGGATAAATGTTGTATTGAAGCATTGGCTAAGATAATTGCATGATTGTATGACATATTTCTTTATGTGTAAGAGTTTGTTCTGAAAACCATAAGATGTTTTCTAAACATGCAATTTAACTTGTTGTGTAGGAAAGATCGTATACCATCACCTACAAAAGGACTACAACATTTGTTCAGCAACAAAGTTATCTATTGAAAATATTGAAGATATTGAAGTTCCCAGGATCTGGGAAGAATGCCATGATTGAGGAGTACCAGTCGATCATGAATATGTTTGGGATGAAGTCCCAAGACCTGAAGGGGAGTCTGTAGTGACTTCCAAGAGAATCTACAAGATCAAGCATGCTGCAGGTGATAGCATAGAGACTTTTGCTCCTATAGCCAGATACACTTCCATTAGATCAGTACTTGCTTCAGCTACAGTGATGAAGTGGAAGATACACCAGATGGATTTCAAGACAACCTTCTTGAATGGTGTAGTTGAAGAAGAAGTGTATGTGGAGCAGCCACTTGGTTCTGAGACACATGACAGGGAGTCATATATGTCCAGAACTTGGTATGGTAGGATAGACAACTTTCTATCCAGTTTGGGCTTTACCAAAAGTAAAGTGGATTCCAACCTTTACTACAAGGTTGAGGAAGGCAATCCAGTGATACTACTTTTGTATATGGATGACCTGTTTATTACAGATGAAGATAGATTGATTGCCGACACGCAGCAGAAGCTTGCTGCCAAGTTCGAGATGAAGAACTTGGGGATGATGCACTATTTGTTTTTTTGGCATGGAGGTGTGGCAGAGTGCAGAGGGAATCTTCCTTGGACAAGGGAAGTATGCAGTAGAGATCTTGAAGAGGTTCGGGATGATGGACTGCAACGCTATGGCCACACCTATGGCATCAAACCTGAAGCTTCTGTGTGATGCTTCATTTGATCCGGTTGATGTCACGATGTATCGTAAGATGATTGGGTCCTCTATGTACCTGACGAACACGAGACTAGATATTTACTTTGCAGTGAACACATTGAGCCAGTTCCTGACAGATCCGAGAGATGTTCACCTGGTTGCTGTAAAGCATATTTTGAGGTACCTAAAGGGTACGGTTGATTATGGGCTCAAGTATGATGCGAATCAAAAGTTTAACCTGCAGGGTTATGTTGATTCATATTAGGTAGGCATTGCTGCAGATAGGAAGAGCACTTATGGGTGCTGCTTTAGTATGGGATCAGGTGTGATCTCTTGGTTTAGTAGGAAGCAGTCCTGCGTAGCACTAAGTACATCCGAAGCAGAGTATGTTGCGATGGATGAGCAGGTTGCAGATGTATTGACCAAGCCGTTGGCTAGAGTGCAGTTTGAGTACTTCAGAGAGAGGCTTGGTGCACTTCAGATCGAGGTTCCTTCGAAAGGGAAGTGATGAGTTCGGAAGATGTAGATGCACATGAGCTTTTCTGACATGGTTGATGTGTTCTCCCATGGTCGTGATGTAATTGTTGAGCCATTCTCACATGGTGGTAGATGTGTTCTCCCATGGTGTAGATGTAAGGGTTGAAGCCATTTTTCACATGGTGGTAGATGTGTTCTCCCATGGTGAAAAAGTAAGGGCTAAAGCCTTCCTCGAATGGTGGTAGATGTGTTCTCCCATGTCGGTGGTGTAAGTGTTGGATGATGTGCATCTGGGATGTGCTTTGTGGATGATGAGATGATATGAAGAGGACGATGCTCCAGTTACTGCTCTGTATGTATGCATCATGTTGGATGTTGGATATGATCAGTTGGATCATTTATATGTATGTATGTATGCATCATGTTGGATGCTAGAAATGATCAGTTGGATCATTTATATGTATGTATGTACGCATTATGTTGGATGATGGATATGATCAAGTGGATCATGTATATGTATATGCATCATGTTGGATGCTTGGACTATGTATCTGTGTATGTATCAGGAGGATACATTGTATGATCAGGTAGATCATGTATGTTGATATATATCAGGTATGATAAGGTGGAACAAGTATTTGTAGATGTATCAGGTGGATACATTGTATGATCAAGTAGATCATGGATGATGATATGTATCAGGAAGATACTGTATGCATCAGGTGGATGCATTGTATGAGCAGGATGATCATGATGAAAAGCTTCAGAATGTTGCTCCAGATGACATGCATCAGGACGATGCAGTGTTGATGATCAGGATGATCATGTGTACATTAGGATGATGTATGGTGAGTATCAGGTTGATACTTTGTGGCCATGGAACAGGTTGTGCAGATAAGCATATAATTTGGCCCTGGGAGGTTTGCAGATAGTCTTGCAAGGTTTTGCCTATGGCATGTAATGTGGCCCTGGGATATCTGGCAAACGCTCTTTTGAGGTTTTTCTTTGGAAGGACATATGATTTGGCCCTGGGAGATCTATAGATAATCTTGCAAGGTTTTGCCTATGGCATATAATTTGGCCTTGGGATATCTGGCAGATGCTCTTTCGAGGTTTTGTCCTATGGCATATAATTCAGCCCTAGGAGATCTGATAGGTTGAGCTATGTGCTCGTAATAAGTCCTGGGATGCTCTTGCAAGGTTTTGCCATAACCACATGTAATATGGCCCTGGGAGATCCGATAGGTTGGGCTGTGTGCCCGTAATAAGTCATGGGATGCTCTTGCAAGGTTTTGTGGTAGGTGTCACATGTAATAAGTCCTGGAGATCTAGACAGGATGAAAAGGGCCTCAGATGCTCTTTAGGGTTCTTGCTAGTCAAGAGACTCTTTTAAGGTTTTGTGACAGTCACATATAATATGTCCCTGGGAGATTCGACAGGTAGAGCTGTGTGCTCGTAATAGCCTGGATGCTCTTGCAAGGTTTTGTGACGCACGTAATAAGTCCTGAGATTTCCATAGTATGGACAATGACGATGAAGACCTGCAGGTGGTGGGCCTACATCCAGTATGAAAAAGGACTGGCTCTGTAGAACTTCCTATGATGAGTAGATTCAGAGATTGATTGAGATAGCAGCAGCAGTGACAATGACGATGATTAGAGGATGATGATTCGCTGATGATGATCCAGAGAAGAAGACTTGTGCTAGTAGACCTGTGTCGAGAAACACCTTCCTAGTTAAGAGGGAGTGTTGATGTATATGTAACTTCGGAATGTATTTCATATATGTATATTATATTCCTATAGAGATGTTATTATTCCTCTATATGGAAGTCTCATCATTTATATTGTAAGTGTCGTAACTTATACTTGATGGGTTATTAGACCACCTTGTTGGGGTCGGCCCTGTATAAGTCATGTGGGTCGAAGGGTTATTAGACCACCCTATTGGGGGTCGGCCATGTGGGTCAAAGGGTTATTAGACCACCAAGTGTGGGGTCGGCCCGGATTAAGTTAACCATGGGTTAAGCTAGACATGTAGGCCCCATTAGTTTATTGGGCAGGACATAACAAGTATAAATAGAGATCGGGAGATCTCTATTTGATCATTCATTCACACACTTCTCTCATTCGGAAAGTGGTGCACTTATGAGGAGGAGGATTTGCTGCTAGGAGAATACTATATCTTTTATTCTGGTTGTATCATTGCTCTATCTATCTCTGAGGAAGTTATTGGGGTTTTTCACCTTTATGGTTTTCACCAAGTAAACTCTGTGTCTCTTGTGTGCTTGCATTATTGTGTCCATGATTGATATGCTGTAGATTTGTTGTACATGTTGTTCTCTCAGTTAAGATCCTAGATCAGATTGAAGTAAATTCTAAAAATTTAACATGAATGACTTTTGCTTGGAGATCTTTGGTCCCACCATCCGAACAAGGTGGGATAGACAACTGAAACATTTAAAATATGAACTCACTAATCGGTTGGTTGGCCTGTTCGGGGAGAAAACCTTCAGTCATGACAATGTCTTGAAAAAGTCTTGTCAACATGTGAAGGTTGTCTGAGACCAATATAGGACACACCTCGAAAGAAACCATAGGTATGAGCGCCCACCAATGATTCTAGCAATGGAGTGGAGATCTCTAGTGGAATATGGAAAGGAGAAGGCTCTGAGAAGAGAAGGCAAGCTAACAATAGGCACAGGGAGGTATGCAATACTTTTCGCAATGTAATTCTAAACCTTATTATCCTTGATTTCTATATCGAACTTGGAACATCTAACGTATTTCAACACTTGCATAGGCTACCAGACACATCAAAGGCCACAAAGGCAAGACTAGAAAAAATAGGTCAGCACAAGCTTGGCCCTGGTGGTTATTCAAATTTGGCGGCACGGTTTATAAGTTTCGAGAAACCAACAATGAATACAAATAATAAATTGAAAATTACTTTTCATTTTATTGCACCGTAAAATGTTAATTAACGACGATAAGCAAATATGCAGGCCGATCAATTCAATGAAGTACCCACAGAGGAAGACATGAAGCTTGGCTTCCAGGAAGGCTTTGGAGCTGTTGTTGAATGTAGAAGAAGCTTATCTGGGCAAACGCAGTCTTGTGGTACCAATCCATCCGGCGCACAGGTATATAGAATCTATATAGTTTAATGAAGATTTGTCGCTTGTGGAATATTTTCATTCCAAATACCTGATGTAAAATATAAAGTAATGATCCCATTAGTGTCGAGGAGGGACAACAGCAAATCGATGATCAAGCTTCAAATCCCAGTAATGAATTTATTCATATACTACAATTTCATGTATAGCATTGCAAATGGTGACCATTAATTGTAGTTCACTGTATTTCAACTACAGAGAATGTAGAGGGTGAAAATGTACAGGTTGAGACTAGACAAGAACATCAACAACATGATTTGGTCACACCTGGTAAAAAACACCTCCGTAATGAATTTTTTTAAATGAAAAACTTGTCATTACAATAGCAAAATATAACGATGTAACATTTTCACATCGTTGCAGCAAATCCGAACCCCTTGCCGCAAAATCCAGGTCTAGAACAATAATCAGCTAGGATATTGCAAACATCACCAAAAGTGCCTGCTAAAGAACCAAGAACTGGAAGAGAAAGTCCAGATGATGTAGATGGTCCTCTCATACATTATATACCACTGAAGAGATGAAAAACTTATAAAAAGAAGGATGGGAAAAACAACTTCTAAATATTTTTGATAACAATATATCGTCCACTATTTTTGGTCTAATGAATGAATGAATGGTTTAATGAATGTTCTAATGTTTTAATGATTCTGTGTAGTAAACTGTTACCTTCGTTGAATTTCAACTTTTATTGAATGAATGTGTTGAATGAATGATTAATGAATGGTGTATTGAATGTTATCTTTTATTGAATGAATGTGTTGATCGACTGAAATGATGGTTTAGTTAATGTTAGCATTTATTGAATGAATAATGGATGAAAGTTCATGATGAAATATGGATGAATTTGCACATATTTTTTTTTTTCAAGTACATGCATTGGGTATGGGGAATTGAGAGTGATGTGAGGGGAGGGGGGGCATAAGAGCTTCCACCTTCATGTGGTTGGACCTGTTTGGTAGAGAATATGAAATTATTCTCGAAACAGAGAGGAGCTCAATGAATGGCTACGATGATGGATTTCTACAACCCACTCACGTGTTGTCTAAATTTTGACAATTTCTTGGAGCTTGTTGTGATTTTTGGTTGCTCCTCATAACCAATTTCCAGTTTCCACAACATCAAAGGTCGAGTAAATGATGCACTGGAATCAATATCCTTAACCTTCTCTTTAATTTCCTTGGAATCAATATCCTTAACCTCACATTAAACCCTTCCAAATTGGTATATTTACCATTCAAGGCTGGCTTCTTCTGAAGCATGATATTTGCAACTAAGCTAGCATACACTGACAACAATTAGAGACATGTTGCTGGTTGTGAATGTTCATCCTTTTTTTAGGAATGCAACTTGAGCATAATGGCTCCTCCTACGCTAGGAAATTAAAGTCAACAGCAAATTAAAGAAAACATATAGTTTGCATCGAAAAAATAACAGGGTACGAACTGAACTGAGGAGATCCGAACCTACGACCTATGTCTAGTTCCAAGGCTACCACCTTCAAGCTTGAAGTGCAGCTGGAAAGGGAGACCACCTTCAAGCTCGATTCATTCTGCATGCATTTCACAATGGGAGATGGCGGGCTACCACATTCAACCTCGATTCATTGTGTATGCATTTCACTATGCAATCGTCTTAGATTCTCGTTGCGTTTTCCCTCTATTAGTTTATCAATTCAGTATGACCCACGCCCACCGTCCGAGGAGTGTTTCCGCAGTCTTGAGTTCCAGCTTGAAAATGGTGACGATTCATTCTATATTTATGTTTCCCTTAAGCTGCAATATGGCAAACTCATAGTTCACTATCAAGATTTCTTTGATCGTCAGCTTTGTCAGACAAACCTTAATAGTGAACTATGAGTTTGTCATTTGCAGTCGAAGGGAAACGTAATACCATGAATCGTCAACCGTTTCCAGGCTGAAACTGAAGACCGCGGAAACTCATTGGATGGCAGAAATTCAATGAATGGTTTAATGAATTTTCTAATGTTTTAATGATTCAGTGTAGTAAACTATTACCTTTATTGAATTTCAGCTTTTATTGAATGAATGTGTTGACTGAATGATTAATGAATGGTTTATTGAATGTTATCTTTTATTGAATGAATGTGTGTATCGACAGAAAGAATGGTTTAGTGAATGTTAGCATTTATTGAATGAATAATGGGTGAAAGTTCATGATAAAATATGGATGAATTTGCACATATTTGTTTTTTTCGAGTGCATGCATTGGGTATGGGGAATTGAGAGTGATGTGAGGGGGGGGAGGGGCCATAAGAACTTCCACCTTCACGTGGTTGGCCCTGTTCAGTAGAGAATATGAAATTATTCTTGAAACAGAGAGGAGCTCAATGAATGGCTATGATGTTGGATTTCTACAACCCACACGCGTGTTGTTTAAATTTTGACAATTTCTTGGAGCTTGTTGTGATTTTTGGTTGCTCCTCATAACCAATTTTGAGTTTCCATAACTTCAAAGGTTGAGTAAATGATGCAATGGAATCAATATCCTTAACCTTCTCTTTAATTTCCTTGGAATCAATATCCAGCTTAACCTCAAATAAATATAAGTGAACAAAAGAAAATGCAAGAAAGAGATTAAACTTGCAAAATATAACACTTGTATTATAAATTCAAAGAGAGAGAGTAATGTTCATGGGCCTCTTGGAGAGGATGAGCTCCTTTGAGCAAAGCTTCAATACAATATCAATCTTTGACAAAACAATATACATCCTTCTAGCGCTATAAATAGTTTCTTAATAACTACCAAAACCTTAACTACATGCAATCTCAAAATTAATGACTACCAACCACCTACTGGTTATTTAATAAAAATGAGTCTTTTACATTAAGTAACTACCCATTAACTATCTAATGAGCCTTATTCAAAGAATATGATCTCATACATGAATATACAAACTCCTGAGTATACCAAATTAGAGAAGTTAGGTAAGAGTACCTTGACACAATGGAAGCACACTACCATCTCTTTGTGATGAATATGCCACAATGTTACATAACTTCCCAGACCTTTTATTCTGCTTCGTGGAAAGCCTGTAGTCCATAAAGTAAGTTCCGTAGACACTAGCACTTGAGACTTAGAGTACAGTCTTTTGTGCCACCTTAATAGGCACCCACTAGCCTGTAGGTCCACTTGAATAATGATTGACTCCACCGCTTAATACAATGACTCTAATACAATGGATTTATTACAATGGCTCTATTCCCTTAGGCTAATCCGCTGCTAATACAATGGGAAGAGCATAATGGGGTTCTCTGTTATATATATATGTAATTGTTCTACATATTTCCACAATAGAGATAGAATATATTGATTTCTTGTAGTATGAAAAATTATATTTGAAAAATGCTATTTGTTTTTTAAATGTATTGGGTAGTCGCTTAATCGACGACCCAATCATGACGACCGTAGGGTAATATCCGACGGTTTTGCAATACGTCCGACAGCTCGGAACGTCGGATTCATTTGTTTTTCTATGTTATCCACGTCGCTTAACCGACGACCTCTCCGACGATTGCAGGGTGATATCCTACGCTTGTGCTATACTTCCAATGGCTCGGAACGTCGGAACTGAATTTTTTTTTATGGCAAACACGTCGCTTAACCAACGACTAAACCGACGCATAATCGATGGTGAAAGGATGGTATCCGACAAATATTGGAAGTTAACACTATCGCTTATCCGACTACCTGTGAAGCTGGAGGAATTTGGTTAACCAACGAGGTATGGTGGTCGAATATCCGACGTCTTGAACTATGTTGGATTTTAGCCGATATCCCACCGACGATAAAAAAAGCCTGGAATTGTCGGATAGTCGACCATAGGTTGTAGCAAATTTGACTTTTTCGCCGTCAGATTTTGGGTCAAAAAAACTTAGTGAGGCAAGGATTTTGATATATGTAATTATTTGTTGCGGTGTGAAGTTTTTTGGGCTCTATAGACCATTTAGCATCTTTGTTTATATGTAATTTGGGGCATATATGGATTTCACTTGATGTTATTTTAGTTGTATGCACTCTTTATATATACACATGAGAAAATCTGCATATTTGTGTATAATGGTTTTGGATCTAGAATTCATTAGAATTAATAGTTCTATCATGTATGATATTATGGGATTGACATGTAATCAAACACATCAACCTTCCTATGTATCTTGATGTTGGTAGAGCCTATTGTTGAACTCCTCTGTCTTGACCTTAACCAAAATGCACCCTTCACTCAAGTGAAAACATGTATTAAGCATGGGAAGGCTCTCTACCCTACCTTAAAACTCGGATTAGGAAGTTTCATCAAAACTATAAGGTGTTGACTAATGTCCTTGGAGGACCAACTTCGATATTCTGGTAGAGGCAAGGGCTAGATCCTAGAGGAGGGGTAAACAGTGCTATTGATGAATAAAATCCCAATATTGGAAAGGATTTTGATATGTTATTATTTGTTGTGGCATGAAGTGTTTTGGACTCTATAGGCCATTTAGTGTCTTTGTTTATGTATTTTGGGGAAGATATGAATTGTACTTGAATTTTTTTTTTAGTTGTAAGCAACCTTCCTATATACATGAGAAACTTTGGATATTTGTGAATATTGGTTTGTATTCATAAGGATACTCATGTATATATATATGTATCTAGTGAAATTGATTTGATTTTTACGAGTAAATTAAGGTTCTAATTTTCTTTGGGCATACAAATGTTTGGAGTTATGGTCTAAATTTCTTTTAGGGCATACAAATTAAAAAAATTCTGGATTCAATTCATTTTAGGGCATAAAAAAAATATATATATATAGAAATTAGAAGGGTGTAATTTGATTTAAATAATTGAGGTTTAGGATATTGGTGCTCAAGGTGGAAGATTTGGGCTCTATGACCTCAAAACACATTCACCACTACTCATTATGTCGCTTGCTCTGTCGTTGTCGTGGAGGAAATGACAGGCGCGACCCGTTTAAGGCATAAAACATGTTTTGAAAAACGCATACGCTTTTAGTAGCTCACAACTCGTACGTGTTTTAGGACTATATAACAAGTACGCATTTTTTAAAAATATCCTACTTGGCCTTCAATGTGGTAGGCATGGGAATAGGTTTGGCATGGCCAGGATTGCTTGGGATCAATTATCTTTTATGGAACTTGAATGGGTTTCTTGAATCTACCATTGCATCTAAAAGGCCCCTCAACTTTGTGTAATCACCCATAGTAATTTGGTTTAATCACAAAGCCTAGGTACTTGATTCCCAAATACATATTAGCCATCTCAAAATAAAAAAGATTTGAAATCCATTCTATGGACCCTGCATCCAGATTTATAAAGGAAAGATATTATTTGAGAGGGTTATAGAGCGTACTTGTAGCTTCAGATAATAGATATATGAGAGCTTTAATCTTAAGGATTTCTCTTCTACTACCATCAGAGAACAATAATATATTGTCAAAAAAAAGTAGATGAGTGATAGATAAAGGTCCTCCAACATGGAAACCTTTGAGAGTACTATTGGATCTGGTGAAAGTAAGAATTCTGCTAAGCCCTTCCAAGATTAAAAGGAATAATAGAGGATCTAGTGGGAATCCTTTCCTTATCCCTCTTCCAGGTTTGAAAAACTGAGAGGCTGATCCCTTAATGAGTAACAGGTTGCACACAGGAGAAGATCTAATTAATCATAGAGAGATGGAAACCAATCTGTGTAAGGACCAATATAAGGAAGGTCCATTTTACTCTACCGTATGCCTTCATCAAGTCAACCTTTATGACCACAATGGGGGAGTGTTTTAGCTTTGCGGAGTGGAGAACCTATTGGGGAATGTCAATGGCGTCATGTATCTATATGCCCTCAAGAAAAGCGAATTGTTTAGGTGTAATATCTTTCGAGAGTGTACTCCTGATTCTATTGTCAAGAACCTTGGCAATAAGCTTGTAAACACAATTACATCATGATATGGGTCTTATCTCTTCCATTCTTTCCACTTTATCAAATTTTGGAATAAGAGTTAAAAAATTGGAATTAAAAGCTGCCAATACTTTGCCTTTAATCCTAGATTCTTCTACAATAGCTATAAGGTCTTCTCCGACAACATCATGCATACCTAAGTAAAATTCAACTGGCCATCCACCAGGGCAAGGGATTTTGTTGCTGTGCAAAGAATTAATTTAATTCTTGAGCTAATCTCTGGAGACAGGTTCATTAAGAGTGTGGTTCTATTCTTCAGTAACAACCCTGGGAAAACGTGCTATGATCTTGAGCATGGATGATAATGGAGCTCTATGGTCCTCCTTGTATAATCCATAAAAGTACTTCACACCAAGATTAACAATATTATTGAATCCTGAGAACTTATTCCCTCTTTCATCAGTCAGTCTTTCAAATGGAATTAATATGCTCCCTATGTTTGATGTAGTTGTGATAGTACTTTGTGTCGTTGCCACCTTTTTAGAGCCATATGGCTCGACGTTTAAGCATGTGAGTTGCTTATTCATCTAGAAGGAGCTTCCTTCTTTTATACTCGAGCTCCATAATATGAACCTTCCGCTTAGACGTAACAAAGCCTTCAAGAGAGTTTAAATAATAGGAATTTAGTTGTTTCTCTATAGCAAGAAGTTCCTTCATCTGTGTCTTCTTGCATTGGTCCACCCAATCTGGTATATTAAGAGATTTTAAATTTTTAGATTGAGCAAGGATCCATGATGATTTCACCAGGTTATGAAAACCATTATCAGGAAGCCATGTAGCATTGAACACAGGGAAATGATCGGAGTCACCTGTAGTCCCGATCCACTGTTTAATACTGGTGGCCGAATGCAGAATACCTTCATTAATAAAATTCTCTCATACATGAGGCAAAAAACTGGGTCAGGTGCATATCTTAGTGGATTCTAATATAAATGTATGTAAATACAGTTTAAATAAAAAATATGTAGTTTATGTATTGTGAATAAATTTTATAAAAACACACATTTAATGATGCCTTCAAATAGTTTATTTTTTAATTTAGTATTAAATTATTGTATAGAGCTTTCTCTTATATACAATTTACAAATCATATATATTTTTTGCAAATATTGCATTTTGGTTCTAGAGTCGGAATGTTAACCTGTGAGATGCCAACTAACCATTTTACATTAAACAACAACCCTCCTAAACTTGATTTATCATATAAAAGAGAACCATTTTACAGTAAGCAACATCCATATTATATTTTGTTTATAAATGCTACATTTCTTATTGTTCTCAATTATTTATCATTAATACTATATTTTCTATCATTCCCTAGTTATTAATGATTATCTATTTCTGGGAGATAGATAAAAGTGTTGATGTTTCTTACTAAGTGATGATCAAGAAAGAGAATCACCAATATTCTTACTACAAGGATGATCAAGAACATGATCATCAACACATTGACTATGAAAGACAAAATACATATAAACAACATTTTGCACACATTCAAACCAAGTTGGCTTGGTGCCATTCCTACTCATCTTCTATAGCCAAATCTTGATATCTTTCTGGAATTTGTATGGAAACCTAACTCATCAAAGGAACGATACTTATTGCCTGACTCTGAGCACGAGAGGTTAAAGGAGACCATTGGTATTAGAGGTGATCCTGATGGTCTATTCGAATGACCATAGGTCGGTAATATGGTATGTGGTTTGCATGTTATATTTTGTTTTTATGTTATATGTATGTGGTGTACATGTATGCTATGATTTTGTTTCATGGTCTCATTGATTATTGACATTAATATTTTGACTATTGCAACCGAACATTGACAGCTTGATAGATTGATAAATTGCATAATTTTTTTCATGGAACCTAAATTGATAAATTGGACAAGCTTTGTCATGGATCCTAAGTACACCATAATATCTACATCCTCGTGCCCATTTTCATGCTCATTGTCACCATCATCATCCCCATGCTCATTGTCTATCCCCATTCCCATTGTCACCACCACCATGCCTATTTCCACCATGAACATTACCACCATCCTCCTCCTTCCCATGTTGTCACCATCACTATCCTCTCCTTCACCATAATATTCTCATCCATCATCCACACAAATCTAATGGTTAGATACCTAATTTAGAAATGTAGAAACCAAATAAAAAACATAGAAACCTAATCTAGCCTTAGAAACATAATATACCCTAGAAACACAAATATAACCCTAGAAAACTAATATCTATGCATATAAACCTAATCTATACTTAGAAACCTCCATCACCATTTGAATCCAAACCATTATGCTACAAATATGCACAAGAATCCAAAAAACCCTAGTTTGTGCATTCATGTGCATCCATTTGAATCCAGACTTCAAGCTGCAACTATATATGCCTGCCAAAAAAACTTTGTATATTAATGTGCTACAAATATGCACAAGATTTCAGGAAACCCTAGTTTGTATTCTAAACCCCTAGCATATAAATCTTAGCCTAAAAACCCTAGTTTGTATATTTCTAAACCCATAGCCTATAAATCCTAGCCTATAAACTCTAATTTGAATTCTAATCCCTAGAAACCTTAGTTTGTATCATAGAGCCTAATTTGTGTTCAAAATCCTTAGAAACCTCCATCATCATTTAAATCCAAACCATTATGCTACAAATATGCACAAGAGTCCAAAAACACCTAGTTTGTGTATTCATGTGCATCCATTTGAATCTGCACCATTGTGCACAATTATGCACAAGAATTAAAAAAACTTCATGATGCAACTATATATGCATGCCAAAAAATATTGTTATATTCATGTGCATCCATTTGAATCCATACCATTGTGCTACAAATATGCACAAGAGTCCAAACCCTAGTTTGTGCATTCATGTGCATCCATTTGAATCCATGGTATTGTGCACAATTATGCACAAGAGTCCAAAAAACTTCATGATGCAACTATATATGCATGCCAAATTTTTTGTTATATTCATGTTCATCCATTTGAATCCATACCATTGTGCTACAAAGATGCACAAGAGTCCAAAAAACCCTAGTTTGTGCATTCATGTGCATCCGTAAGAATCCAAACCATTGTGCACAAGTATGCACAAGAGTCTAAAAAACTTCATGCTGCAACTATATATGCATGACAAAAAATCTTGTTATATTCATGTGCATCCATTTGAATCCATACCATTGTGCTACAAATGGTATATTCATGTGCATCCATTTGAATCCACACCATTGTGCACAATTATGCACAAGAGTCCAAAAAACTTCATGATGCAACTATATATGCATGCCAAATTTTTTGTTATATTCATGTTCATCCCTTTGAATCCATACCATTGTGCTACAAAGATGCACAAGAGTCCAAAAAACCCTAGTTTGTTCATTCATGTGCATCCATTTGAATCCACACCATTGTGCACAATTACACACAAGAGTCCAAAAAACTTCATGAAGCACCTATATATGCATGCCAAAAAACTTGTTATATTCATGTGCATCCATTTGAATCCATACCATTGTGCTACAAAGATGCACAAGACTCCAAAAAACCCTAGTTTGTGCATTCATGTGCATCCATAAGAATCCAAACCATTGTGCACAAGTATGCACAAGAGACTAAAAAACTTTATGTTGCAACTATATATGCATGCCAAAAAATATTCCTATATTCATGTGCATCCATTTGAATCCATACCATTGTGCTACAAATATGCACAAGAGTCCAAAAAACCCTATTTTGTGCATTCACGTCCATCCATTTGAATCCACACCATTGTGCACAATTATGCACAAGAGTCCAAAAAAAATCATGATGCAACTATATATGCATGCCAAAAAATATTGTTATATTCATGTGCATCCATTTGAATCCATACCATTGTGCTAAAAAGATGCACGAGAGACCAAAAAACCCTAGTTTGTGCATTCATGTGCATCCGTAAGAATCTAAACCATTGTGCACAAGTATGTATAAGAGTCTACAAAAATTCACGCTGCAGCTATATATGCATGCCAAAAATATTCCTATATTCATGTGAATCCATTTGTATCTAAACTATTGTGCTACAAACACGTACAAGATTTTAAGAAACCCTAGTTTGTACTCTAAACCCCTATCCTAGAAATCCTAGCATATAAACCCTAGAGTGAAGCCTATAAATCCTAGTATTTAGCATAAACATATATATTTGAATCTAGAACGTTTCAAACATCTATAGTTAAATATCGAATGTCTCAAACATCTATATTCGACATCTAGCTAGAATATAACTTTGAATTAGATTATTTCTATTATTGTTAAAAAACCTAAGGGCAATGGGAACATATGAGTTTGGTGTTCCTCAAACGTTGAACACCAATTTTAAAATCCCTTTGAACTCAGTGGGATATACCAAACTTGGAGATATTCAAAACACCAAGTTTTCCTTGAACACACTATACACACTTGCAGGACTTCCCGGAACCCAGTTTTGTTGCACGGTTGGAATTCTAAGCCCCCAGTAGTGATTCAATGGGTGTCCCTGAAATCCTTTAGGATGCGAGTTGTAACGGGACATAGAATGGTGACCATGGCTGGGATCGATGAAACTTCAACTACATTGGATTCAATTCATCAAGATAGTGCTAGGGGTGCTCCTCTCTTTCGGGTCCATGGCACAGAGATCATCTTCTAGGTTGATTTTGGAAACTAGGGTTTTGCTAAATAAGGGACTTTGCAATTATTGCACATAGGTGTAAAATTCACAAATTAATAGACTGGGAACTTGTGGCTAGTGTTCCCAGGTGAAAAATTCACATACACACTTGCAGGACCTCCCAGAACCCAGTTTTATTGCATGGTTGGAATTCTATGCCCCCGGTAGGGATTCAATAGGTCTTGTCCCTGAAATCCTTTAGGGTGTGAGTTGTAACGGGCCATAGAATGGTGACCATGGCTTGGATCGATGAATTTGTAAACTCCGTTGGATTCAGGACATTGGGATATTGCTAGGGGTGCCCCTCTCTTCCTGGTCCATGGCACATAGATAATCTTCTAGGTCAATTTTGGAAACTAGGGTTTTTCTCAATAAGGACTTTGAAATTATTGCACATAGGGTTCAAATTTGCAAATTCCTTGACTGAGAACTTGTATATAGAGTTCCCAGGTGGAACCCGCCTAGACATACTTGCAGGACCTCTTGAAACCTAGTTTTGTTGCACGGTTGGAATTCTATGCCCCTGGTAGGGATTCAACAGGTGTCCCTAAAAGAATTTAGGGTGCGAGTTGTAATGGGCCATAGAATGGTGACCATGGCTCGGATCGACAAACTGTCGACTCCATTGGATTCAAGAAATTGAGATAGTTCTAAGGGTGCCCCTCTCTTCCAAGTCCATGGCATAAATATCATCTTCTAACTCGATTTTGGAAACTATGATTTTGCTCAATAAGGGACTTTGCGATTATTGCACATAGGGGTCAACTTTGAAAATTACTTGATCGGGAACTTGTGGATAGCATTCCCAGGTGGAACCTGCCAAGAAACACTTGCAAGACCTCCCGAAACTTAGTTTTGTTGCACAGTTGGAATTCTATTCCCTTAGTAGGGATTCAACAGGTGTCCTTGAAAGCCTTTAGGGTGCCAATTGTAACAGGCCATAGAATGGTGATTGTGGCTTGGATCAATGAACCATCAACTCTGTTGGATTCAATTCATCGAGATAGTTCTAGGGGTTCCCCTTTCTTCTGGGTCCATGACACAGAGATCATCTTCTAGGTCGATTTTGGAAACTAGGGTTTTGCTCAATAAGGGACTTTGCAATTATTACACATAGGGTTCAACTTTGCAAATTCCTTGATCGAGAACTTGTGGCTAGTGTTCCCAGGTGGAACCTACCTAGACACACTTGGAGGACGTCCCAGAACCCAATTTTCTTGCACGGTTGGAACTCTATGCCCTCAGTAGGGATCCAATAGGTGTCCTTGAAAGCCTTTAGGGTAAAAGTTGTAACGGGCCATAGAATGGTGGTTGTGGCTTGGATTGATGAACCGTCAACTCCGTTCTATTCAGGACATCAGGATAGGGTCTAGGGTGCCCCTCTCTTCTGGGTCCATTGCACAAAGATCGTCTTCTAGGTTGATTTTGGAAACTAGTTTTTTCTCAATAAGGGACTTTGCAATTATTGCACATAGGGTCCAAATTTGAAAATTACTCAACCGAGAACTTGTGGCTAGCGTTCCCAAGTCGAACCTACCGAGACACACTTGTAGGACCTCCCAAAAAACTATTTTGTTGCATGATTAAAATTCTATGCCCCTGGTAGGGATTCAACACTTGTCCTTGAAAGCATTTAGGGTGTGAGTTGTAACAAGCCATAGAATTGTGACTGTGGCTTGGATCGACGAACCATCAAATCCATTGGATTAAATTCATCAGGATAGTTCTATGGTTTCCCCTGTCTTTTGGGTCCATGGCACATAGATCATCTTCTAGGTCGATTTTGGAAACTAGGGTTTTTCTCAATAAGGGACTTTGCAATTATTGCACATAGGGGTCAAATTTTTAAATTCCTCAACTGGGAACTTGAGGCTAGCGTTCCCAGGTGGAACCTTCCTAGACACATTTGTAGGACCTAGCAGAACCCTGTTTTGTTTCACGATTGGAATTCTCGGTAGGGATTCAACAAGTGTCCTTGAAAGCCTTTAGGGTGCAAGTTGTAACGGGCCATAGAATGGTGATCGTGGCTCGGATCGATGAATAGTCGACTACTTTGGATTCAGGTCATCATGACAGTTCTATGGGTACCCCTCTCTTATGGGTCCATGGCATAGATACAATCGTCTAGGTCGATTTTAGAAACTATGGTTTTTCCCAATAAGGGACTTTGCAATTATTGCACATAGGGGTCAACTTTGGAAATTCCTCGACTGGGAACTTGTTGCTAGTGTTCCCATGTGGAACCTTCCTAGACACACTTGCAGAAACACCTGAAACATAGTTTTGTTGCATAGGTAGAATTCTATGCCTCTGGTAGGCATTCAACAAGTGTCCCTGAAATCCCTTAGGGTGCGAGTTGTAATGGGCCATAGAATGGTGACCGTGGCTTGGATCAATGAACTGTTGACTCCGTTGGATTCAAGATATTGAATTGATGTTAATGATACCCATTTCCTATGGGTCCAAGGCCCAAATATTCCCTTATAGGACGATTTTGGAAACTAGGGTATTAGTGAGTAAGGGTCTATGCATTTTTTGCACAAAGGGGAAAACTTTACAATATTTTGATTTTGATTGTGTAACTAGACATTCAAAGAGTGGCACTCAAACCTACCACATTTCACTATTAATAGATTGTTATGTTCTTAGTGTGCCACGTCATTTGACATGTCCTTATTGTTTCACTATATTTGCATTTTGAGCAATTAATGTTGTTTTTAAGAATTCAAAGTTCGAAATGAAAAAGCGAGGTTATGTTTTATCGATGATATCTCTCTTATCCTTTCTATCTTTGTCAGTTTCCTTGACTTGTCCTTGTGGTTTCTTAGGAGCCACTTGCAAAAAACAAATTTGTTGGGCTTGCTAATCTCTTTCATTTGAATTGGACAAGTATTAAAGTCATTTGTAAATTTTTGTGGGGTATATAGTTATTCATTTATGTGGGAAAAACAGGTGCATCACTTAGGTGTGTCAACTATGTGCATCATTTATGTTAGTTAGGTTCTTATGTGGGTAAGGTGCTTATGTGTTCCACTTGGTTGGGTCAGTTGCTTATGTGTGTTGGGTGCTTATTTGTGTTAGGTATGTTGCAAAGTGACTTAGGTAGTTAGGATTAGGATCATTAGTAGGTTTAGTGTTGGGTTTTTTTGTAATGTCCCTTTTTAGAAATTTATTAAAATGGTGAAAGTTTCAATTTTTCCACTAGTTCGACCCTTGACTAGTATTGGTTTCTTGATCTCCAAATGGATCCAAATGATCCCAACTTGTCACAGAAGGTATATGGATGGTATTAGGACATTATTATGAGGTTCATGGATTCTTTAGAGTCTTCAAAAGGATTCTTCAACTCTCCTTAGGATTCTAGCCAAGGTAGGGGAATTGACTAGCAATTTCTCTTAACTAGTATTGGTTTCTTGATCTCCAAATAGCTCCAAATGCTCCCAAATTATTACAGAAGGTATATGGATGGTATTAGGAAATTATTATGAGGTTCATGGATTCCTTAGAGTATTCTAAAGGCTTCTTCAACTCTCTTTTTAATTCTATCCAATGTAGGGAACTTGACTAGCACTTAGGGGTTCAATTCCCCATGGGTAGATGCTGGAAATGGCTCTCCAAATGCTATTGGAACCTCTCGGATGTCTGAATAGAGGGATGGAATATATAAGGGACATCAATATAGTCTCATATGCATCACCATTCAGTTTATTAATTCTGCTACAACCCTCTTAAATCAGATACAAAAATATTAGTTTCGACATAGGGGGAAATGATAGTAAATCTTCACAAATGGTTATGAAACTTGAGAATATTGCTCCAAATGCTTGTATAATGAATATGAAACTTCTTCAGAATATTAATGGAAATATGCACAACACTAATACATCATACATTGACTGAACCATTCGAATTTGATACCACTTCAAGTGTAAATAACAAGGTATTGGGGAAATGACACCATTTGTTCATAGTTTAACATTTTTACATCAAATATCTTTGATTTTTGACCTGAAAGTATTATGAGAAGTCGAAATAGAGTATATATATCATATTACAAATATATGGGTCCTCAATATCTATCCCAAAGAGTTCATCACCTCAACAAGTGTGCCTCTCCTCAAGGAGCAAGAATATGCCAAGAAATAGAAGAACGGTTGTAGAAGAAAGGTGAAAGAGATGCTACCATGAGCTGCCCTGTAGCTTCAAATTGTAACAAAAGAATCCATTTTATCTCCAAATGAAATGTCTTAATGGTCTCTCCAATTTCCAATTAGGATGGGAATCTTTCACCCTCGAAATTGGTGCTAAGGCAAGTAGAGTAACACTCCAGTAGCTCTCCTCTCCAAGTGCAAAATGTAAAATGATCAAAAGCTACCATCCTGCTTTGTTATTATATTTTATAAACTTATAAGGTCATCAATGGGTCGAATTCTTTCCAAGATCTTCATGCCAACTCAAGTTGGGAAGAGATTCCCAAGTATGCCATTTGTCCTTCCAATTCTAGCCCCCTCCTTCTCCAAATTCGAATTGGTGTCTCTTTGGATGCCCTAACTCACTTGGGAGCATTCTTGGAGGATATTTTTAGCCCTTACATGTCATTTATGTCATATTTCAGCATTAATATCTCATTTGTGTGATAGGTGTCATAGCATCTTCATCATTGTTGTTATAGAGCTAGGGAATCTAGTCCAAGTGTCCAAGAACCTCTCCTTTGACTCTTCCTCTTCCATGGGAGTTACAATTCCATCCCAATTCAACCTATGATGCATATTTACAAGTGTATGATCCTTCCAACTCATCCCAAGAACAATGGAATCCTTATGGATTCGAATTGACAAGAGGAGGATTCCATATGGCATAGAAAATCTAGCTTGTGTGGGTCCCACATCCTCCATGTGTCTTCATGATCAATTTCCACTTTGATTTTCTATTGTATTTATTTATTTAGATAATTTATTAGATATTTATTCCATTCTAATGTTTAAACATCATTTATTATCCCCCTTATTTCAAATCCCAATGCTTCCACCCCCAACCTAGGGAACTAGTAATTTTCCTCCATGACAGTTCATTTGGATGGATATATTACAAACTTGAATTGGGAATTTCTCTTAATGTGACCCACCTTGTCCATTTGGATATATTTCACATTATTACTAACTTGGACATCATTCTTAGCAATTATTTGACCCTTAGCATCAATTTGACAAACTATCATGAGTATGGCCAAGGGGCTTAGGCCATTGTGACCCAATGCAAAATTTTGGGACATGACAAATCCTCCCTTCCCAATATTTATTGTCCTCAATCAATTTCAACAAATGTATGTGGAAGAACCTACTTTCTTTCCAAAATTTTGGTTCCCAAAACTTCTCTTCTAAAACCTTGAGTCAAGCCACCCATGCTCTACAATTGTGTGTTTCCAAAAGCAAGGAGATGTGGGTTTTCTTTTTCATTTTGATATCCCCTGTAAAATCACCACTAAACACCAAAATCTTAATTAAATCCATCAAACCATGTTTGCACAATTACTCTTTACCTCTTTCATATTTTGGAAACCCCTTATGATACCACTGCATAATTATTGAAGTTGCCACTGAGTTTCCCAAGTTTCAGTCTTCGAGATTCCATGAAGATTTTAGAGAGGAACCACCATGCTTGCTGATGCACTATTATGATTAAAATCACTTTTTTAAGTGTGGAATCCATCTCCCATACTGCTTGTTTCCCCAAAAAATTGAAATCAATGGGACTAAAAATTATCCCAAGGTCCCATTGCTTGTATTGCACTCCAACAATTAAGAGTGATCTCCAACTCATACCATCAGGTAAGAGAATTAATGGATCCCATTTTCTTGTATGCATTCTTCCAAACATCATGAGTACAAAATATATATCATCAAAGTACATAACAACATAATGAAAATGTACATCAAGGAGGTGCTTCATCAAAGAATCATGAAAGTGCTTATACCTCCAAGTAAGTAGACCACCATTTTCCAAGTGCATACAAGCTTCAAGTGACCAATAAAATATGCTCCAATGACATAGGTGAGGATCCCATGTCCTATAATGCTGCTCCAAAAGGATGTAATATGCATCAAAATAATCAGCCATGTGTTCTTTCATCCAAGAAGTGAATGAAGAACCTCCACTAAAATCTGAACCAAGTAGGGAGCAAATAAAACAATAAGCCTTCAAGAGGCTCACATAAGTAGAATTTGTGCATCCATGAACATGTGTATCATCAAGAAATAACAAAGGATGTTTCTACCAATAAGAATTTTCTCCAATCATATATCTCTTCACCCAAGTAGTGGATGAATTTCTTCCAATATCAATTGAACTAAGCAAGGAGCAAGGAAAATCATGAGTCTTCAAGTGACTCAAGTGAACATCATAAGGGAATCCATGTAGATGTGTTCATCATAAGGTAACAATGAATGCTGCTGAAAATGTAAATAATAAGTGGCTCCAATAATGTCATCATATAGAGGAGAGATAGGAGTTTCATGCTCCTCATGTGGCACCATAAAAAATAAACCTTTCGCCCATACTTCATTAGGATGAATGTTGCAAAATATGGAAGTGTAGGATGTAGGACAAAGAACCAACTCACCCAATTGATCATAAAGTACAGGCGTGTCCTCATGTGAATGCTCCATAATGGTAGGATCATGCACCTCCCTCAAAAGTGAAAAACATTCCTCATAGGTTGATTCCAAGGTAGTGGAATCAACTTCTTCAAAAAATGTGTAACCATTTCCAAGAGGAAACTAAAGTTCCTCTTCCACCATATCAAGTTCTTGGATCTCATCAATATCATCTTCAAACACATCAGGCACATGCAAATTTCCATGTTTCTCATGATCTACCATGTCACGAGAATCCTCCATGCAATCTACCATATGACAATTTGAAATATAGGAGGAATAACAAGTATATTGCAACCTTTCAAGAAGTTGCTCATTTTGAATTTTGAGTTTATGAATATCCTCATTATTCTTCAAGTATGCATCATGTCACAATTCATTAAAATCAATAAATTGTTCCTATAAAAAAGAAAAGACATGAAATTACCTTTGATGTTGCACATTGCTCTTTGAATCTTCTCCATGTCTTCAAGGAAGGATGGATCCTTCAATGAAGAAACTCCCCAACAAGAATTTGACACCAATGCTTGAGTGTCATGGAGTATGCTAAGGGTCTCTTGGATCTTCTTTTCATTCATCTTCAACGACCCTTCAATAAAATGAGGCTCTTGTAAATGAACCTCCCCATCTTCTTCCTTCTTACTTGGACCAACTTCATGAAGCTCAAGTGGTGATGGGAAGTTGATCTTGTTTCTTCTTCAACTACTACAAGGTCTTCATTTTTATGCTTAATGGAATTTTGGCTTGCAGCAACACTTTCAAAAGTTATCTCTATGTCACCAACATAGAGGTGTGAGCACCCATCAGTAGGTACTCCCTCATAGTTTAAGCATCCATCAGTAGATGCTCTTTGATTCATGTCCAAGGTAGAAAGTGTCTCTTCCCTTTGATCCTTCAAGCAAGCTAATGCATTTTCCCCCTTGGTTTCCTTAAGATCAATATATTTGGAATCTCTTTTTGAATAAACCCCAAGAACTCTCCTCAAGTAGGACATACATGCATTCCCTGAAGCTTCATATATTTCATTCCTCTTTTCACTCACACACATATGATTTTATATCCAAGGTATTTTACAAGAATGGCATAAACCTTTCTTCACTAACTCCACACCTTCCTTTTTTGGTCTATTTTCAAACACCCAATCAGTAAAGTCTTCGAAAGGAGGGGCCTTTTTTGTATTTCCCTTATACCAATCAAGATATGTCTGATATTGTTTGGGCAAGGTTTTACATGTTGCTCTCAATCTTTGTAGTTCATTTATGGGATTATCCTTTGGTAGTGTGACACACTCATCTTCATCAGATTCAAAATCATAATAATAACCCTCTTTCCTTATGAAATTGTAAGAAGTGTTTCATGATGGCACCTCTTCCTCATACCATTCACATTCTGCTTCATATTGCTCACAATCATCTACATACTGCTCATAAGAATTGTACTCATAGGAGTCATCATAATAGTAATACATGGCTGCAAATTATTTTTCAATGTATGATATTAATTCATAGGTGCAAGGACCATGCTCTGATACCACTGTAATGTCCCTTTTTATAAATTAATTAAAATGGTGAAATTTTCAATTTTTCCACTAGTTCGACCCTTGACTAGTATTGGTTTCTTGATCTCCAAATGGATCCAAATGATCCCAACTTGTCAAAAAAGGTATATGGATGGTATTAGTACATTATTCTAAGGTTCATGGATTATTTAGAGTCTTAAAAAGGCTTCTTCAACTCTCCTTAGGATTCTGTCCAAGGGAGGGGATTTGACTAGCAATTTCTCTTAACTAGTATTGGTTTCTTGATCTCCAAATAGCTCCAAATGATCCCAAATTATTACAGAAGGTATATGGATGGTATTAGGACATTATTATGAGGTTCATGTATTAATTAGAGTCTTAAAAGGTCTTATTCAACTCTTCTTTGAATTCTTTCCAATGTAGGGAATTTGACTAGCAATTAGGGGTTCAATTCCCCATGGGTAGATGCTGGAAATGGATCTCCATATTCTATTGGACCCTCTCTGATGTATGAAAATAGGAAGGGAATATATAGGGGAAATAAATATATTCTCATATGCAACACCATTCATTTTATTAATTCTGCTACAACCCTCTTAAATCAGATACAAAAAGACTAGTTTCGACATAGGGGGAAATGATAATAAATCTTCACAAATGGTTATGAAACTTGAGAATATTGATCCAAATGCTTGTATAATGAATATGAAACTTCCTTAGAATATTAATGAAACTCCATACAACACTAATACATCAGAAATTGACTGAACCATTCGAATTTGATACCACATCAAGTGCAAATAACAAGGTGATGGGGAAATGACACCATTTGTTCGTAGTTTAGCATTTTTACATCAAATATATTTGATTTTCGACATGAAAGTCTTCTGAGCAGCAGAAAAAGGGTATATATATCATATTACAAATATATGGGGCCTCAATATCTATCCCAAAGAGTTCATCACCTCAACAAGTGCGCCTCTCCTCAAGGAGCAAGAATATGCCAAGAAATAGAAGAATGGTTGTAGAAGAAAGCTGAAAGAGATGTGACCATGAGATTCCATGTAGATTCAACCTGTAACAAAAGAATCCATTGTAGCTCCAAATGAAAGGTCTGAATGGCGTCTCCAATTTCCAAATAGGATGGGAATCTTTCACCCTCGAAATTGGTGCTAAGGCAAGTAGAGTAACACTCCACTAGCTCTCCTCTCCAAATGCAAAATGTAAAATGATCAAAAGCTACCATCCTTCTGTGTTATTGTGTTTTATAAACTTCTAAGGTCCTCCATGGGTCAAATTCCTTCCAAGGTCTTCATGCCAACTCAATTTGGGAAGAGATTCCCAAGTATGCCACTTGTCCTTCCAATTCTAGCCCCCTCCTTCTCCAAATTCGAATTGGTGTCTCTTTGGCTGCCCTAACTCACTTGGGATCATTTGTGGAGGCTATTTTTATCCCTTACATGTCATATATGTCATATGTAAGCATTCATATCTTAATTGTGTCATAGGTGTCATAGCATCTTTATCATTGTTGTCATAGAGCTAGGGAATCTAGTCCAAGTGTCCAAGAACCTCTCCTTTGACTCTTCCTCTTCCATGGGAGTTACACTTCCATCCCAATTCGACCTATGATGCATATTTCCAAGTGTATGATCCTTCCAACTCATCCCAAGAATGTTGAACTCCTTATGGATTCGAATTGACAAGAGGAGGATGTCATGTGGCATAGAAAATCTAGCTTGTGTGGGTCCCACATCCTCCAATATGTCTCTTCATGATCAATTTCCACTTTGATTTTCCCTTGCATTTATTTATTTAGCTCCTTTATTAGATATTTATTCCATTCTAATGTCAAAAAATAATTTATTATCCCCCTTATTTCAAATCCCAATGCTTCCACACCCAACCTAGGGAACTAGTAATTTTCCTCCATGACAGTTCATTTGGATGGGTATATTACAAACTTGAATTGGGAATTTCTCTTAATGTGACCCACCTTGTCCATTTGGATTTAATTTCACATTATTACTACCTTGGACATCATTCTTAGCAATTATTTGACCCTTAGCATCAATTTGATAAACTATCATGAGTATGGCCAAGGGGCTTAGGCCATTGTGACTCAATGTAAAATTTTGGGACATGACAGTTTTGGGGGTAGTGGGTTAGCCATAAATGGTATTTTGTTATATGGATTAGTGTTATAGGGGTTGCGTGGGTCAAGTTAAAAGATAAGTATTACCTATTTGGGATAAATAAGTGTGTTTCATAGGTGAGACATCTATGCACATTCTTTAATATGTCCAATAGGAGCTTGTGTAGGTTAGGTATTCATGTGCTTGAGTTAGATTGGTTTTTTCCTTATGTGTGTCACTTGAGTACATTGGGTGCTTATGTGACTGAGGTGAAACATGAGATGCATTAGGTGGTTAGGGTTAACAATGTTAGCGGGTTAGGATAAAAAGGCTTTGAGTGTAGTAGGTGAGTTGTGAGTGGGGCTTATGATAAAGGGATTATTGATTTAGGGGTAAAGGTTCATGTTAATAGGATAGTGTCACATTGAACTTATCTTCATTCCCATGTTCATTTTTTTATATGAGTGTCATCACAATAAAATTTAACCTGCTTATATGTGTTGCATGAGTGCATCACATGTGTGTGAAAGTCTAGATGCGTAGCCTATGTGTGTTTGTCCCACTTGTTAAGTTTTTATGTGTGTTAGGAGTTTATGTACATCACTTAGCTGTATTAGTTTCTTATTTTGTAGGTTAAGTTTGTTAGTGCATTTTGTGTATTAGGTGCATCACTCACATCATTTCACATGCAATTTCATATAATTCGATTGTGGTCAAGAACATGTTGTAAATGTGCATTGTTGTGGATGCAATTTAACATTGTATATGCAATTGGATCGTTGTCAAGAACATTGTAAATGTGCATTGTTGTCAGTGTGCATTGTTGTAATTGTGCATTTTTCTCAACGTTATAATTGATATCTCCATGCAATCGTCTAAGCTATAAAAAATTGGGAACATTACGCATATAGAAATATTGGCCATGCATGTATTATCACACATAAGACTGAACTATGAAGATGCCAAGATACAATATGAAATATTTAATATATCATGGAAGTCATAATACAAAAATAGACGACCCTTAGATGGCCTATCAATGTGCATGTATCAAAAAGGTCAATGATGTACATGTAAACAAAAGTACATCTGTCCACGATCACACATAAAAAATCTAACTTCCTCTTGTAAACAAAAGTATATATGTCCTAGACTACACATGAAAACTCTAACTTCCTCTTGTTTATTCCAGACTATGATGTATCTTGCCTCTATCTATGACTTTTTTGCATCTTCGAAAATTGTAAGTCATAGACCATAATTCTTGATTAGGTAACTGAACTAATACTGAATCACTAACAAACTTAAACAATTTAAAATACGACTCAATTATTTATAACAAACACTCACTGAATCCATCGGAGGAATAGAGGCATGTGGTGTCCTCGTCCTATCCAAAAGCCTCTCTACAATGGTGCTCTGCGAATAAAATATCCTATGTCAATTAGCTCAACAATTATCAACATGTATGTGTGATAAAGTACTAACCAATTTTATAATTAATGAACATGTCTCACCAAAACTATGCTTTGGGACAGGAAATTGAGTTTCATTTGTAGCAAGCAGAGCTGTAGGTTGAACTTGAACCTCGATCACATGCTCTACTGGACTATACTAGGGCTACATTCACCAAATGCTAAAAATAATTAGATAGCATGCATGTGGATACACAATGCGAATGAACTATACATGTACAAATAGTCAAGTAGATGCCTCTGCATGGCTTGTTCCCATTATACATGAAACATTAACGAGAACATAAACAACCCTGCTAATTTTTAGCATGGAGGACTCTCCAGCCCGATGTTGTAAACATGCGAATTATTTTGTAATAAAAACAAGTTGTGGAGTGAATTGAAATCTAACCAACAACTATCATCAATGGCTATGTACATTACCATGGAATCAATAGGTCCATGATCATGGACACCTTCTCTTTTTATGGAAGAGGTTTGTCTGGTGTAGATAAGACCCTTCTCTACGTTTGGACTGTGGGGAGAGCCAAACCAAAGTGGTGGTGGATTGATTTGCATCGATGCATGTAGTCACAGAGTGTTGTCATAGTTATACATGGACATGAATAGATGAAATAAGATGTATTGAAACATTAACATGCTGTAATACTTACCTCTTCTTGCGACATATCGCCCCCATGGGAGGGATCACTACTACCGAATTCTTTCGCCTCTGCAGAGCCAGATAACACCTGCAAGTTTACAAATTATAAATGTTAGCAATCTGTAAAGCAGTACACTAAGAAAAAAATAATTTGAACAAGATTAATTCATTTGAAAAAATTATAGAAGCCACTTGTGGGGAATTCACTCAAATCTGTGTCTCTTGCATCCTGTTGAGAATCGGTGCCTGCAAATTCAAAAATTGTAGATATTAGACCATCTAAGAAATTAATGAACTAACATGTACTAACGAACTGACATGTATTAACAAAATGACATGTTGAAAATATGACCTCAGTGTTGGTTATTTCTGCCTCAGATACGACAACACCAGGTACACTTCCACTCGTTGTAGAGGCATCAAGCTCCTTGTTGAAGCCTCGGATGTGCTAGAAGTACCCCAGGAAACAACGTAAGGGAGATAGCCCAGTTGAAGGCTTCGAATAATCCTATGCAAGAATTACCCTATCCTCAAGCTGTTTGGTGTAGCTAACTCCGACATATATTTGACCTCTGTTGGCACTCTTTGAGTTGGTAAGTTTGCTCCTTAAAAGGGAGACTTTGAATTAAATTTGAAACTAATCCTAAATGTGATTTGAAAGCAATCTACTATTAATAATTCTGCAACTATGAGAATAAATTCTATAGTTACAAAAATACATATTTGAACTAAAATACTAACCTATCTAAATGTTAATTAAATTAATATCCTATCCCAGGAGCCAAAAGTTTTAACATGGAGAGAATGGTTTAATGTTCAAAAGAATGATTGGATCGTCAATAATTCGAAAATAAATTTTTAAATCATTAACGTCATTAGCACATCAATTCTAACATGGGAAGAAAAACATTATCTTCACTATGCTAAAACTGTTTGAACATTGAATCATTTTTGCAATCATTAAACGTAATCAGATTAACAAATGAACTATAGAAATGCAGAAAAATGAATCTGATTATAATTCAAATGTGCACAAAAAGAAACATCTCATTAAACATAGACAAACATGTGAAGAATAACTACAGAAAATAAAGGTTCGTATCACCAGTTGAGTTTCATAAAAATATTTACAAAGCTTAAAATTGATGATCAACAACCACTCTAGGCAGTGCCTCCTCAGTCTAGCTCTTCCAAGTAAAAATACATAGAAAAGAGTTTAGCAGAAAAATTACAATCCTTCTGTTCTACAGAGACTACCTCCCCCTCCCAATAGAGCATAGAAGGTAAGTATTTATACAAAATAAATGGAAGGAGAAGATAAGATCAGTTTCCCCAATTACCGAGCTAACTAGCTGAGTTTTCCCATTTAGCAAATCCGTCCATGAGAAAAATATGGGAAATTCCGTTTTGAAAAACTAGTCGGATCTCCCAAATGAAGAAATTTTTGAGGATTCTGCACAATCATAAAACTAATAGGGCACATTCTGCACAAAACCCATGTCTCGGATTTTCCAGATTCATCTTCATCGCTCCAGAAATCGCATCCAAAGATCACTGCTTTCCACTTGGCACGTTTTGATCACTCCAAATTTAGGATTTAAATTCTTCAGTTTGACTCCTCCAAATCCAAATCCACACCTGTACAATTTAAAAGAGAAATTAAAACATCATTTCAAAGCTAATGAGATAAATCTAAGTTAATAAAAATCCATTTGCAAACCAAAATATAATGAAAATAGTTAAATCTTATCCAAATCCGAAATTGATTGTTTAGACATATTTTAGGGGTGGTTAAGATATTCATTTGGAAAAAATAATCTTCTCAAATCATTCCTCATCCTTCCATCTTTCCAACGAGCTATCTCGGGCTTGATTTGGATTCATAAATCTCAAGATATTGCTCCCGGAAGTTAAGGCTCAACAGCCGTTGATTTCATTGTTGGGTGAATTATGGCCATTGATATAACTATTAAATCCATTATCCCATATTAATTATTTTTCAAATGAATAAAACCAAAACAAAAATCCAAAATCAATATTCCCAAAATATCGAAAATGCCGGGGAAGAATTTTTAGGATTTAAACAAATCAAAATCAGGAAAAACCAAAATTAAAACCAAATTAAAAATTACCAAAATTTATAGACCCCAAATTAAATTAAAATATAGCATAAGATAAACTTAGGGTCCGGAAAATGCGGAAATTAAAAAGTAAAAATTTGAAAAAGTGATTTTCGCAATCTGCATTGCAGATTGCGTGTTGCTGAAGCAATTCAAAATTGCGGATTGCGGAAACATTAAAATTTCAACAATTAAAATCGAAGGTTCTGCATCCGCAATTGCAGATTGCGAATTGCAGAAAGGTTGAAATTTTAACCAAAAATACAATTTCCACAATTGGCAAAAATGCATTAAAACGATCGGAAAGCTTGGAAAAATGCAAATTTTTTAACTTTTTTTAAAAATATTGAATGAAGTAAGGAAATAACAATGGATAAAAGATTAAGAAAAATCTAAAAATATATAGAAACAAATATAGGAAAAGAATTACTCCTATAATATAGGAGAGTTAATAAATTCCATAAATAGGTTTTTAACATAATCATTTTCCAAGAATAGAAAACCAAGAAAAGAATAATAATATTTCCTTTTACACAATAATAAATGAAAATCCTTTTAAATTATAAATTGAGCTTATTTAGAGGGAATGACTTATCCATGATCAAACTAATTTTACATTGGTTAATATTGAACTTTAATCCCACTAATTCCCAAATAATCCTAAACAACTCATGGAAATTAGATAAAATAGAACTCATACAACTAAAACATGTGTGTTCTTTAATTTTCATAAAATCAAATTGTGTATAAATATAATATATGGATTAAATAAAATACACAAATTAAGTGAATGAAAATCAAAGCATGACCATGAATATTTAAAAGATTTCAATAAGCTTAAACTGAACATTAAAAATACTAAACTTATATAAGCAAATAACCCAAAGACTAAGATTATTTACAATATTTACATTATGATTCTAGGCATGCAAAAGTTAAAATAAAACTCCATCAAGCTCAAATATCATACTAATACAATATCCAAAATCATGAGAGAAGAAACCATAAGATCAATCAAAATATCAGAATGAAGGTAACAACCAACCATCCTTTCGAATGATGAGCTTATGCAGTGAAGACCAAATCTAGGTGGGGAATGTGTAGCATAACATGGTAAGTTTACCACCAAAATCAAATACAAGCTAGAGATCAATAAAAATAGAAACAATCCAAATAATACCAGAGATCTAAGAAAATATATGGTGAAATACAAAAATGGAAATCCAAACATACAAGAAATAAAAGTGGGGCTCCCATTTTTTATCAATAAAACAAAATGGGATCTGTTGTGCCTACAACACTCCTGCAATATTAAAAATTGTATATATTAACAATATTTTAATGTGTACAATATGGAAAAAAATAATTTGAACAACAAATTAATGTTTTAACAATGTCCTTACTTGACCAGAAGTCATCGTAGAGATGCCATGTGTTGGTCCATGACCATAATAGGTTTTACCACATGTCGTGCACACGTGTGGCTCAATCTGTGGCTCATGGGATGCCAATATATCCCCACTAGTAGATGTTCCTCTTCCACCAGAAGATCATGCCTATATGCCACCAGAGGAAGAGGTTCATGCCTAGACAATAGCTATACTATGGTGTACAATCACCTGAGCTAGCATCATAAATGCCTCCTGTGTCTGGGGAATCATAGTATGTGTAGGAGGGATGTCTGGCCTTGGTGGCTGGCTACGAGGTAGAGGTATCATTCGATTGGAATCTCTATTCCTAGCATTGGGGCAGTTTCGGGGCATCCCCATACCAACTCCATAGAACCCTAACATATAGAAATAGTTGACATGTTTTCCCATCACAAACTCAGCATAAATTTTTTAGAGGAAGTATAGCGGTACTTCCCTGTTGTTGTGTGGGGGAATGTCAAATACCATATACCATTGATCCATCCAGTGATCTCTAATTGGTGGAAAAACACACCACTCAATTGAAATCTGTGCTCTAGTAGTCTTTGGAATGGCATCTGTCCTAGACACTCTAAAAAGTGAATATATTTGCTCTTTAGTTATTTTTAATTTCTTCACCTCATTGTAAATCAATCCATTGGCATATTATTTCCATTTTCTTTCTCTATGCAATGCTATGTTGTACAATGCATCATTTGAGCGACTGATAGTATCCACAATAACATCTAGTGATGCTGCCAATGAGCGGTGTAGTTCATCTCCACCCCTCCAAGTTGTATGAATCTCTCAAATGAGAAATCTCTCTCAATATCTCTGCATTATGATCCATAATAGCCAATGCAATCATAAGAAACATATCATTAGAAAAATACACATGGTGTAATGACATCTCTAAGTAATGGAAAATGTAAAACTAGTGTACAACAAATAACTACATGAACTGTTTATAATTTGAAATTTAAAATTGAACAAATTACACACTAAAGACTAAACATTTAACATTTTTACATCTTAAATCATGTCATATATGTGTATTAATTTCAATTTCCAAATACATACATTAAATGTCCCAAGTGTATATGTTGACTGGGAATCTTCTCTACCTTATTTTTAGGCTTGGATTATGAAGTTTCATAAAAACTGTAGGGTGTTGACTAATTCCCTTGGAGAACCAAATCCGAGATTCCAGGTAGAGGCAAGGGCTAGAGCCTATAACAGGGGGCACAATGTGCTATTTATGAATAAAATCCCAATATACGCAAGGATTTTGATATATGTAATTATTTGTTGTGGCATGAATTTTTTTGGACACTATAAACCATTTAGCATATTTGTTTATATGTAATTTGGGGCATATATGGATTTCACTTGATGTCATTTTAGTTGTATGCACTCTTTATATATACACATGAGAAAATTTGCATATTTGTGTATAGTGGTTTGGGATCTATAATTCATTAGATTAACAGTTTCAATCTTTTAGGATTGCAAGGTTTCCACTAGATTCTATCACGTATGATAGTATGGGATTAACATGTAATCAAACACATCAACCTCCCTATGTATCTTGATGTTGGTAGAGCCTATTGTTGAAATCCTATGTCTTTCCCTAAATTAAAATGCACCCTTCACTCAAGTGAAAACATTTATTAAGCATGGGAAGCTTCTCTACCCCACCTTAAAACATGGACTAGGAAGTTTCATCAAACCTATAAGGTGTTGACTAATGTCCTTGGAGGACCAACTTCGATATTCCGGGTAGAGGCAAGGGCTAGAGCCTAGAGGAGGGGTAAATGGTGCTATTGATGAATAAAATCCCAATATTGGCAAGGATTTTGATGTGTTATTATTTGTTGTGGCATGATTTTTTTTGGACTCTATAGGCCATTTAGTGTCTTTGTTTATGTATTTTGGGGAAGATATGAATTGTACTTGAATTGTTTTTTAGTTGTAAGCAACCTAGCTATATACATGAGAAACTTTGGATATTTGTGAATATTGGTTTGGATTCATAAGGATGCTCATGTATATATATGCGTCTAGTGAAATTGATTTGATTTTTACGAGTAAATTAGGGTTTTAATTTTCTTTGGGCATACAAATGTTTGGAGTTATGGTCTAAATTTATCTTAGGGCATAAATATTAAAACATTTATGGATTCAATTCATTTTAGGGCATAAATAACAAAAAATATAGAAATTAGAAGGGTGTAATTTGATGTAAATACTTAAGGTTGAGGAGACTGGTGCGCAAGGTGGAAGATTTGGGCTCTATGACCTCAAAACACGTTCACCACTACTCATTCTGTCGCTTGCGTTGTTGTTGTCATGGAGGAAATGATGGGTGTGACCCGCTTTAGACATAAACATGTTTTGAAAAACGCGTACGTGTTTAGTAGCTCATAACTCGTACGCGTTTTAGGACTATATAACACGTACGCATTTTGTTTAAATATCCTACTTGGCCTTAAATGTAGTAGGCTTGGGACTAGGTTTGGCATGGTGAGGATTGCTTGGGATCAATTATCTTTTATGGAACTTGAATGAGTTTCGTGAATCTACCATTGCATCTAAAAGGTCCCTCAACTTTTTGCACTCACCCATAGTAATTTGGTTTAATCACAAAGCCTAGGTACTTGATTCCCAAAGACATATCAACCATCTCAAAATAAAAAGATTTGAAATCCATTATATGGACCCTGCATCTAGATTTAAAAAGGAAAGAGATTATTTGTGAGGGTTATAGAACATACTTGTAGATTTAGAGAATAGATATAGGAGAGATTTAATATTAAGAATTTCTCTTCTGCTAGCATCAAAGAACAATAAGATATCATTAACAAAAAGTAGATGAGTGATAGATATAGGTCATCCAAAATGGAAACCTTTGAGAGTACTATTGGATTTGGAGAAAGTAAGAATTATGATAAGCCCTTCCATGATTAAAAGGAATAATAGAGGATCTAGTGGGAATCCTTTCTGTATCCCTCTTCCAGGTTTTAAAAACTGAGAGGCTAAACCATTAATGAGTACTGCAAAACTAATAGTTTGCACACAAGAGAAGATCCAGTTAATCATAGAGAGATGGAAACCAATCTGTGTAAGGACCAATCTATGGAAGGTCCAGTTTACTCTATCGTATGCCTTCATCAATTCATCCTTTATGACCATAATGGGGGAGTGTTTGAACTTTGCAGAGTGGAGAACCTATTGGTAAATTTCAATGGCGTCATGTATCTATCTTCCCTCAAGAAAAGTGAATTGTTTAGGTGTAATATATTTCGACAGTATACTCCTGATTTTGTTGTCAAGAATCTTGGCAATAAGATTGTAAACACAATTACATCATGATATGGGTCTTAGCTCTTCCATTCTTTGCACTTTATCAACGTTTGGAATAACACCGTCCTTGGTGTTCCAACATTTAGGAATAAATACCCATTTTACTCATGCCTCAAAATTCACAAAAGGCGGCAGGTCTGTCCTGCGTTTCACCTCTTTACTTTGAACCCTCAAGAACAAGTACTTTGGATTCCACAAGCTGCTCCTGCTAGTTTTGATCTTCTAGCTCTGCAGGTGGGCATTGCTCCACAACAATCCCTTCCTTTTATTCACCTTCCAGCTAATCTACAAGTCTGGAATTTTCATGGCTGCCATCTTTCTTGTTGTCCTGACAACTATTTGAGGAAGATTTTCAACCAAAACAATTATCCTTTGGTTTGCTTCCATGATCAATGCGCACAACTGGCTCTTCACTTTTCTCACTAGCAACACTTGCTTGTGTCGGCTGCAACCAATTGTTTCAATTTCTCCCTGTGAAATTTATCATGGAAACTCTTTGTTAGGACAAACATAATATAAACATTAAAATTAGTCAATTATTTCCCAATTGACATGGAACGTCCATGCTTCACTCATGCGACTTCAATTTTTTTTTTTTCATGCTTTCCCAACATACACATGATCTCTTTCATGTTCATCCTTTCACAGTGAAATAACTATTTTAGCATTCACAATTTAATTCAAGCAAATAAACACATTCTTCTTCTAGTCATGACATGCATTCAACAATTCTTTGTTTTATAAATGCATCAATAAAAAGGAAAGAGAAGAGTAAGAGTTTCTCCCTCTTAGTCTTGTTTTATTACGGAGCTATGCCATCACTGTGGTTTCATGCTCCTTAGTCTCTTTCACTTTAATGTGAATGCTTGAATTTCCCTTTATTGGCTATGACACTTAGTGTCTAAGGTCTGTCTAATGCTTTTCAACTTGGGTACCCCTTCCCATTATGCTTACAGAACCTCTGGCTACTAGGACCTACTCAGGTTCACTAGCACCATTTTTTATTACTGCTCATATTGATCTCTTTAGGACGGTCATATGTCCACATGCATCATCCAGATGCTTTCATAGTCCTTGCTTCCAACAATACCTATACTCAAACATTGAATCAATTCACATGTTCAGTTTATTCTCATAAGGTTTTTCTCTAAACAAGAGTCTAAGAAATCATAACCAAATCATATACACATGTATATTCATAAGCAAGAAGCTGCAAGATAACCAAACACTTATTTGTATTGGTTGTATTCACTTTATTCCACGTGATCCTTCTTTGCTTTACGAGCCTTAGATTTCCCGTGGACACAATTATGGATGTTGGGATAGCATGTAGGCTACTCCACAATCATTCGAATAGGCAATGCCAGGCCAGTACGCTTACTGGTTTTATCAATTGTTTAATGGGTATTGGGCTAGCATACACGTTGTTTCACAATATTAAGTAGTGAATTCCCAACCAGTTACTCTCTGGATTTATCAATAATTGCATATCACCCACTCATTTAATCTCTGGATTTACCAGTAATTTTATAGCGCTTTCAGGGTCTCGCTTTCCTGCAATGACCAAGGTTCCAAACAAAGAAGTATTAGTGTATCAGCTTAATTGTTAGAAGACTTATACCTGAAATCTTCATTATTCCAAACAAGACATAAATGAAACTGAATACTTATCTGTATTGTGTGTTTCCCCTCTGGTCCACAGGATCCCGCTTCGCTTTGCAAGCCTTGGGATTGCCTATGGACTTGGATGTAGTTAATGCTTCACCAGTACAACTTCACGCCGACTGGATTTACCAAGCATTTGGTGGTGCCCAACCAGTCCCATACCTGGTTGGCCCTCTCCATTGTCGAGCCAGCACATTCGTCTGGGTCATCGACCAATGGAAGGAAACTGCGCCACCTGATCATTATAGGTCAAGGCTCTACTATGGAGCCATAGGAATCTCAGGGTTCTTAGTCAGTCTTGGCGCCCGCCCTCCTATTGCTGTCCCAATAGAGATTTTATGCCTTCACCAATGTCACCACACCTTCTTGCACCACAACCCTTCACACACACAACTCTTCATTCATAGAAGGACGTCACTCCTTCTCTAGTGCAATTCAGTGGTTCCTTTTAGGAACTTTATGGGTGACTTTCTTGACTGGAGGTTAGCATGACCCCACTCATACAAGGATGATACTTCTTCTTATTACACAGCTCTTCGGGCTTGTCCATCCCTTCTGGTAATATTTCGTGTGAGCATAGAAAGGTTACCAATTCCTATACAGTCCTTTTGCGTACCCTTCTTCACTTTTCCCTCTTAATGTGCAGTATCAATCTGCATCTGTGTAGGCTGACAACACAAGAAGGATAAGCAAGCTCATCAGTATTGCTGTTCAATTTTGTAACCATAATCCATATCATTCACTATCAAGTATTGAAACACTAGGAATGCGTCCATTCTCTTAGGGTGTATTCAATATTGAAAACCCTATCATGACCCAGCACCAGAAAAGGTGTGCACCCCCTTTCCGATGTGGGCCATGTAGGCCCTAATCATACTCAAGCAGTCTGCAATGATATAAACAAGATAGAGCATGCTCTGCATATTAACCCTAATAATTTAGATATGCATGTTCTTGTCTAGGGTCACAGAATACTCATTCATTTTGCAGATGTATCTCACATGCCTTTTGGGCATAGCTTTACCATCTCACTCTCATGGTTTACCGTCATGCGGTTTAGCTGAGATATTGTCAATGGCGTTTTACCCGAAACCCATTTACAAAGCATGGGGTATTTCCCATCTAGTTTGGCTTTTGCAGGCCATCACTCCTGGTCTTCCTGCAATGTGTCTTCCTGGCACATTTATCAAATATCCAAACAGTTAGCAGCATTTAGCAATAAGCTTCAAGTATGATTGTTCCATGACCAATCATTAGCATTAATAATTAATTCAACATGAATTTGCAACTCTGTCTCCTACAGAAATTGATTTGTTTAACCATGAGGCCATCCTCATATTGTTTGGCTCTCGTAAGTGGTATCACTCTGTCCATTATGGTTTTACACTTGCTACCATACATGAACATCCACCTACAACATGTCCTCCTGACACAATTTATATAAGCCAAACAGTGATTAGCAATTATAAGCAAATTCTCAAATTTGAAATCTGCAAATCTGTTTTCCTACCGAAATTAGATTTGCAATCATGAGATTATTCTCATAAATTTAAACCATAAAATTTTCAGATTTTTTTCATGCATACTTTACAACCATGAGAACCTTCTCATAGCCTTTGGATTCTGCACATGGTGGATCCCGGTCTTTACTATGGACTTATCCTCATTGCCATACGTAAGACTTTTCTACCTGAAAACTAAAACTTCAATTAGCCAAACACGTGAGTATCTATGCATATAATCCTTTCATTGCCACAACAGTCACTGAAGTGATCTCAGAATTATGACACTCAATAATTCAAACACCTTCAACTGTTAACATTTGAAATGCAATGAAATATATACATTCCTACATATGCATCATTGTCACAATAAAATTGCAAGACACAATCACATTATCCATGCAATTTAAATAAACTGTAAATACTCATCCTGGTCTTTACTATGGACTTATCCTCATTGCCATACATAAGACTTTTCTACCTGAAAACTGAAACTTCAATCAACCAAACACGTGAGTATCTATGCATATAATCCTTTCATTGCCACAACAGTCACTGAAGTGATCTCAGAATTATGACACTCAATAATTCAAACACCTTCAACTGTTAACATTTGAAATGCAATGAAATATATACATTCCTATATATGCATCATTGTCACAATAAAATTGCAAGACACAATCACATTATCCATGCAATTTAAATAAACCTTAAATACTCATTACTTCACATTCCATGCAATTTTGTCCTTCCAACAGAGCACTCTGGTAGCCCATCACATGTCTATCTTCTTCATGCAATCATTCTCCTGCATTCATAACAGCTCATGGAATGGTCTCAGTACTAACAATAGTTCACCATTTCATCTATCATCTAATTGCATTGAAATATATATATATATATATATCACAACCATGCATTCACACAATGCATCTCAACATGTACACCCACACATATGCATGCACATCCACAACATTTACATAATATTTTGATGTACATTCACTTAATGCATAACCCATCAATGCAACCTTGCATTAATCCATGAATGCTATGCATTCCAACATATTATGGCCTAACCATGCTTGTCTCATATGGCATACACTACCACAGGACCATAAATCATCACGTGCTTTGGTTGTTAAACTCACAACCAACATACACAAATGGCATGATATAATTTCATATGAATGCATTGAGATTTCTAAGCAATTATAGGGTGTAAGGATCATTTCCTTCACTTACCCACACCTCACCATACTCAGTAGGTTAACGTTCCCATTCGAGCACTCAATACCACATGCAAACAATTCAACATAGTTTAAACATAGTGAAGGTATCTCACCAAATCCTCTTTCAACATTCATGCAATTAAGCACAATAAACCATTACTTGCACGGCTGTTATTAACATCGCTTGATGTTACCTGATCCGTTGGCCTCTTACCAAGGCTACTCAGTCCTCTTGCCAACATCATGATCATGGATTTTTTGCACCATCCTTTCTTCATAAGGTCATTGGTCACGTGCAACAATGTCGTCAACTTCTTTAGCCATGCTTTAGTTGCCTTTGGTCCTATAACCAATGTGAACACAACTGATTATTAGCAACCACAATCATTATCTTAAGTGGCTCATTGCATATGTAAAACCTCACTATTTTACCAATATGCAATGTCCTATTCATGCACAAACATTTTCACATGCACTGTGCAATGTTTGTTAATATGCCATCTGGTGCATATTCATTTCATCTATGGAATCTCTTTACATTTTCAACATTCCTATGGCATAGTTTATATGCATGACAATTTCGTAATTATAAATATGATAGCAAAACAGGGGTTAAGGAATTCTCCCTTTCCAATCCCTCATTGTAGCATGGAATTTCCTCTTCCACATCATAGCTGATCCAATTTCATGGGCTTTGTACCATGCACACAAGCAATTATTAGCTATGATCTTCTCACAAATTAGAAATTCAATATATGGATTCACGTGTATAACATTCATTCATGATATTTTCCAAGCATACAGTTATTATGTTATAAACATAAATGGTTTAAGGTGAGAGATTTCCCTTTCATCAGCGTTTCCTTACTACTCCCATTGCTTTTCCCCATTTGGCTCAATATTAAGGCTAAAATGGCCGCCATTGTCGCGGAAATTTAGCTTAAAAAGTGCTGCCCGTGTCGCGGAATTTCAAGCTAAAATTTGCAGCGAATGTCGCGAATTTTAAAGTTAAAATTGCCACGTTAAAATTGCCGCTGATGTCGAGTATTTTAACGTTTAAAATTGCCGCCGGTGGTGCGGTTCTTATTGATAATTTTGCTGCCGCGCGCGTAAAATTTATCCTTAACTTCCCCGTGGACATCGCAAATATTAACGCTAATTCTGCCACCCGCGCACGCAGAAGTTAACGTTAATTCTGCCGCCATGCGCAAAAATTATCCCTAACTTCGCCGACACAGCCTTCGGTAAAATTTTGAAATGCTTGGAAAAATTTTGGAATTTTTTTCTTCCTTTTGGCTCTGATAGCTAACCTTGCGACCGCCGACCGCTTCCCTTCGGCACAGAGTTAGAAACTATTTCGGCGACCATTGCAGTGCTTTTGGGCTTATCTTTCCCGACAAAGTCGCAAGAGTTAGCCCAATTTTCGCCACTGCGCGTGCAGAAAATTAGCCTAATTTTCGCTGATGCGCGCCCAGAAAATTAGCTTAATTTTTGCCGCCGCAACCCTTAGGAAAATTTTTGAAAACAGTTAGAAATTTTTGAAATTTTCTCTTCCTTTTGGCGCAGAATTACCAACTTATCAGTCGACTGTGTCGCAAAAGATAACCTTAACTTCTGCGCCCACAAGCCTTCGTCGCTGCGACCGCGTCGCAGGTTTCAAGGCTAAAATTGCCGCTGCGCGCAAGCTTCCATCACAACTTTTAAGCCTAAAATTGCTGCCGCGTGCAAATTTTAAGCTTGGATCCGCCGCCAGTGTCGTAGAATTTAACATTACTTTCACCGCACGCGCCGCGCGCATCGAAGATTTTAAAGTTAAAATTGTCGCCACCGCGTGCAAAACTTATCATTAATTCCGCCACCACAACCTTTAACAGAACTCATAAATACAGATTTTTGCAAATTTTCAAAGACAGTTAGAAAAATTTAAAATTTTTCCTGCTTTTTTTTCTGTGATGATCATTGCTCAACAGGAAGCATAATTAGAGATCATACTCGCATAGAACAAAACAAAAAAGTATGTCAAGAACTTGCACCTCTGCTATGACAAAAATAAAACAACAAAACAACAAAATAATATAAGATGGAAGAGGTTGCACCTCCTTTCTCTCCTCCATGGAGGCAAACAGACAAATACAAAACTGAATGCTACTGTATTGGAAACAATTTAAAGCAAGCCTTCAACCTAAAAAGGGATTTTCTCCCTCCTTCCTCAATTTCATAGAATGGAATCAATGCAAGCAGTTTTGCAAAAATCCCCAAAACAGTCATGGGAATGATTTCCCATTCTAACAAATAGAAGCCATGAGATCTTCAGGTTTCTCTAATTCATTTTAATTTCAAATACTACATACATACATGCAATGAGTTATATCTCTATGAAGGGCCCAACAGCCGTAGTGTTGAACTATAATCTCTGATACTATCTGTCATGTACCCACCCATCCATCCAAGGCAAGGGAGGGAGCATGAAGCCAATCTATGGGGCTTTTTAAACAAACTCAGCCATTCATTAAATCCATACAATTAAAAACCCATGTGTGCAGATGTAAATTCAACAAACATGCACAGCGGAGATAACTCATCCACACACATAATCTCATATGCATTCAATATATCAATAACAATCATTTAATTTAAACACTGCAGAGGCAAAACACATAGATAGAAAACACTTATCTTTGTTGTGCAATTGTCCCACACAACTAGCTATGTTGCTGCAACGTTCCTCCCAATTGTAGGTCTCTGCCCAGCCTGTATTATTTCAGCACTCAGAGACCACCCCCGAGCTGGGCATGATATCTACAAGGAAAAGGGGGCTCTCAAGCTCATACACATCCAAATAATCATTTGCATTTAAGCCAAGTCAGTCCACAGCTGGGTTTATCAGGCTAAATCTGAACCCTCTTCATTTGGAGATGCTCCCACTCAAGCTCAAGCCAAAACAATGGAAACCCATTTCAACCCCAATATTTCTTAACACACGGCAACTCAAAACTGAGCATGGATACTCATAACAACAAAAATCACAATTTCTGGGCATGAAGAGAAAACTTTTTTATAGTGGGATGCCCAAATGGGGTTTTCGTTAGTTTTAGAAAAATGCGGGAGACCCAAAACGAAAATGGAAGATGGGGAACGACCCTGGGAGAGCAAGTTGTTCTCAGAAAAACGATTATGGGCATTCAAGGGCCAAAAACGGCCTTCACACAGTCATTATCTGGCAGCAAGGAACCAAAACGAATTTTGGGCAAAACTGTGACAGGGTGGCACCTGAAATTGACATATACTCAGTCACACACTTGATGGAACATTCAAAAATGATTTTCTGAGGTAGGAGATAACTGCTGGGTTCACAAAAATGATTTTTCCACAAATGAAACCAAATCTGGAAATTCAAAAACGTTTTTACAACAATAATGGAAACATCAAGCTATCAAACTTATTTGTTGAGCTTCCCAGTGGATTCTCTTCTTTCCCCACAGTCTAGCCATCACAAAAACGAGATTCTCAACTTGAAAACCAGTGAATTTACAGCATACTCCATGAGAGAAATGCCCAGCAAGCTCCAAAAACGTGAGAGAGTGAAGTCTAATCTTGCATAATGGCTTGGGAAGGCAATTCGTGGGTGTTTTCTTGCCCAAGAAGGAGAAACGCGATTTTCCATGAGGGTGGCTTGCCCATAATCGAATTTGGACAGCCATACCTCCCCAATCCCCAAGGCATTAACTACTTCACCCAACTCTTGGAAGAAAATGAATGATTGGGCACCAAAGTCAACATGGGTAGTTGATGGTTCATGGGTTCTCTCATTGACACTTGGCTTGAATTCATTGGCTCAAGGGTTTGAATGTTTCCCTCCCAATTCCTTGTAATATCATGCCCCCATCTCTTGTTGCATTGCATAGCTAGTTGTGGGTATTTGATTAAAATGCATATTTACAATTCCAATGTGCCTGGATAACACGTAAACCATATGCATCAATAAATCGATGGCGGGGCCTTGGCCTTGAGATCCTCGCCACGATTTTATAGAAATATTACATCATTTACATTTTAATGCAACGGGGTCGAACTGGGGACGTTACAGTTGGAAATATCTTGGAGAGATATATCCAATGGTGTAATACCCACCCCACCTGAGCAATCCAACCTTTCCATTTTTCCAACTAAAATTTTGTCCATAACCTCCTCTATGTGCCTTTACCCTTCTACACGGAACTCTACTCCACTTCTTCCATGTCTTCTCTCCTTCATCTGATCCATAGAGTGTCCATTCTTTTCCCAAATCCTGACTGGATTGGTCTTGCACATTTATCAGAATTAGCCCTAATTCATCCAAGGACAATTCAAAAATATTACCCAAAGGGAATTACAAATGTGCATAAGCCTACTAGAGGAACACCAGGGATGAAACATGATCCACACCCTTATAATGGAATGCATGCACATATTCCTCCCAAGCAGATTGAAGGAAGCATGCAAGACTTAGACCTATTCCTCAAGAATGATTACATATAAATATTAACATAAGTATAAGCATGTAAAGGTGCAAGAACAATACAATTAACACACACACAATAGAAGTTAGCCATATTAACACACACATCTGCCAACCATAACATCCATTGCTAGTTAAAAAGTGCAGAAGAAAGATGAACAACATACACAATAGACCTAGCACCATGCAAAGGAATACAGTCCCATTCATCAATGGACTATTCCCATAAGCAAATAGATGCATTCATAACTAAACACATATTATGAAACCAAAGTTATTCAATGCATATATGACCTTCAAGGTTAGCAACATATTAACTCAAGCCAATGATGAAGCATTCAAACATGCCTTTAACCTCATATTTAAGCTTGCACATAGTTCCCTATTGATCCAATTCCATGTAATAATTCAATCATTAACTTGAAAATAATAAGAATAACATAACACATGAAATATCATCATTTAAATATCATAAGGAACACTTATCTTTGGAATGAAGCTGCCTAAGCAACTGGCTAAGTGAGGACAACTTTCTACCCAACCTTAGGTCTATATTCAGACTATACTCTTTTAGCTGAGAGACCACCCCCGAGTTGGTTGCGTATCCACTAAGGAGGGCTAATGGGCTCTCTCACAGTCAAGGTTCCATCCCAATGCTAAGCCAACATATGGTTGGGTTTATCAAGTACCCAAGGGAACATGGAGGATGCTTCTAAGAGAGTGATCTCACCATAGAGCTATAGGCATCTCAACAACTCAACAAACATGGCACCCTCATAACCTACCTCACACAACACAAGGAAGGCCCTCTTCTCTGATGCACAGTCCCTCAAGGTCCCTTCCCTCCAGTGCTCTTCAGGGTTTCATGGAAAGGTCCAAACTATTGTTTTCTTGAGACTTTTTCCCTCACTAGGTTTATTAAGTAGATCCAACCCTGGGTTGACCTTCTTCTCTTTTATTTTAGATGGGTTCTTCACAGGTTCACGACCTAAGCTTTACTCTGCAAATCGGTCTTCTGCAATAGATCAGAGTGTTCTCACGACTTCACTAATATTCACACACTCTGTAATTCATCGAAAGAATCAGATCCAGGGATAACCCCATCATTTAGGTTACTATGTAGGGTTTCCTAAGTGCATTCGGCTCTGCAAATTCGGCTTACACAGACCGCAATTTTCTCTTATTTTCTCCATGATTGGACTCTGCAAAAATGTGTGAATGACTTGGGTTCTTGGTCAACAATGGGATAGCGATCAGGATGAGTGAATTCCTAGGCATGGAGTGGCTTAAGGGACAAGGCAAAAAATATCCATACCCTTCCATATGGATTCGCAGGGCTTCCCCATACTCAATCGAATTCCTGTTCTGGTTTTCTCAACCAACCTCTTACAGTAGCATTAATTTCAGCATGGGGAGTCAAATGGGTTCACAATTGGACATGAGGCAACATGGGTTCCAATCCCATAAACCCCTCACCTCTCCCTAGTGGATACACATGGCCCCTTCTCATTGGTTTCCTCCTTAGCCAGCTTTCTTGAGTATTTTATTGCAGTAATTAATAATTACACCATTTACAAATCCTCATGGCTTGATAGCACATGGATAATCAAACTTTTAAATACTTTCCTATGCAAATGAACTTGAACATCCACTAATGGTTTCTTGGCCTTGAGCTCCACACTAGGGAAAACACACACCGTATTTGCACAATATTTACATTGAAGCCAATAAACCCTAAGGGTGAAAATAGGGATATTACAGTCATTGTCACCATTTTAGAGCCATATGGCTCGAATTTTAATCATGAAAGTCGTTTCTTCATCTAGAAGGAGCTTCCTTCTTTTATACTCAAGCTCCATAATATGAACCTTCTGCTTAGACGTAGCAAATCCTTCAAGAGAGTTTAAATAATAGGAATTTAGTTGTTGCTCTATAGCAAGAAGTTCCTTCACGTGTCTCTTCTTGCATTGGTCCACCCAATCTAGCATAGTAAGAGATTTTAACCTTTTTAGATTGAGCATAAATTGTACAATAACATAGCTTTGTGAATGTGCACTCTAGGGGATCCATGATGATTTGAACAGGTTATGAAAATGTTAGGAACCCGTGTCAGCCTTTCTCTTTACTTTGTTAGTATATTGTTGTTGGACGCATATGCTTTGTAAGTCGTCCCATAGTATTATATGTCCCATGGTATTGACCCATAGTATTGGGCATAGAATTAGTATATAAGTGTGTGTTGAGGCCAATGAAGGTACCGTGAAGTTATTTGTATTGAGCTTGCTCAAAGGAGGTTTCCCCCTCGAAGTGGCCTACGATCAATAAAAATGATTTTGAGTTCTATTATTTCTGCTATCTCGTGTATTTTCATTAATTAATTGTTGTAGGTTCTTCACATCTGGTATCAAAGCACTTTCTTGGGCTCGTTGGGTGGAATTTCTACTAATTTTTTTTTTCACATCTGTTGCAAGTTCGGATCTGGGAATAATCCGTATCCGCTTAACTATGGGAAGTACTTGGGCATAAGCCCTAAAACTCATTGTGAGGAGTACCATAGGAACCCCAATGTAGCTGGCCCATTGAGAGGACCTGCCAGCGAAAAGGGAAACGACCCCTACCTGATTGATTAGTTCCCACCCATGAGGTAAACCAAGAGTTGTCGTTTGTGGCAAAGAGTTTATCAGTTTTACCTGAGCCGTGGAGTGAGGGGTACTGCCCCAATACGCAAGCCGTCAGACAACATTGGTGGCCGAGTGAAACCCCTAGACTGTTAGGAAGCCGAACATACCTGGGGTCCATATCTATTTTCAGTTGAACTGTTGCCGATCACTTCCACGCCGTTTCAGATCCATTCAGAAAGTCGTTCCAGATCCAACCGTTTCAGATCTATTCTGAAAGTCATTGCAGATCCATCTGTTTCATATCCCTTTTGCACCGTAGCAGATCCATTTTTTCGCCATATCTCCCTTGTTTTCACTCTGTTTCCCTTCAAACTTCCCTAACACCCCTGTAATCCCATTCTGCATCTTTCATTCCTGAGGACCCTATCCCAAATTCCACTTCCCAAAGCCACAAATCCCACATTTGTCTATTTTTAGGGTTTGCCATAACTTATTTAATTTTCACCCAATCGCCTTCAAATTATGCCACCGTGTTCATTCCCTATTTCTGCTTCTTTGTCCCTCTCTGACAAATTTTCCCATTCTTTTACCCCGCTTCTGAAATCCTCATTTTATGCTTCCCTGTCCATTCAAAAGTGTCCAAAACCTAGTCAAACCCCAATTACCCATAAGAGTTTTTACCAAATCCAAATTTCTCTTTACTAAATAAGGTTTTGTTTGTGTTTTGCTACCCATCCCCTCCCCCCCCCAAAAAAAAAACTCCTAGTTATGGTTGTCACCCGCGCAGGAGCAAAAACCATGGAGGAAGCACTTGCAGCCATCCAAACCAAACTCCAGGATTTGGATGAAAAATTTCTCGGCCTCCATCTTGAGCATTCAGCCATGAACAACAAACGACAGTCCGAGTCTTCATCAAACAATGGGTTCTCTTCTTCCAACAATTTCTGTGGTTTGAAGCTTGATTTTCCTCGCTTCAATGGTACCGATCCGACTGGATGGATCTATCGTGCAGAACAATATTTCAATCTGCATAATACTTTTGATGTCACCAAAGTTCCACTTGCATCATTTCATTTGGAACAAGAAGCTCTTCAATGGTACCGTTGGTACATCAAGGCTCATGAAGAGCTAAAATGGCCATATTTTTGCCAGCTCCTTTTGCAACGATTTGGTCCTAGTGCTTTTGATGACTTCACAGAAGCCCTCACTAAACTTCACCAAATTGGCACTGTGAGAGAGTATCAGACAGAATTTGAGAAACTATCCAATCACACGGAAGGATTGTCTGATGAATTCTACAAGAGTTTTTTTATCAGTGGTCTTAAGGATGAAATCCGCTCAGAGGTTAAAATGTTCTGTCCCAACACAATGATGGAAGCCCTGGGGTTGGCTAAGTTGGCAGAAGACAAGATTGTAGCCCAGCAATGCTCCAAACCCACTTTTGTCCCCTTCGAAAGTATGGGTTCTCAACGACCTCCCATCCTGCTAGCTCCTCAGCCAACTCCTATCAAGCATTTGTCTGAAACAAAGATGCAGGCACGTAGATAAAAAGGGCTTTGTTATAATTGTGATGAGAAATTCACTCGGGGACATAAATGTGTTCAACAAAAGCTCTATCTCCTGGATATGGATTCTCCGCCTGCCTCTAAAATTGGTGAAAAAGCTCCAGATACAATGGATGATCAGGTCAACATTCAGGAGCCTCCTATTGACCCCCCATCTCAGGGCGACCAACCAAAGATATCTCTCCATGCTTTATTTGGCGTCACCACCCCCTAAACAATGCAGGTCAGGGGTTACTTCAAGAAGCTTCCTCTTACAATACTCATTGATTCTGGTAGCACTCATAACTTCATTGACCCTCGGATCGCCAAACAGATTGATTGTTTTGTCCATCCTTGCTCCAACTTTGAAGTCATGGTTGCCAATGGGGGCACCTTATCTTGCAAGGGGAAGTGTCACAATGTGCGTATCTCTCCGCAATATTATAACATGCACTCTAACATGTTTTCCTTGTCCTCAGGTGGATGTGATGTGGTTTTGGGCGTTCAATGGTTACGCAGTCTTGGCCCCATCTTATGGGATTTGCTGAACTTTGGATGCAGTTTTCAGTCAATGGGAAACAACACAAATTTACGGGCTTACAACCAAGGTCTCTCTGCATCATCAGTTCACATCGCCTAGAAAAGATCCTTAAGAAGAATTCACATGGTGTCATCGCTCAGCTCCACTCCATTCAGAAGCACCCATCAACGGTCTCCACTACTTCCTTGGATAAATATGCAGGTTTCTTTGTTGAACCAGTGGGCTTGTCGCCTTCAAGAGACCTTTCCGGTAAGAATTTAGCCGCATTTACATCTCAGAAGGAAATGATGGCTATTTTGCAGGCAGTACAGAAGTGGCATCCATACCTATTAGGGAATTATTTCTACATGAAGACTGATCTCCAGAGTCTGGAAAATTTCCTGGAACAACGGGTCTCCCCCCTAGCACACCTGAAATGGGTTATCCAACTCTTGGGTTATGCCTATTCGATCACTTACAAGTAGGGTAAGGACAATCTGGTGGCAGATGCTCCTTCTCGCACATTGGATGACCTAGTTTCGCTTACATCTATTTCTCTACTTATTCCAAATTGGTTGCAATCTGTTCAATAGGGCTATCTCTTCTATGAACTCCATGCTTCTCCATCGGCAGGGCACGCTAGGTTCGTCAAAACGTATGATCAGGAACAATGTAACTTCTTTTGGTAGGGACTGAAAATGACAATTCAACAAATGGTGGTTGACTGTCATACTTGTCAGGTCAACATGGGTGAACCGACACTCCTTTCAGGACTGCTCGAACCCTTGCCTATCCCTACACAGATGTGGACATTTATTTCTATGGATTTACTTGAAGCGCTCCGATGGTACAATACCACATCTAAAATGACACCATATGAAGCAATCTATGGACAGGCACCACCTGTTCTTCTTTCATACACCCTTAGCAGTTTCCTAGTTCAGGAAATTGACTTGGTTCTTCAGAACCGCGATCAGATTCTTCTCATTCTGCAAGACAATCTTCACATGGCACGAATTCGACTGAAACAACATGCCGATCAGCTCACTTTTCACACAGCTGATATGGTTCTTCTTCATCTACAGCCTTACACGCAATCCTCCCTGAAACTCATAAGGTGTCAGATTCGCTCTCCATCTATCATAGAGGTATTCATTTAGTGGCACATAATGCAACCTAAGGATGCTCCAGGGGAACCACTCCTTCAGATTCCGCATCAATTTCCACATCTAAAGCTTTGAGGAAAAAGCTTTCTCTAAGGGAGAGGGGATGTTAGGAACCCATGTCAACCCTTCTCTTTACTTTGTTAGTATATTGTTGTTGGACGCATATGCTTTGTAAGTCGTCCGTAGTATTTGTTGATCCATAGTTTGTATTAGCCCATGATATTGAACCATAGTATTGGGCATAGAATTAGTATATAAGTGTGTGTTGAGGCCAATGAAGGTACCGTGAAGTTATTTGTATTGAGCTTTTCCAAAGGAGGTTGCCCCCTCGAAGTTGCATGCGATCCATAAAAGCGATTCTGAGTTCTATTATTTCTGCTATCTCGTGTATTTTTATTAATTAATTGTTGCAGGTTCTTTCACAGAAAACCATCATAAAAATCTATGTAGCATTGAATTTGAAAGGTGAGAGGGGATTTTTTGAATCCCATATAATCTCTAAGAACACAGAGAAATGATCAGAGTCGTCTCTAGTATCGACCCACTATTTAATACTAGTGGCCGAGTGCATAATACCTTCATTAATAAAATTCTCTCATTGCATGAGGCAAAAAAAACTAGGTCAAGTGCATGTCTTAGTGGATTCTAATATAAATGTATGTAAATACAATTCAAACAAGAGCCACAAAGTGGCGATGTCCCCGACATTGCTAGTGGGGGCATTGTCAAGTGTATATGAAGTTGTCATTAATTGATAAAAGTGATTTTTTTGGCAAAAGGATTTTTCTTTTCTTCTATTTTTGTGAGTTCCATAAAAAACTAGTTAAGTAAGGTAGTAAATAATTTTTAATTTAAATGGGTATGTAAAATGCAATGTAGAAAAAAAGAAAGAAGTAGTTCTTTTGCTCAGATGAGGAAATAACTTGTAGTGTAATTAGAAATATGGCAGAGCTGGTTGAATATTAATATAAATTCAAAGTATTTTGATCACTAACTAGTCCAGTTACATTCCATGGGTGATAAACAAATGCATTGAAAACAAGATCACAAAAGCTTCTTGCCTTTCTCTCTTACAAATGTATATCCAAATATCCAAGAGTGAATTTACATTCAACTTTTTATCCTTGGGAAATGGAGACAAGTCCAAGAAGGATTCCTCGGAATTCATCATCAAGGACATTTATACTTGTCCTTGATATAGATTTATTTCTTGGAAGTTTGCTAGGATTTTGACAAATTTGCTAGGGTTCATTGCCCAAAGAGCTCCCAATCATCTTGAGGGCAAGTGGTAAACCCTTGCTTTGTATTTGAACAGTGAAAAATGTCAGGCATATTCAAAATTGCATTTTGCAGTGGCATAATCGGTGCTTTGGCAATGTTTTTTCCCTGCGCATTGCAAAAAGACAATGAGCAATTTTGTTTGCATGGTTTTTGCAATTGATTGTAAACTGAATTTGCAAAGAAGCTTATCTCTTGTGATTGAAAAACAGATTATGTGTCAAACATTGGTATGCTCATTTAAACAAGTATCTAATGATCATCAACATACATGATCCTAGCTTTATGAAGTAGTCAAGTGAATTTGGCATACCTGGAAGTAGAAAAATATTCAAGAGATGAGATAAAAGTGATATTGATCTCCTGCATGGTAAACATAGAGTATCTTTGGCTTCTGTTTCAATAGGTGATCACTATCTTCAAAGTCATTGAAAAGAATTTCGCATTTCAATTACATAATGAATAACAAATACAAAATTATAAATAATAAGTACAGTGTATTGACAAAGACTTTTTTACTTGAGCATGTCTTGAGGAGGTGCAATTGTCAGAATTAGTTGTATAATGCTGAAGCGTTAAGCCATGCGAATTCCTGTATGGTTATCAAGTAACCCAGACAAATGATAAAATGCTCTATGTAAGAAATACCTGAGTTCATAAAATTAATAATAGATATGCCTGGAAGATAAGCTTTTATATCCCAATGCCTAATTTTCAACAGATACATTCCTTATAAACGTTTTTTATACATCTTTCCAGATAAGTTTGATTGGACATGATCTATTCTAATTTAAACCTCCCGGCGGAATGAACTAAATGAATGGGTGGCTAAGAATTGAAGCAGCTGCACAGTGTAACAAGTATTGATCAAATTTGCTGCTACTGAACCCTACGTTTTTACCCTTCGATTACTCCATTGCTGTGGTCCCATCTTTCTCAAAACCTTGGGGGTAAACATAGAGTATCCTTCGCTTCTGTTTCAATAGGTGACCACTACCTTCAAAGTCATTGAAAGGAATTTAGCATTTCAGTTACATAATGAATAACCAATACAAAACTATAAATAAGATAAGTAGAGTGTATTGACAAAGAGTTTTTTACCTGAACAAGTCTTAAGGAGGTGGAATTGTCACAATTGGGTGTATACTGCTAAAGCATTAAGCCATGCGAATTCCTGTAGGGTTGTCAAGTAACTGAGACAAATGATGAACTGCTTCATATGTTAAGTATTAAACTAGTAATGCGGCACCCTACTCAAGTTTGGTTTTGTACCTGCATTACGTGTTTTAGCATATGTAGATGCAATATGCTGTGATGGTTGTAGGTTATCACCATATAAACAGTGTCATTAAATAAGATTATTTGATTGCATTTGGCATTGAAAATATAAGAACACAATTATAAGACATAAATAAATGTATAGGTACAAGTTCGAGATAGAAAATGACCTTATCTTTGAGCAGAGTTTGATGTCTGCGTTTAAAATAATAATGTTCTTCTTTACAAAAACAGATGCTGCCAAGTCTGCACCATGTTCTTTTGCCTGTCTTGAATTGTTGTGAGCTACGATCATAGCTGGAGAAATTGTGTTTCCATGGTTTTTCACCAAAACCAAGGATCTTAAACTTCACATTAGTGTGTACTGTTAGTAGCTGTTTTCAAAGTACATGAAAATTGTGTGTTTGACATTCCCAGAAACACATAAAACTTAAAGAGTATGGACTAGAATCCAGATGATTTGTTTATTTTGGGTAGAAATAAATAAAACATTTTGTATATTACTTTGGTTAACAAACAACAAAGCCAGCAAATATTCATGAGTACAAATCAACAAGCTGGATCAAAATTCTTTAATCACGTTTCAACATATCATCAACTAATTACACCAACCCAAATTTCTTCAATCGTATTCAAATATAGCCAAAAGTATAGGTTTTTTTATCAATATGTAGAGAAAATTTACTTTTAAGAGGGGATTTATATCTATTCAGTAACTGTTTTCAACACACCTCAGTAGATTTAAAACAAAAACATAATGCAAGCAGAATGACTCAACAACTCTCCCATGTGTATTTACAGGTATATATTATATTACATGAGAATTTGAACAACAGACGCAAATGGCCATACCCATTACCAGCACACCAATACTTCTTAAGAAACGAAAATGGATATAAGAAAGATTCAATTGTTTTTATGAAATCACATATTTAATCAAAATAGCATTGAGTCAAGTTGACTGATTAGGCAAAAAGCAAGAAGAATGAAAAATATGCCTATATGAATCAAACTTGGCATAAAAACCCAGAGAATAATTCAGAGCTATAGGAAATGCAAACCAAAATCTGAACCGTCTAAAAATTATTGACAAACACCAAGCTCGGAGCCGGAGGAAAGCATTCGTCCGCGCCCCGAGCAAAAACGAATGCAACCTAGAAACAATTGCTTTTACAGAATCACATTTTCCAGGTGATTGATTCTATAATTCATGATAACATAATCAAGCCAGCTTTTAAATCATTCATAGATCATTTTAAACTCAAACCGAACATGTAACATATACAAATGCAACACACCATTTCAGCACAAACTAGTAATTTGTTTGAAATCTATGTTGCAAAACCTAGAACAAACCAAGGCAAGCCCAACATAAGAAAATTGCTGCAATGAAACCAGTTTTTTAATTGGTTATTGATTCTAAATATGATATCAATATCAATACATGATGAACAATGTAGCAAGCAAACAAATCACTAAACATTTACAAATATAGAAAAAATCATCACTTGATTGTAGACAAATAGGATGGTCTGAAAATCAATGAGGAAAACTAGCCTCAAGTGAGAGAGCAATGTTGTTTAGAATGTTTTAACAGTCTTGAGGCAAAACAAACATAATAGATAAATGATTATTATTGTTACAAGGCCATATATGTATTCAGTCATTGATTCTAGAAATCAAGAACATTTTCAAGAACTAGGAAGACACAAAAGCAAAGCAGTTACTGCTACATCACCAGATTTGATTTAGCGACTGATTTGAAATAGCATTCAAGAACCAAGAACATTCAGAATCAAAACTAATAAGAATGAAATCCAAAAACTATAACTAAAGCAAAGTACTTGAAAACATAGCAGAAAGTTAAAAACCATTATTATGAGAAAACTAGAAAAATCCAGGGACAAAGTCAAACTAAATACAGATCAAAGACTGAGCATTTTCAGATACCAGGCATCCTTAGATATAACAGAAACAAAAAAGCCTCAAGCATATATTAAATTTAGCTACTGTAACTGCGCTAAATTAAAACTCCAAGATGACAAACAATCCATACTCATGTCAAACAAACTGCTATTATGCTGAAAAATTGAAACGTAGCTCAGATAGAGCTGCAACAAATTAGAATAGTCAAAGCCAACTTAGATAAAGCTCGAAGAAATTGACACATTCAAGTACGCATCAAACAGAATTCAAAAATGTGCAATGTACAGTAGAAAAACATCAATTTTCAACAAAAATTGCAGAAGATAATTTGGATTCTAGCCCTTATTCTGAGATGATTTTACAATTCAGCTACAAACAAGTACAATGGCCTGGAAAAACCATTCAGGGAATTATGTCAGAGTTCTTACCAGACTCTGTGAAGAAAAAGATCATTGTTGCAGTGAACATTGTGATGGCTGGGAACCGGGAAGTGAAACGGAAGAGTCTATGAACACATAATAGAGTGAAGTGGGATGATCCCTGCAGGTTATCATGATACAATCAGTGTCATTGTGTAAGATTGTTTGATTTCATTTGGGTATTCAAAATATAATAAGACAATTAGAAGACATAAATAAGTGTATATGTACAAGTTTGAGATAGAAAATGACCTTATTTGTCAGCGCATGTTGATGCTTGGTTTTAGAATAATGAATGTACTTCTTCAAGAGTTTAACAGTGATGTTGTCATTTTTGGAATGCATTGTTTTAGAGCATTCAGAAACAGCAACCATGATACCTAATGATGTGATTAACTCTGCCCTTTCTTTCATAATTTGAGTTTTTTAACAAAGTTCAATTTTCATTCTTCCGAAACATGAAGAATGGAGCAAAAATCGAAAGGATGACTTATACTCGTTCTGTTCTGATTTATCTAGCTAAATCCGAGAATCAACCAGGGGAAAAAAATGATGAAAATGTGCCTCAGGCAAGAGAGGTAGCCTTTTTGACGAAGTGAACTTATCCAAGATCTAGTATTTGTTACAAGTCACAATGCTAAATGCATAATCATGATCACACTGGTAAATTCACTATTCTAATTCATAATGACAAGGGTGAATTCATGAAATAATTCCTATCTAGCTGGCATTGAGCAATATATGGTTTTCATATAGAGGCAAAGTTTGCAGATTGCATGGCATTTTTTAGAAAACATTGCAAAGGTTTGAATTTGAAAATCAGATTCAACATTCACGATTCTAATTCATAATGACAAGGGTAAATTCATGAAATAATTCCTATCTAGATGGCATTGAGCAATATATGATTTCCATATAGAAGCAAAGTTTGCACATTGCATGGCATTTTTCAGAAAACATTGCAAAGATTTGAATTGCAAAATCAGATCCAACAATAATAAGCAGAATCCCAAGTCTGAAACCATAATCATTAGATAAAGAAAAAGCAAAGCAATTAAATGACCCCAGTTGTGAATCTAGTCAATATTATGTATCAATAATTCTATATCATTTTATACAGCTCTAACAATTTGATAACCATGAAAGAGGTAGAGAAAAAAACAGCTTAGCAATATTTTAATGGAAGTTCTTTCAGTTGCATTAAGTCTATAAATATGTAAAGGCTTTAAAACCACATAAATTTATAAAATGTATAATGAGAACATGCATTTGTTCAAGCCATAGCATATGCACTTTGCATCAAAAGCTAAGAGAAGCCACACTTTGGCAAAATCTGGAGCAGTGACAATGTAAGGAATGTTGCAGTAGCATGTGCAGTTTTTATCATCCCTACATATGGGCCGTGCATTACTATCAGCAATTATGCAAAGAGTATAAAAACAAATTTGAAAATACGATATGTAGCAGACGCTAATTTAAATGAAAAACAAATACTGTTGACTGCTATATTTCTGTCTTTGTTTCTTTTGCATACATTGGCCATTGGAATGGACAAAATGTTTTAAAAAAAACAATTGCAAGATCTTTGTGATTATGAAAAGAATATAAAAACAGATATGAAGATAAGATATATAGCAAATGCTAATTTAAAGGAAAAACAAATACTGTTGACTATTATATTTCTATGTCTTTTTTTCTTTTCTATACATTGACCATTGAAATGGACAAAATATAAGGAAAAAAAAACAATTGCAAGAGCTTTGTGATTGACAGTAAACCGATGCAAAAGGCAAAAAATCTATTAAAAGTGAACAAGATTTTGGTAATCTTATACTAGGGATGACTCCTCCGCTTATACTAGGCTCAGTGCTTTTTGCAATGTTCAAATAAATGAACACAGTAACAAAAGCGAACTTCAGATACATTAAAATTGAATCTTCAAAAAGCCGTTGAAGTTTATTATTGATTAAACAATAAATAGGACAACTGACAGAGATCTGAGCGATGAACATGATTACAATGCAAGGGTTGTGTGAATGGGAAAAGAAAAATTATTTAAAATTGTGTGTATTTTGTAAAAAACAGCTTCAAATAAATCATAAAAGAAGTTGCAATAGAAAGTCTTTGTAATCTATTTTGAGATATTGAATCGAAGCTGAAACAATTGGAAAGTTGTTCAAAGTGTTTGAACAAAAAGGAAAATTATGATCATACCTTTTGTTCAAAACTTTTTGACTTCGACAATTCTGTTGTTCATTGCCAAAGTGTAAAGCCCTTGTTGCTTCAATTTGCGAAGATTGTAAATGGCTGAGGAAACACTATTGGAGTATTGTTCATAAGAAATAGCTAAAACATCGGGACAACATTCTTTTAATTGTGTACCCCGAAGTGTACATTCAATAGTCCCTTCTTCAGTCTCTAGCTTACATTGTAATATATGTTCATAAGTAGTTGGTGTTTCACGATTGCAAAATGTACAAAAAACGGTGCTTTGTATCATTGGTAGTTTGCACTATGTGCAAATGCAGTGGTAGGGTGGAGCAAAAACATTTTTTACTTTCAATGTCCCATATACCTGTTCTAGCCAAGTAAACAGAAAACATAAAAAAACATTGCAATGAGCATGTTTTGATACAAAGGCCATGCTACGGAAAAGCACAAAATCGAACCTATGAAAACATGTTTGCAAGTGCAGGTTTTGCAACATGGTGTTTGAAAACATATCATTGCACTGAGTTGTGTTGTTGCTAATTGCTATACTAAATCTGGAACTGTAAAAAAGACATTTTGGCAAGTAAAAAGTCTATATTTTGTTCATATCAGAAGCAGAAAACTTTGATGTCAATAATGCAGCAGGCTGAACATTTAAGAAAAAGATAAAATCTGTTTTAATAGCTATGAAATTGCTGAAACTACATATAAAGAACTTGCTTAATTGACAATGGAATGACAAAAAAACATTTCAAGTGACATTACAGGAGACATTGTTCATATCTCACCTGTGTTTTAGCTTCAATTATTGGAAGCAAACTTTGTATTGCGAATTCATCATTTAGGGGATCTATAAAAGTTGCTTGCGAAGCCTTCATAAGATGAGTTCCTTTTGCACCTGGTCTTACGATATTTTTTATTAGATACAGAGGCGGTTCGTCAAGTGCAAGTTGTTGTTGCACTCGGACAAAGAAATTTGTATAGCTTTCGTTAACCTGAAACTGAAGAAGAATTAGTGAAGAGGATGGGAATGGACAAATGTTTTTTGTTATGGGTTCTATCTTTTTTTTTTGTATATCCATGTAGCAGTAGATACAGCAGGGAAGAAAAAACACAAAAAAATGAAATCAAATATAGTGAAAAAAAATTGTTTAAAGAGAATCCACTTTACAGTTGCATAGTCATTTGCACTTTCACCATCTCTTATGTGGAAGTCCAATTGCTTATTGTTGTATTCACAGGCAACAACTATGACTGCAACAGAACCAACGACATATGCCTCATCTGATGTAACCAGCTCATTGATTGTTGTGTCTGGTGGAAGGCAATGCATTTTGCATACTGGGTCAATTGTCTCTATGATACTTGTTGGCAATATCACTATTGAATTTATTGCATCTCCTCGGTCATATTGGCCTTTCTTTTTCAGTTCAAAACCAGAAATTCTAACACTTTTTCCAGGCAAAAAGAAATTGCCAAAGCGATTTATCAAACTATCATTAATTGTAATTGTCATTGTCATCAAACCATTTTTGTCAACAACATCTGCATGCAAAATCTTTGTCTTAGCAGGGGAGTTTTGATTACGATTTTGTGCAGGTCCATAGACAACCAAAACATCCCCTTCAAATACATGCCTATGTGTTGCAGTACATAGCTGTATTATTGATGATGGTTCAATTGCCGTTTGCTTTAATCTGTGCACATTTAAAAATATCAAAAAGTGAATGAACAAATGGATTAGTGTTTGGTTGAATGTTGAATTTTGTATCGAATACACTAAAATGAAATTAGTACAGAAGCTGAACTAGATTATTGATTCAAATGTTTGAATTTGTGTTAGGTACAAGATAAAGTAATGTAGTCAAAAATATTGAATTAACAAATCCGTTGCATAGGAACATTACTTTTTAGGACTGTTTGCTGGCTGCGACAGTATTCCCATTGGAATAGTCTCTGGAGCATCTTGTGAAGAAGAAACATTTCTTTCTGTTGAAGGATTGTCTGATGTCATAGACATAGCTAAATTCTCTCCTTCGGCGAGAATACTGTTTCTGATTAGGTGTTTTTTCTGAAATGCTGTATTTTTTTTTCCCAATTTGCACATCCAATGAAGGCTTAGAGCATGTTAAAACATTCAAGAATATATTTCAAATAGAAAAGCATCTTAAAAAAAGACAAAAAACAAGAAAGACAAAAAGCTGTATCAGTTCTTATATGCAAGTTGCAGGTACTGATAAGATACTAGTAAAATGATTTGACCAATATGCATCAAAAATTGTAAATGAAAGCTTGTCAATGTCTATGTTTGTCCAAAAATGGTCAATCATAGAACCATATTCTGTTGTAGCTACGTTTGTTTTTAACTGTAGACATCTACTCTGCATAAACAATTCCAACCTCCTTTTCGATATTGTTTCTTTGTACATGTCAATGTTAAAGTCACCAGTTATTATGGTTAGCATTTTCTTGTTGTTTTGTAAGATAACAGAGTCCAAGACATCAATAAGGTTGCTAACAAGATTATTTGGTTTGCTATAAATATTGACAAGTTGGAGAATATTGTTAGCGAGCATAATGCATGTGAAGAATATGAATTAGGTGTCGAGCGAGGAATATGAACTGATTTTGCCTTGCCCTTCTAGGATATATATAATATTTTTATGGTTAATTGACAGCAGAGTGAACTAATGAAATGTTGATTTCTTGTGAAAGGTGGTGTTTGGGACCCTGGACAGTAGTCAGCCTTCAGATGTTTTTTGATCATTATAGATATAAACTTCACTAATTTAGTTACAAGCTTACATGTTTAAAACAAGCAAATACATAATTACTAAGCAGCATGTTCAATATCAATACATGGCATGAACAATGCCTTGAAGGACATGACAACATGTTGCATGTGACAATTTATCCCAGTATACAAATATCCAAATTCATGTTTGTAATCACTGAGATAGGTTTTTGTGCCATTTGCATTCAAAGGTAGAAAACATACAGCACATGCAGATGCAATAAAGTAACAGTTTCCCAACTTGCATGTAGTTAGATGCCATGATTACAGTGCAGGGTTATAAACATTTCTTAAATGATGTGAGCAAAAAGGGAGTGTGGAAAAAAAAAATTAATAAAAAACAAGAATGCCATAGCAAGCAAACAGGTTTAAGGTAGTATGTGCCCTTCCTGTATAGCTAATAATATTGAACACAATTCACATTAGTTCCACAACACAAATTCCAATAGAAACAACAAAAACAAATTTTTAGGAAAAACCATTCCATGGATATATATTAGTCAGTCTAAATACTTACCTCTTGAAACCAAGAACCCCAAAAGTACAATCCATAAGTTCTTAACACAAGCTCTTTGGTATATTCAAAACTGTTGTAATAAGTTACACTAACAAGTAAACTAAAACGATAAACTATTAATATTCAGTAACATGTAGTAAAATAAACATACATATCATATAACAGAAATAGAGGTATGGTTTAAGATATCAACTTGGGTGTGAAACTATTCTTGAAAATATACTCAGAAGTGTTACTTTCAGAAAAGACTGTTTGTGCCTCGGAGAGGTCAGTCTTTTGTAGGAACCAGCTAACCCTACAAGAGGGTGTGTACAAACCAGAGAGAGAGAAATGACTGGAGTTAATTAGGTCAATGGCAGTCAAGCACAGTACATAACTCAACATAAATAAAGTCACAAAAATTATAAACTTCAACCAAGTCTCAGGATAGAAGAAGTGATTATCAGCACATCACAACTGATCATAGCTGATCAAAGTCAAGTACTCTATAAGACCAAAAATTTGACAAGGTGGTATTAAAAAATTGGAGGAGCATAAATGTTCGCATTAACCACAAGTCAAAGACAAGGTAACAAAAGTTGAATAATAACTCAATCAAGGTGGAGAAGGTACAACAAGTATTTAATAATTCAATCAGGAACAAGTAATAAAACAAACGTATTGATCATATAACAATAAGAGAGGTATAGTTGAAGATCTCCACGTCAACATTAGACTAAAAATACAACAGCATACATGTCGATGGTAATTTGTTCGATCCAGACCTATCAAGTGTACTTTTACGTCAGCAGTATTCTTTTCTCCGAATTGTAGCTATAGTTCGGAGCCAAAAATACTACTGACCTAAAAGTATATTTGATAGGTTTCAATGGAAACCATTTTCAATGTTGATGCCACTACCCTCCTTATTGTCTTACAAAAAGGCATCAAAATAAGGAAAAAGACTTAAAACTATGGACTTCACGTTGAAACAGTTCTTTACAATCACATTAATATGACGTGCCACAACCATTTCTCTTGACACCTACTCTTCATTCATTCTGTATGCACTTCAGTGTGCAACCGTCTCAGATATTCACTACGTTTTGCCTCGATTAGTTGATCAATTCAGTATGACCCACAACCGCTGGCAACACTCCTCGAATGGCGGGCATGGATCATACTGGATTGATAAACTAATCGAGGGAAAATGCAATGAGAATCTGAGACGGTTGCATAGTGAAATGCATACAGAATGAATCAGGAGTGGGTAAATTAAATTTGCATGGTGGTGATAAACTACACTTGTGTCTTGCATTGCCAGCTATAGTTCAAGGCTGAAGGTGGTGGCATGAGTCAGGTGGCATTAATTGGGGAGACAAAAATCACGGATATGAAGTTGCAAAGCTTTTGTTAAAGTTTATATTTATTTGTATTTTTTGATTTTTTTAAAGTTCATTTTACGTGGTTGTGGTTTCATGCCTACGCAGTGACGTTGGCCTGTGGCTATGTGCCCCAGGCCTTGACAGCAAGATGACATTTTCCGTTTTAAATCAGGTTTAAATGAGGTTTAAATGGTCTTGGGATTGAAGACTGCTGACCCATGACCCTTAGAATCAAGGGTATGCTCCAAACGTGGCCAAACAACCGTAGTATTGGATAAGAGCAAAACTTCAACAAGGTGGTTTTAAAAAAGTTACTCAAGGAGGATAAATGACTCCATTAAACACAAGTGGAAGATAAGGCACCACAAAACCAATCATATCTCAATCAAGGTGGGGAAGCTACAACCAATCATATCTCTCTCAAATGTACAGCCGTCCAATATAGCCTAAAATCTCATCATCATAGTATAAGGAAGGGTGGTGGGATGCGAAATAGAAATATCGCTCATTTATTTGTATTGATCAAATAACAATAAAAGAGGTGCCACTGAACATCTACACATCAACATTAAATCAAAAATCAGATCTGAAGTGTGGGTACAAATATAGTTCCTTGTACTATAGAAAATAAAAGCCACCTGTGTTACCTTTCAACTTAGCAATATGATCTACAAAAGCAAATTTTTTTCACAATTAGCATTGAAATTTTTGACTAGGACTAAAGCAATAGCAAAAGAATTTATAACAAAATTTTGATCTCTATCAACTTGAGCACTCCTGTGTGGTCCCTGTGCTGAAGTTGGTCCTCGAGATGTAAGTTGCTTACACAAATAACTATTGCATGACTGCACAATCTTCTAAACACATATAAAGTAGATAGGAAACACCAAACATTAATTGTGATAGATACCCTAGCTTTGTCTTGAATATTCCTTTTGTATGGCTTAATTTATGAGGATGTATGTGCTATTACAATCTTATCCTATAGCTAGATCTAGTGCTTTAATCATATGAAGGAAATTACGATTTGCAAACATCTTCAATCAAATGAATTAACAGTCATCCAAGGATAAGCAAATACAGCTGAAAATGTCTGTTTGTAAATGCTTACTTACTATAGTTATTTACATTTGCACTTTGCAAATGAAATGAAAGAGTTAGAAACCAAGAACAGGTTTTTGGTGCATTATTACATAGTTTTAAATCAACATTCAATTGTAATGATTATGCAATAATGAGTACTCATTCTTTTGCATGAAGCACTTACATTTTATATTTTCCATTATTAAGTCCTATAACTAAGCATTATAGACAACTCCTTTGCAGAAAGGAATTCTTGACAGCAGCTAATTTCTCTAGATTTAGCCCTAACATGAAATGAATAATAAAATCTAATTAATACAGTACTGAGCAATTTAAGGAAAAATTTGTAACTAGATTTCGTAAACAGGAAATTAATAAATTATTTATATTATTAAATAACAAAAATCGCAATCTTCAGACTTGTTTTATTTACTACAAAAAACAAAGACATTTTGCACAAAACCCAAATATTACTCACACTCAAGCTACACTGAATTTTCTGGGTGCGATGTGATTCTGAAATTTCTATATGTTATATGACTCTGAAATGTCCCTATCCTAAAGGATGTCTGTACTTGGGATATGTGTGCAGAAATTTAAATATATACACATTTTGACCAATTGCAGCTAACAAATCCAGATACAGTTTTGGACAAAATTAAAAAGTGTTTTTAGCAAATGTCATTTTAACTGAAATCATCAAGGTTAAGGGCAAGAAAATTGTGGTAATCACTAAGTGACCTATCCCCAAATCAATGACATCATCAAGCGGATTTCTTAGTCTCGTACATTACTATAGAGGTGTGTTTTATAACTCAGGCAAATTGTAATGTTCATATCTATATAATGTATATAGCTTTTAAATTTGTAAAAACTAGGAAAAAAATCACATATATTTTGTTAATAATAACAACAATAAATTTATTAATTTGCATCCATAGATATGTATATGTTTATATGGAGTTTCAAGAGTGGTTTCAACTGGTCGAATCATCAATACAAGGTATTATGTTGATAACAGGCCATAGTTCATACGATCAAATCAGGTGAAATCACTTGGGATTATTAGACACTATTGTTGTTGGTGCTTGAGTTTCCTTTCATTTACATAATCTAGGGAAGAGGGGGATGTCGTGAGAAATAACCCACAGACAAATAACCCATGCAAATAGGTCAACGAGTTGTTGCAATGTTGTTGGATATTTGGGCAACTTTTCACTATAAGGTGCTTAGTTTGCATCTCTTTAGATGAGACATACTAGTTTACACTAATGAATTTATTAGAGATGTCATCTCCAACATTGATTATCAGAAATAAGGTCATTAATATGAAAATTGATAGTTTTAGAGATATATTATTTATAAAAAACAGTATAATTTTTTACCATCATTTAAGTAAAACTTGAATATGAAACACTATTAAATAATCACAAAAGAAAGCTAAAAAGTGCCAAAAAAAGTTACAATAGCATTAAAAACCTCAGAATAATGCTAAAAAGATCACTTATTACTACAAGTGAAGGAAATGACATAACGTGCATGCTTGTTTCAAATGCAAGAGCAATCTGCCTCTCATTAGAATGTTGAAACGGTCAAGATACTCTACAGAGGAAAAAATATTGTCATGAGTCTTTAGGTGTAAATTGGTTCATCAAATTTGAACATGTATTGCTTAGTGATATCAATTTGGAAATATCAAAGCCTTAAAGGCAAGCCATTGCATAGAGAGGAGGAATATTAATTTGTTAATTGGCCAACAATGAATAAGCTTGCAGAGATGAGACGATGAGATGTCAAGAATATATGTTATATTTTTTAATTTAAAAAAAAATTATTATACATGTTTTAGATGATAAATATGAACAACGTCAGTGCGTAAGGATGAAACCACAACCACGTAAAATGAACTTTAAAAAAATAAAAAAATACAAATAAATATAAACCTTAACAAAAACTTTGCAATTTCATATCCGCGATTTTTGCCACCCCAACTAATGCCACCTGAGTCAAAACTATATGTCGGGGACATAATAAGAACTTGAGAACACGCACACAAATTGTGGCACTATTACCATCATTATTTAAAAGTGATGCCTTTATATGGGATAAAAAAACTAAAGACTGTTTTGAAAAGCTGAAAACCTTAATGACATTCACTCTGGTCTTGACAAATCCAGATGTCAGGAAAACATGTGTCCATAAATACTATGTTTCAGAAACATGCTTAGGAGTTCTGCTCATAACTGATAAACATCTCATTGCCTTTGAGAGCCAAAAATTACAACTGAATGAGCATATAAAGTCTACATACGATGGAAAGCCGTTGGCAATAACACATGCCTTGGTCAAGTGGAAGCAGTGCTTGTTGCGAGATAAATTTCTCGTGATGTTGCACTTGGCATATTGATGCGGTATGGTCCAAGGTTTTGTGGTGTTAATGTAGTATGACACGGGATGATGTTTACTGCTTTAAATGAGGTTGGTGCCCTCAGAACTTAAGACTCCTATGCGATTTATTCACCAATCTTGTCGATTTATCGTCTGTTTCGTCGAGCTTTGTTGTGTGCCCACTAGTGTTGGGTTGAGGTGTTTGTATGGCGATAAGCTATAGCAATCAGAGCATATTGCATCTACATATGCTGAAACGCATAATGCAGGCGCAGAAGCAAACTTCAGCAAGGTGCTGCATTGCTAGTTTAATATTTAACATATGAAGCAGTTTATCATTTGTCTCGGTTATTTGGCAAGTCATAAAAGCAGCTGAACAAGTCTAGGTTTTTTACCTTGACATTTTGTGCAAAAAGGCTAAGAAAAATCTAGCTGCAAACGGATTTTTAACAAAGCTAGATGCATCTAATTAGGAAATGTGAGAGATTAAAACATCTTCGTGAAAGCGATTGAAAAAATCATGGCTAGACCAAGCTAGCAAAATAAAAACTAAAAATAAATTATGCTCTAATTCAAATGCTGGCATATTCATGCAACACTGCAGGTTTAAATGAGGTTTAAAGCAGGTTTAAGTGGTCTCGGGACTGAAGACTCCTGTGTGATTTATTCACCAGTCTTATCCATTTATCGTCCCTTTCCTCGAGCTCTGTTGTGGGCCTGCTAGGGTTGGGTTGAGGTGTTGTAGGGGTTTAAACGTGTTGCAGTTGGCATATTCATGCAACACTACAGGTTTAAATGAGGTGTTGTGCGCCTGCTAGCGTCGGGTTGGGGTGTTGCACTGGTTTAAAACGTCTTGCAATTGGTGTATTCATGCAACATTTGTTGCAGTTGGTCCAGGGTTTCGTCTAGGCCATTAACCTTTGTCTTGGTGTCAAATCACTGTCCACACATGCCAAAAAAGTATACATCTACATTATTGCAACAAACTATAGATCACTCGAGCATACCCAAGCTAACCAATGCAGTTTATGATAACCTAGCAACAAGCTGATCTGGTTTCATGTAAAGGAAAAGCTATTTTCAGATTGGATATTTCATCAATTTTTTGCTTAAATACCAGCAATTGTTCATGTTTCTTGTAACAGTATTCATGACAAATAACAAACTTTGCCAATATAGGGCTCTCTAAATATTCACAGAATTCCTCTGAATTTACACGAGTGTTTTCTTGCAAACACTGTCCGCGCTTTCTCCTTTAGATGAAACCAAACCATCTTCTTGCTAAGTTATCATAGACTTCATTTCAGATTAGATGTTTCAAAAATTTATTCTTAAACAAAACAGCAGGTTGTGAATCTCAGCATCACTGCATCTAAGGGTTTCCCCTTCAGCCACATATGGAACTGAAATACTTGTCACTCGTTACCTCAATTGGCAGATGTCAAAGTCAAAGACAACGAAGTATCTCGCCAAAGACCCAGATTTTATACTGCACCCGAAATGCCGTTTGTCTTATATGCGCACTTGCCAAAGGCAATGCAAAATGACCACCCCTCTCTTAAGCTCCCGTTTTGTTGTTTTGGGGTAGACTTATATTGTCAAGTACAGATGCCTAGGTTGAAAATGTTTTCTACTTCTAGATTCAGTAAATCTGTATAGCATCTGTTTTCTGAGAAAACTTGAAAAACAGCTCCATGCGAAAAGCAAAACCAGTTAAACGAAGCAGACCAAAGAAGCATTTAAAAATATCACATTCATACCACATGGCATAATGGAAATGGAAAAAGAACAAAGCAAAATAAAATAACTACAAACAGATCTGTAAATTTAATTAATAATATAATATAATGCCATTTATTTTCTACCCGGTGGCTGGGTCGCAGGCTTGTATTAGCATTTAATCCCAGCGCCGACGCAGCCCATGATATCATGACCCATTCCATTCCTCGCCGAAATACCCGAGATGGAGGGAGGTTGCTACTCTTGGCATTAAATGTTCAGATACATACATACATTCAATTCCGTTCCCCGTACATTCATTTCAGGGAGTCCAGGTCATTACCCAAGAAAAGAAATGGTAATGACCAATTACGCAGTCTTTATGTTTTTTAAACCACAGTCACAAACAATTCCTATGGAATAAATTATGCAACAAAAGTTTGAACAATATTTCTTGACACAGATTGTGAAACCAAAACCTTACATTTGTAAAATCCTTACATTTGTAAAATCCTTACATTTATAAAATTTTATAACCAATTAATCGCAGAATATAACAAAATCGGATTTTTTTCATAAAACAAAAAACACAAGTCTGAGCTGAAGAGAAAATTTAAAGAGTTACCGGTCCAAAGAACGCGGTAATGAGATTGCAGAAGACACAGCTCCCTGCACCAAGAAATCGCTCCACACATTCAGACACGAACACCACAAATTACTGGATAAATGAAGCGCACTCAGACAGCAATACCCACCACCATAAACCACTCCTCCCTCGCTGCACCACCACAAATAAGCCACAAACAGAACAAAAGTTTCAGCAATATTTCTTGACCCAGCTTGTGAAATGAAAAGCATACATTTGTAAAATTCCCACATTTATAAAATTTTATAAGCAATTAATCCTACAGTATAAGAAAACCGGATTTTTTCCATAAAACAGAAAACAAAAGTCTCAGCTGAAGAGAAAATTCCAAGAATTACTCGTCCAAAGAACCCGTCAATGAAATTGCAGAAGACACAGCTCGTTGAACCCCATTCAGACAGCAATACGCACCACCAGAAACCACCCCACCTTCGCTGCACCACCGCAAATAACCCACAAACAACCACGCCACCGCAAAAAATCCAACAAAAACAACCACAACACAAAAGCAAGTCACACCAAACAGAACAAGTTTGAACACCAGAGAACCTCTAAAATATAGCTTCAGAGTGCTCCATCACCCAGGCAACGAGACCGTCCTTCACCCCTGCAAACAGCGAGCACACCGCATTAAATCCCTGGAACACCTCAACCCGACGCTAGCGGGCGCACAACAGAGCCTGACGAAACGAACGATAAATCGACAAGACTGGTGAATAAATCGCACAGAAGTCTTGAGTCCCGAGACCACCAACCTCATTTAAACCGGCAAACCTCACCCCGCGCCATACTACGTTAACACCATGGAAACCTGGACCATACCACATCAATACCCCAGCTGCAACACCGTTTAAACCCCTGGAACACCTCAACCCGACGCTAGCGGGCGCACAACAGAGCTCGAACTGCAACACCGTTTAAACCCCTGGAACACCTCAACCCGACGCTAACAGGTGCACAACAGAGCTCGACAAAAGGCACGATAAATGGACAAGAATGATGAATAAATCGCACAGGAGTCTTGAGTCCCGAAACCACCGTCACCCTGCGCCACACTGCATCAACACCACGAAACCCTGGACCATACCGCATGAATACACCAACTGCAACACCATTTAAACCCCTGCAACACCTCAACCCGACGCTAATGGCCACACAACAGAGCTCGACGAAAGGGACGATAAATCCACAAGACTGCTGAATAAATCGCACAGGAGCCTTGACTCCCGAGAGCACCACCACCCCGCGCCAACAGAGCTCGACGAAAGGGACGATAAATGAACAAATCCACAAGACTGCTGAATAAATCGCACAGGAGTCTTGACTCCCGAGACCACCACCACCCCGCGCCAACAGAGCTTGACGAAAGGGACGATAAATGAATAAATCCACAAGACTGCTGAATAAATCGCACAGGAGTCTTGACTCCCAAGACCACCACCACCCCGCGCCAACAGAGCTCAACGAAAGGGACGATAAATGAACAAGACTCATGAATAAATCGCACAGGAGTCTTGAGTCCCGAGACCATTTAAACCTCATTTAAACCTGCATTTAAACCTCATTTAAACACGTTTAAACCCCTGCAACACCTCAACCCAACGCCAGCGGGCGCACAACAGAGCTCGACGAAAGGCACGATAAATGGAAAAGACTGGTGAATAAATCGCACAGGAGTCTTCAGTCCCGAGACCATTTAAACCCCTGCAACACCTCAACCCGACGCCAGCGCACAAAAGAGCTCGATGAAAGGCACGATAAATGGACAAGACTGGTGAATAAATCGCACAGGATTCTTCAGTCCCGAGACCATTTAAACCTCGACACCAGCGGGCGCACAACAGAGCTCGACGAAAGGGACGATAAATGGACAAGACGGGTGAATAAATCGCACAGGAGTCTTTAGTCCCGAGGCCATTTAAACCGCATTTAAAATGGCAAACGTCACCGTGCCGTCGGGGCCTGGGGCACACAGCCCCAGGCCAATGTCACTGCATCTGGATCCAACCACAACCACGTAAAATGAATTTTAAAAAAATACAAAAAATACAAATAATATAAACTTTAACAAAAACTTTGCAATTTGATATCCGCGATTTTCGGCACCCCAACTAATACCACCCGACTCAAAACTATATGTCGGGGACATAATAAAAAATATGTAGTTTATCTATTGTGAATAAATTTTATAAAAACACAGATTTAATGATGCCTTCAAATAATTTATTTTTTAATTTAGTATTAAATTATTGTAGTAGAGATTTCTCTTATATACAATTTACAAATCTTATATATTTTCTGCAAATATTGCATTTTGGTTCTAGAGTCGGAATGTTAACCTATGAGATGCCAACTAACCATTTTACATTAAACAACAACCCTTCTAAACTTGATTTATCATATAAAAGCTCACCATTTTACAGTAAGCAACATCAATATTATATTTTGTTTATAAATGCTACATTTCTTATTGTTGTCATTTATTTATCATTAATATTATATTTGATATTATTCCCTAGCTATTAATGATTATCTATTTCTGGGAGATAGATAAAAGTGCTAGATGTTTCTTACTAAGTGATGATCAAGAAAGAGAATCACCAATATTCTTACTACAAGGATGATCAAGAACATGATCATCAACATATTGACTATGAAAGACAAAATACATATAAACAACCTTTTGCACACATGAACCAAGTTGGCTTGGTGCCATTCCTACTCGTCTTCTATAGCCAAATCTTGATATCTTTCTGAAATTTGTATGGAAACCTAACATAGCATTAAGTCTATATATATCTGTCTAAAATCTGTATGGAAACCTGGCATAACATTAAATCTATATGTATATTTGATATGATGAAATACCATCACAATTCTAAAGGTCCATTTTCCTTTTCTTTTTGAAATCATGCAACATGTATTGTTGTTCAAATGTAATTCAATCCACTGCATAACCACTAAATGAGAATTATATGCCTCCAAAGGTACTATCGTCTACACTTTTTACCCAATCTGTGAGACCAACGATGTGACTAACAAGCTCACCAATGTACTTGAGGACTAATCTTTGTATCAGTTTCCTGTTTGTTCCCTACAAAAATCAATCTATTGAGGACTGATATGTGTATCAATCTTTGGTTTGTTCTTCATATTGATTGTGACGACAACGAAAAACATATGTTTAATCAACATCTTCATTTGATTGGCGAGAGAGATCAAAAGATGTGTTGGTGTGCAATAATCGGAACATGCTCAGAAGGAATCAACATCCATTGATGCCTAGGAGGAGGAAATAACAAGGTGTTTTTAAAGCTTGCTCGTCATATGGAATCTATATTTATTTTATTGAATGTTTTGGTCGATAAGAAAATATGTGAAGCCAATCAAACACAAATGAACCCAAACACAAATGGAGGATTGCTTGCAAGTGCCCATGAGCTACTAAGAAATCAATTGCAATAAGTGATTCCTTGTTGGAATAGAGTGGAAAGATTGCTTCTCTCTCAATAGAGCAGCCCACAGATCAAATTAAGTTATACAGTGACCTCCATTCCAATTCAACCCACTTAAGCATGGACTTAAGTTTGAGCCCCGAGATTCACAAGCATAAGATCAAAATATCTTGCAGGTTTGAGAAGAATGCATGTGTTAAGGATCGAAACTCTGCAAACGGGGTCCCGACCACAAGATCTGGATGCCCTGTAAGGTTGCAAAGAGGTGAAGAGGTGGACATGAGGATTCATGCAAAGTACAGGAAATTCAAGCGGATGGAGTCTAAAGAAGAAGACGATATTCAAAATTCAACAGAGAATCAAGGTGAGGAATTATCCTTTCCAACTCTTCCTTCTCCTTCAATAGAGTCTGTTGTTTTTATCTTTCCTGAAGAGAAACCGAGGTTGTCCCTTCAAGTTTTCAGTCGCCCCGAAACTGTAATGAAAAACAATCCACCAACACACAGAGGATGAGGCTGCTATCTATGGACATCGAAGACAATTCGTCTGGTGCCATGAGCAGTTTCAGCTTTTCAGCTCGGTTATCATTCTTCTCTTGTGAAATATTTGATAAAAGAGCCATAGGTTTTGATAATGGATACCATTATATACTGTACTTATACCAACGTACAGTCAATGCGTTAGACTGCAAATGTAAATATGTCAGTGTATTAGTTTTCACTTGAACAGAGATCTGAACCAGCATTGGGATGCTGACGAGAGATCATCGCTCCGTTCTTGGCTCCAAAATCCGAGGACAATGTCAACACCACAAATCAAATTGAATTGAGGATAAATAATTTTTCATCAAACCTAATTTAATAAAAAATATTAAACTAGAGAAAAAATAATCTAATATCTAATCTATGATGCAGATTAATAGTGATGCACGATCGCTATATGTTCCACTGCGCGGGGCATAATAAATCACTTTTTAAATGATTGAAGTGATAAAAGTAGTACTAAAAGTAGATATAATGTTTTTTTTCATTATAACATTGGGAAAGAAGCTATATATGCATTTGACCATAAAGAAAATTGTGGATCAATTTTTAAAATATAATCAAAGGTTAGCTATTCAAACAGATTTGGAAAAATAAATTTGGTTTGGTGTATGGATTTTGAACTTCTCGAAGAAATTAAAATGGATAATATATATACTAAGAAAAATAGTCTCATCCTAAATATTTTAATTTTGAAATAACATATCTACAAAGCATGACCTTCGAGTCTTTAGTTAAGATCTATATAATCTTAATAAAACTACAAGGATTCACAATTAAGCTTTGGAGTTTGTTACACACAATACACACAAGCATATATTCTTACTAGAAGCATATCTTCCTACCATTTAATTAGTATCTTTATAATTTTAATAAAACTTTGAGGGTCCATAATTAAGTCTCAAAGGTCCTTAACTAGGCAATGCATCTCAAATTCTTAACTAGGTGATGCATTGAAATTCCCACTATTAGAGCCTATATGGTGGTCCAAGGACCCTTGCATGGCCTATAATACATAAAATCAACATATTGGGACCTAAGTTAATGATTTTCACCCATGAAATACCATGAAAATATACTTGGTGCAAAACACTTTTCCATATCCAACTTATACTACCATGGAAATATACTTGGTACACAACACTTTGGAGTTTGTTACACACATGCACACACAATACACACAAGCATATATTCTTACCAGAAGCATATCTTCCTACCATTTAATTAGTATCTTTATAATCTTAATAAAACTTTGAGGGTCCATAATTAAGTCTCAAAGGTCCTTAACTAGGCAATGCATCTCAAATTCTTAACTAGGCGATGCATTGAAATTCCCACTATTAGAGCCTATATGGTGGTCCAAGTACCCTTGCATGGCCTATAATACATAAAATCAACATATTGGGACTTAATTTAATGATTTTCACCCATAAAATACCATGAAAATATACTTGGTGCAAAACACTTTTCCATCTCCAACTTGTACTACCATGGAAATATACTTGGTGCACAACACTTTGGTATATCCAACTTATAAATCAAATATTACTTTTATATTTCCTTTGTGGTAGTTTAAAACCCTTTTCATAATACATGAGCTCTAAAATTAGTCATCGGACCTAAGTATATGGTTTTTTCCCTAGACAATGGCTTAGGCCTTAAGAACCATCTATGTAATGTAAAACTTGAAAATGTTGTCCATGTTCAATTCAAAAGCCACATATTATCTTTGTAAGGCCAATGTGGTGACATAAGGCCTCACGTATGGATGATGAAACCTAAAAACCTATTTTAGAGCATAAGGTCCATTTTTCATCCAAACCATGGTTAGGGCCCTTAGGCATATAGTTGGTGGAAAAAACCTTAGAATAGTTTCCATATCCCACTTGTAAGAAAACAATTCCCTTTGTAGGCCCTATGTGACAATTTGGTAACTCGAGCATGGCCCATGAGCCATAAAAGTATATGTTATGGCATAATACACTTATGTTTCTTCCTTAGACCATGGCCAATGCCAAAAGGCCCATTTATGGTGATAAAAAAGTCATAATGCTACCCAAATGATACTTATAACCAAGAAAATTCCCTCTATAGGGTGTTTATGGTGATTCAAGACTTTTTTCATGGTTATTGATCTCTAAACACTTCCTTTATGTTATTAGAACTTTTCTTTTGTCCATTAACATGGTCAAGGATCTAAAATATATTCATCATTGGAAAATGTTGCAATGGAACCTATAGACCAAAGATCCCCATTATAGGGTCCATGTGGTCATTTAGCGATAATGCTTAGAGAACCTTATTGAAGAAACCATGAACAAAACCATAATTAACTAAAACAATGTAGAGAAAAAACAAAAATAGAAGAAAACCCAAAACACATTGCTTGAAAATTCACTTGGTTGAAATGCCTTCTTATAGTTTACAATGGGCCTTCTTTGGACTAAATACCCAACATACATGATAAAATAATGTGCATGTAACTCACTGGATAGAAATGAAACAATAAAAAATACAACTAATATATCGAACACTAATTAAAATTTTGTAAGAGAGGGCGCTCCTTCTAGGATGTGCTCATGTTCCTTATCATTTGGGGTCATATTCATGGTCCATGAGCCCTAGAAGCATAATTTATTGTTAGAAAAACAGGATCGCAGAGAAATAACAATAAATAGAAATGCAAATATAATCACACAAACAAATTACAAGAGAGTATCATAACCAAACCTGGGGTTCAAACACGGTTGAATCATCATCTATGAGACTGGAAGATCAGGATCCACAACCAACAATCTCCCACTTGGAGACTGATCACAACAACTCCACCGCTGTTGCACTTGCTGGACTTGGACTTGAAAAATTTATTGTCTTCACCTTCATGCTAGAAGGCCAACTGAAACCGAGCAAGAACTCAGTTTCTCTTTGGTCACTACCTTTGTGAACATGTCTGCAGGATTCTGGCTAGTATGTATCTTTTCCAGCTTCAACTGTTCATCTTCCAGAACAGAGCATATGAAATGGTACTTGAGTTGTATATGTTTAGTCCTCGAATGGAATGATGAGTTCTTTGCAAGATGAATGACATTCTGGCTGTCACTATACAACCTGTTATCCTTCTTCTTCTTACCCAATTCATCCATAAACCTCTGCAACCAAATCATCTCTTTACTAGCCTCTGTAACAAAAACATACTCTGCTTCTGTTGTTGAAAGTGCAACAACCTTTTGCAGTTTTGAAATCCAACTTATTGTTGTTCCACCTACAGTAAACACATACCCTATGGTTCTCCTCCTGCTATCCTTATCACCTGCCATATTTGCATCAACATATCCCTGTAGAACAGTGTCTGAACCTCCAAAACATAATGCATGAGTGGTAGTACCTCTCAAATACCTGAGAATCCACTGTACTTCCTTCCAATGTTCTTTACCTGGATTGTTCATATATCTGCTCACAACTCCCACTACTTGTGCAATATCTGGTCTTGTGCACACCATGGCATACATCAAGCTGCCAACTGCTGTTTGATAGGGAATCTTGGACATGTAATCTATATCTTCCTGTGTCTTGGGACACATTTCCTTACTTAAATTGAAATGGATGGCCAAAGGTGTACTTACGGGTTTTTCATTCTGCATTCTGAACCTCTCCAACACCTTTTGTATGTACTCACCTTGAGACAATGTCAATTTGCGATTTTTCCTGTCTCTTGTTATTCTCATACCAAGGATTTGCTTTGCAGCACCCAAATCCTTCATCGCAAATGAATTAGCTAGCTTCCTTTTCGCACATTTATATCCTGCATGTTAGACCTTGCAACAAGCATGTCATCCACATACAATAACAAGATAATATATCTTTCATTGTCTAGCCTCTTGAAATAAACACAGTGGTCAGAATGACGTCTACTATAACCTTATTCTATCATAAACCTGTCAAATTTTAAATACCACTTCCTTGGAGCTTGCTTCAAGCCATACAAGCTCTTCTTCAACCTGCATACCAAATACTCCTTCCCTTTGACCTCATACCCTTGTGGCTGCTACATATATATCTCTTCCTCCAAATCCCCATGGAGAAAGGATGTCTTTACATCTAACTGTTCAAGATGCAAATCTTCTACCACCACTAGACTTAAAATAGTCATAATTGAAGTCATCTTAACAACAGGAGAAAATATTTCATCAAAATCTATATCTTTCTTATATGCAAACCCCTTTACAACAAGTCTGGCCTTGTACCGCTTCTTACCTCCTTCTTCTTCCTTCAACCTATAAATCCATTTGTTCTGCAATGCTCTTTTACCAGCAAGCAACTGAACCAAATCCCAAGTCTGGTTTCCTACCAATGAGTCCATCTCCTCATTCATGCCTTGCTCCCACTTCTTTCTAGTTTCCACCTGCATTGCTTCTTCATAACATTTTGGTTCACCAGCATCAATCATCAATAAATAATACATTGAAGGAGAGTATCGTTCAGGGAGTCTACTTAACCTGGTAGATCTTCTTGCAGTTGTAGGAGTTTCAGGTCCTTGCTGTTGTTCTTGATTTTCTGGCACCTTTGGAACTTCATTTTCTTCATTTTCATTAAGTACTGTGTACTCTATGTATTCATTTTCCTGTTTCTTTCCCTGCAAATGATATTTATACATGACCTTTTCATTGAATATCACATCTCTACTCCTGATGATTTTGTTATTTTCATAATCCCATAAGCGATAACCAAATTCATCAACCCCATATCCAGTAAAGGTACATTTCTTGGATTTAGCTTCAAGCTTTGTTCTATTTTCTTTATCAATATGGACAAATGCTTCACAACCAAACGTTCTCAGAAATGAGTAGTTTACCTTTTTACCTGTCCATGCCCCCTCTAGAATACTACTATCCAAAGAACTTGAAGTCCCTCTATTTATTAAATAAACAACAGTATTTATAACATCTGCCCAAAACTGTAAGGGCAACCCTATATGCAATCTCATACACTTTGCATGCTCCATGATCGTTCTATTCGTCCTTTCTGACACACCATTTTCTTGTGGTGTTCCTGGGACTATCTTCTCTCTACGAATCCCATGGTATGAACAATAACTATCAAACTCCTTGCCGCAGTACTCACTTCCATTATCAGATCTGAGACACTTCAACCTTTTTCGTGTCTCATTCTCAACCAAAGTTTTCCACTTCTTAAAGTAGCAAACACATCAGATTTTTGTCTAATGCAATAAACCCAAGTTTTTCTAGTTGCATCATCAATAGATGTAACATAATAATGAGATCCACCAAGAGATTGTACCTGAGCCGGTCCCAATACCTTTGTATGCACAAGCTCTAACTTTTCATTCTTCTTCTATTTTCCAACCCTGAGAAATCTGACTCTCTTCTGTTTTGCATAAACACAGTTCTCACAGAATTCCAAACTTACCTGCTTCAAATATGGCAGCAACTTCCTTGAGTGGAGAATCTGCATCCCCTTCTCACTCATGTGGCCAAGCCTATGATGCCACAATGTTGTATCTGTTCCTGTGGAAGCTAATAAGATAGAATGGTCAGTACTATGAGGACATAAATACAATGTACCTACCCTGTCTCCTTTTGCTATCACCATTGATCCTTTAGTGATCTTCCACCATGTTTCTCCAAACATAGATAGACAACCGCCATCTCCCAAATGCCCTGTTGAGATCAGATTTCTTTTCATAGTAGGAATATTCCTAACATCTTTCAGCATCCAATCAGTTCCATTCTTAAATTTTATCCATACCTTACCCATTCCAACAATTTCGCATGGCTCATCATCACCCAATAAAACATGTCCAAAATCGCTTGGAACATAATCATGAAAATATTTCCTATGGGGTGTAGCATGACACGAAGCCCCTGAATCTACTACCCAACACATCACCTGCTACATTTGCTTCCTGGGTAGTTTCCTTCTATCCATCTCCTTTCTTCTTTAGAGATCTGCAGTCTTTCTTCAGATGTCCTTTCTCTCCACAGTTCCAACACTCTATCTTTCCCAGTCTGGACTTGGATCTACCCATTTTAGACTTGACACGATTACCTTAGCTGTTTCCTCTCTCCTTTTGTCTTCCCCTTCTCTCCATGGTCAACACATTACCTGATGTCTCACCTGTGCTTTTTCTTCGCATTTCCTCGCTAAGAATAACACCAATAACATCATCAAATTTCAAGGTGTTTGAACCAGAGACAGAGTTACTTACAACCATGACCAAGCTATTCCAGCTTTCTGGCAATGAATACAAGATTAGAAGAGCCCTAACCTCATCATAGAAGTTCACACTTACAGAACTTAGTTGATTTGGAACCGTCTTAAATTCATTTAAATGATCAGTAACAGATCCACCTTCAGGCATCTTCATATTAAATAAATGGTTCATTAGAAATACCTTGTTGGAGGCCAAGGGTTTTTCATATAGCTTACCGAGTGCGCTCATCAAACCCTCCGTTGTCATTTCTTTTGAGATATTGAAGCCACCGACGAAGCCAGGGACAACCGTATTGTTCCAAGTGCCTTTCTGTCAAGAAACTCCCATTCTTCGTCCTTCATGGCTGCCAGATGCTTTGCTCTTCCTCCCAACGGTAGGAATAGATCCTTCTAGTATAGATAGTCCTCCATTTGCATCTTCCATAACCGGTAGTTTTGGCCGTTAAACTTCTCGACCTTAAACTTTCCTTCTTCTGCAATTGCTCCCACTCGAACCAGAAACCCTAGTTTCCTGCGGGTTTAACTCCCAAATAGACCTTTGGCTCTGATACCAATTGTTAGAAAAACAGGATCGCAGAGCAATAACAATAAACAAAAATACAAATATAATCACACAAACACATTACAAGAGAGACACCAATATATTGTGGTTCACCCAAGATGGGCTACGTCCACACTGAAATTGCCAATCCTTATTATTATACCGTCCAGCAAAGTGAATGGATACAACCTGCAGCATAGCCGCTGCACTTCCTCTTCACACTCTCTCACATTCTCTCTTCACGATCTCAGAGATCTTTACAATGCATAATACCTGATACATCAACCTTAGCTGTATTACAATGTTTTTCTTTTATAAGGGAAATACAATGGGAAAATACCATGGGTTACCCAAAACCATGGGCCCATAAATTGTTGGCGAAAACAACCCCAAAAAAAATTTCTCGGGGGCGCTGCCCCCGCGCCCCCCAGACCCCTTGGGGATCGTGCCGGGATCATAACCAAACCTGGGGTTCAAACACGGCTGAATAACATCTCTGAATCTGGAAGATTAGGCTCCACAACTAACAGATAATTTGTACTCGGATTTATATCTATTTTGCTTGGATGAGGAAGGAGCTTCAACTCGAGCTGGAATATTGACATCTGCAAATCCCACTTTTGATGATTTATTGCATGTTCAAGTTGAAGTGGTCGAGAGAGACCTGTGTTTCCTTCTACAAGTTGATATTATGGTTTGTAATTTTTTACCAGATCTAATGAAAAGTGGTCACGATTCAGATCCAGTTTCCTGTGCGAAGCAAGGGTGGGATTTTCCCTCGCATGATGTTTGTAATTGGTTCAGAATTAATACCACGTCATCTTTCAATAAAGGGATTTTGTCACTATGGAAGAAAAGAATCCTCGCTATGAAAACCTCGTCTGTATTGCATTACATTAATATTGAAAAGAAGTTGACAAATGTAGACCATGAAAAGATTTTTTCTACCTTAGAAGAACATTTATCAATCATATTGAAAAAGATGTCACCAAATCTTCCTTCAAAGCACTCAAATCAAGTCCTTCTATATCGATGATGCAAAAAGCGACTAAGAGCTTCGAAAGTTCAAAAGAAGTTCAACAAGAACAAATCAAATACTTTTTCTTCAATTGGAAAGTTTTTTCTGTTGACATAACAAGATGTGTTGTTGTGCCTCTACATTTGCAATATCGAAAATTTGATGAGGAGGTCATGGCAAAGATGGTTTTATCTCTTCTCTCAAATTTTACAACAACATTGAGAGATGCTATTCTATTTTTCGATAAGGAGACCACATTGGGATTTCTTCCTAGAAATGAAGACGAAATTAATTTTCCTTTAGTAAATTTTTATATACTGGATGGGCAACATAATATTTTTGCGCAGAAAAGAATCATTGAATCTGATAAATATAAATCGGTCCATTCAAGGTATCGGCATCGAACAACTCATCTTCTAAATAAAGATGTTCCTCAACACATTATCAACAAATTATGCAAACAACAAAATTTATCAAACAAGAAATTTGCAGACACTCCATTCATTTCTCAAGTTGTAAAAGCAAGGGAGAAATGGATATCCTGCGGTAGGCCATCCCGCCCGGGAAATGTAAACTCTTCAAGTGATGATTAGCAGGTGTAGAATTTTTCTTCGTATCAATCAAAGTCTTTAGATTGCTTCCTGTGTTATGAAATTAGCAAATTAAATATTATCTTAAATTTTATATGTTTGCAGTCTTTCCAAGGTGAATGTAAGGATATATATTTTGTTCAAACAAAGGATAGCCTTAAAGACAAGCTAACTCTTGTTTTGACATTGGATCGACTTGTTGAAGCCTTGAATGTGTAGGTTGTTGTAATGGGTTCTAAGGCTAACAATAGAGGGTGAAAACCCAGACTGAAAGGCTTCAAAAAGCTCTGCGCAAGAGCAGTTCTATCCCCAGCCTGTTTGGTGTAGTTAACTCCCATGGATACAAAGGCCTCCGCTAGCACTTATGGGGTTTGATCCCGAAGGATTAGTCTTCCTATGAAGGAAGATTAAAATGTCCTAACTCTAAAAAGGATCTAAACCTAGAACAAATCTACCTTAAAGGAAATCTAAATTAAGTCAGATCTAATCTAAAGGAAGTGTATTGTTTGCATGCAGGATAACTTGGATTGAGTTTTAATAAGTGAATTCACCATCTTAAAAGAAATGTAAAGTTGGATCATTACTTATTACTTCAAAATACAACCAGACAATGCAAATTAACTGATAATAATTTAAAGATTAGGCACACACAATGTTACCCTGTTGCTCTTATGCTAATTGAAAAATTAACATGAACTTAATAATTTCTGTAAATCATTTGCATAAATACATAAACATTTTAATTAAATAAATTCAATTAAAACATAAATATACAGAGACCATGAATTAAGACAAATCCAAATCATAGATCAATGCATTAATAATTGGCTGCAAAATTAACAGTATTCATTCAATAATTAAGGTGAAGAAATCAGATATCATCAAAGAAATTTGATAACATAACAACGAATATGCCAAAAGAAACTAACTTTGATTCATTGGTCTGCAAAAAATTACAAGATCTCAAGTGAAACAACATTTCTCCAGTCCTTCTTTGGCGATTATCTCCCCCCTTTCCCCATGAGACTTCTACCCTTTAAATAATAATTACAAAATGGTTACAAATGATAGCCATCCCATGAAAACAAGGATTTACAAAATCAACTAGTCTAAGCATATCATCGTAGGGAGTGATTAATACCGAATATTTCACAAAATTTCACAAAAGATTCTCATCACACAATTCCGGGGAAACATCCCGTAACAAACTGTGGAGATTAACCATAGTCTACTAGCTGTCTGTGGCAGAAAATAAGGGAACTGAAAGATCTTTCTTAGAAGATTCATGATTATCAACAATGTCCTCGAAAACTGAAAAGTTGACCAATTGTTCCTCTTTCAAAGGGATTTATGGAGTGACAAGTACTTCATTGATTATAAAATCCTGGACAATGGTATCGTCTTGATCACCTGGTTTTTTAGTGATCTTCCTTCTCTTCCTCTGAGCGAGCCGTATGCAGATGGATTGAATCTCATAGTTCTCTTCTTCACTACCATTGCTTTCATTCGGAACACCTGCATCAAAAGGTGGTGACACAGGTTCTTGGTATAGAAGAGGCTCAAGTTCTTTCTCTTCACAAAATCTGACTGAAGATTTGTGATTTCTCTGCATCTTGCTCATAGTATAACTATCAGAAGAAAAAGTTGTGAAAATTAACTAACAAGAATTTTCTATTGTAATGTGACGACCAACAAATTTCCCATGTTGACGTTTGTATTTAAAGGAAAACAATAAAGATTCCAGGAATGATTGAGCGTAATGAATCACCATGATTGAAATCTCACGGTCTGGAACTTGCAATTATCACGTCTGTATTGAAATAACCCATAGCATGTGTCAACGAAAATTGGGTTAAGATAGGATAATATTTGCATTAATTCACGTATGATTTAATGTCAAATCTCGACATTCGATCAGCTATGAATTAGGTGAATCAATGATTACTAGTACATGTTTGGCCGCAAGTGAAAATCACAGTTTAAAACCTGATTACAAATCAAAAAATGATAAAGAAAAACGGAAAACAGACATAGTTATCCAAATCAAAACAATCCAATATCAACCGTAGGATTAAGGTGAATCAACGGTTAAGATTAACCATGCAGGATGTGGAAGAAAGTTGTGGCAGTTTATTTTGAAAATATATACATTTTTCCTGCAATCCGCAAGCCACAATTGCAGGTTGTGGGTTGCAGGATCGCAACTCTAAACATTAACAAACCAGAAGTTTCCGCAATTCGCAATCCGCAATTGTGAGTTGCGGAACGGATGACGTGAACCTATTATTTAAACACTTTCCGTAATCCGCAATCCGCAATTGCGGGTTGCGGGTTGCGGAAATGCAAGGCAGAAAACTATTAAAAAAGTATTCCCGATCCGCATTGCGGGTTGCGGGTGCAAACAACCGTGATTATTTGAAAAAAAATTATGCATCCACAATCTACATTGCGGGTTGCGGAACGAAAATGATTTAAAACCAAAAAACTAAGCTTCCGCAATCTGCATTGCGGATTGCAGAATTGTGGGTTGCGGAAAGACTGATATTTTGGGAAAAACCTGTGCTTTTCGCAACTCACAAAAACACACAAAATCAAAGGAATTTTCCAAAGGGAAAATTACTAACTGAATCAAATCATAGCAAAGCAATAAAAGCACGATGAAAAACCCCCCAAAATGACTAAGGAATTTAAGCATTACCTTTGCATATAAAAACTTAGGGCTACCATGTTTTAATAAAACATGGGATCTATTGTACCTACAACAAATGGCGACTGGTTGGGACGAACCAGTTATCTCTGTAAATAAAATCTTCAGTTAAAAAGAAAACATGTCAGTAAACTGATGTCTTACCCTGTAATTCACAAAATGTTCTCATAAAACACAGTCAAAATAGCAGAGTTAGTCATATGATTGATATATCCCCATCCAAAACCATTTAATGATGATGTTCATATGACAAGGGAGTCTCAGAAGCAAACATGAATCCTTTACCATTATGTAGTCATAGGAAGGCATTTTGTGATGAGCCTTAGAGCAAACTTAGAGCCATTCTGGGTTACCAAATCTTGAATCACCTTAAGTTTATTAACTATTTATTTATGTACAAAAGCATTACTTACAATATATACATTTTCTTTTTCGCCTTTTTTATATTCTTTTTTATTTTCTTTTCAAAACAGAATGAAAATATGCAAGCAAGACTTCTGTTGATACAAGGCCAATGCCCTGACTTGGTGATCAAATGTTGGCAATGCCATTCACAAACCTGATCTGGAAACTAAACAATCTAGCTCGGTAAGGAGACTCCCTGTCTTTTAGCTTTTGACACTAAAAGCAACTACCATGGCTTGGTGACCATAAGTGGTAATTTCAGTCCAAAATCAGACCCATGATCATGGTAGGTATGGCTTGTAATAAGACCCCCCTTATCCTCATATATGCAACGAACTGTCTTACAAAGAAAAATAAAATTTATTAGTGCATATATTACAAGACATTACCATGGCTTGGTAACAATATAACAGTAGTGTTACTCACCGATGTTTTACAGATCATGAATGGACCGACCTGTGATACGATCTTCCACCTTCCAGCAGCAGTTGAAATTCATCTCCCAAGTTTGGTGGCTTTATGTGGAGATGTCATTCCACTTAAACATATATGAACATAATGGGCTGGATTGTAATAAGACCCCCCATCTTGCAATCTACAATTATTAAGGTGAATTATTTTTTAAGGTGATCAGAGTGGGATCCATAATAGGTAAGGCTGAGAATGCTATGAATATATGATGCCATTCACTGATGAAACATAAGGCAGGAAAATCTAATTGCTTCCTCAACTCCAATTGACCAAATGAAATATCCATAAAGATATTGATTAAGGTGGGAAGGTATCAATGAAGGCTTTGCAAATATTGACTATTTATTTCATGAAAAACATTTTATGCTACAAGTTAAGTGAAATTAAAACTAACGTTGTTTACCTCAAAACTTCATATTTGCACTGACTTGAGACATATTGATCAATAGCCTTTGCCAAAATGTGAGGACTTTTTTGAAAATAAAAAAAATGTACAAAAGAAAAAGCAAATGAAAACAAAGAAAAAAGCGAACAAACAACACTTTATGTACAGTAAGTGAATCTGCTCAATCAAACAAAATACTTTTTGAGAAATTGCACATTCACTGGGTAGGTGTCTGTGATACCTTCCAGTGTCTGCAACCAGACAGTACTAGGACCAAGCTTTTCTGTAACAATGAATGTTCCTAGCCATAGACGTTGGAACTTGGTGTAATCATTCTTGTCTTTGTGTTGCTTAACCCACTTTAACACCAAGTCCCCCACAGTGAATTCCTTGTCAGATGAGGACTTCTCATCAAACCATGTCTTTACCAGCTGCTGATGTTGATACAACTTGTTTTTGGACTTCTCCTTATCTTCTTTCGGCTTGAGTAACATATCAATTCTGTGCTGGAGTGGGGAAGAATCATCCTCTTGTATGGACTGTGTCAACTGCAATGAAGGGATCATGAGGTTGGATGGCAAGATGGCCTCACCATAAACTAAACAGTAAGGGGAATTTCCTATGGCTTCCTTTGGAGTGACCTAGTCTTCCCAAAGAGTATTGTATAGCTGGGTGTGCCAATATTTACAGTGAGTAGCAACTATCTTCTTCAACAGTTGATTAATTTTTTGTTGGAAGACTCTGCTAGTCCATTCCCTTGTGGATAGTAATTGGCAGAAAACTTCAGCTTTATCCCTTTTTCAAGGGCATATTGTGTAAGATCAATGGAAGAAAAATAAGATGCATTGTCAAACAAAAGAAATTTAGGGGCACCAAACCTAGTGACTATTTGGCTTTCAAGGAAGGATATCACTTGGTTTGTATTACATTGTCTGAGAGGGATTTCCTCTACCCACCTGGTAAAGTAGTCTGTGGCCGTCAAGATATACTTGTGTTGCAAGGAGGAAATGGGGTTAATGGGTCCAACAAAATCCAATCCCCATTGTTGAAATGGAAACTGAACTATTATTGGCTGCAAAGGAAAGGCATGTTTTTTCATTTTCCCAGCACACTTCTGACAGGGCTCACATTTTCAGACATAAGCATAGGCATCTTTGAACAAAGTAGGCCAGTAGTATCCTGCCCTCAGGATATTATGTGCAGTGGTTTCTCGTGAGAAGTGCCCTCCCGTAGGTCCTGCATTAAATTGCAAAAGAATATTATCAGTTTCTTCTTTCTCTAAACATCTGAGAAAAACACCATCATAATTCTTCCTAAACAAAACTCCATCTATAAATTGATATGGCGTAGCTTTTAACCTTAAAGCTCTGCGTTTTTTAAAGTCAAGGGTTTCAGGAGCAAACCCATGGGTGAGGAAGAATTTAATGTCATCATACCATTCAGATGCTTGAGTTGTGATAACATTAACAGAACCTGTTGTTGTACTCTCTTCTTGTTCCAACTCAATCTGTTGTTGTACAGGATCATTGGACTAAGAAATTAGCAGACACAAGCCTTGGCCTTTCACAATCTTTGCTGGTCTGATCTTCAAGTCATATTCGTGCTAAGCTCTCATCCAGTGAGCTCTCTTTTCACCTATCTCCTTTTGAACCAGTACATTTTTGATAGTTGCATAAGGAACAATGACTTTAGTCTGAGATTTCAATAAATACGGTCTATAATGTTTTATCGATTTGTAGACCGCGTAATCTTGTTTATTTATCTGGGAGTAGTTGAGTTATTCTCCCTTGAACGTAGAGCTCATGAATGAAATAGGGATTTAAGCATCATTATCATGTTTCTGTGTCAGGACAACTGCGTAGGAGAAGTCAGTAGCAAAGGTGTACAAAATAAAATCTTTGTTGAAGTCTGAAGACATCAAAGCAGGGGCTTTAGCAATGGCTCTCCGAATTTCAACAAAGGAATTTCTTTGTTCCTCAGACCACTTAAAATGTGCATCTTTTTTAAACAATTGTTGCAATGGATTAACAATTTGACCAAAATTCGGAACAAATCTACAAATGAAATTAATCTTTCCAAGAAAAGATTGCATGGCTTTACGTGAACCGGGTAGGCGGATCTTCGAAATGGCTTCTGTGCGTTCTGGATCGATAATAATGCCTTCTTTCGAAACAATAAAACCTAACATCTTACCTTCAGGGACTACAAAGATCGATTTCTTGGGTTTCAATGAGATTCCATATCTTTTGTAGCGTTCAAACACCTGTTTCAGAGCAGACAAATGTTCATGTCATTTTTTCAAATAAATAGTAATATCATCTAAGTATACAACGACAGAATTGTGCAACAATCCTCTAAAAGATATATCCATAGTTATCTGGAATGTGCCTCCTACATTTATCATCCCAAAAGGCATTCCCTTGTAGGCAAAGGTTCCCTAGGGGGTCCTAAAAGCTGTTTTTAGTTGATCATCAAGGGCAACTAGGAATTGGTTATATCCTGAGAATCCATCAAGGAGAGAAAACATCTCAGACCCTGCTACTTTCTATAGAATCTGCTCCATAGGAGGAACATGGTAGTTGTCCTTTTCAGAAGCTCTGTTTAAGTTTCTGAAATCAACACAGAGTCTAATTTCCCCATTCTTCTTTCGAACAGGTACCAGGTTAGCAATCCACTGTGTATGTCTGACAGGGAATATAATTCGTGCTTCCAGTAATTTCTCAAGCTCCTTCTTTATAGAGGGTTCCAAACTGGGATGCATCTTCCTTAACTTTTGCTGATAAGGTTTTACTTCAGGTTTCATTGGTATATTATGGTGCATGATACTGGTGTCAAAATTTTTGAGTTCATCGTATGTCCATGCAAAGACATCTTTGAACTCCTTGCACAATTCGATAAAAGCTCTCTTCTCCTCAGCAGACCAATCAACCCCTAGATTGATGAAACGAGGATTATGTTTAGTTCCTAGGTTGATAGGCTCATAGTTGAGGGATGAACTCTGGGTTTTATAGTTGGTCTCTTGCTTGAACTTATCTTGCAGATCGTATTATTTATCTAGGTTGATGACTGATTTAGGGACAAGGTTGGAAGGATCAGACAGAGACTTCTCATGCTCAGCCTCATCTATTGCCACATCTTCAAAAGTGTCCTGGGCTGTGAGAAAGTCTAATATTTGTTGGTCGTCATCAAATACCTTCCAATTAGTCACATTATCAGGAGTAGAAGGCCTGTACATAAGTTCAATTGAAAAAGTGTCAGGGGACAAACCTTCTGGTAGAATCAACCTAGATCCAGTATTATCCAGTAAATCTGCATCAAAATTATGTGATCTTGGGACTGACTTAATGTTAAATGCAGAAAAAGAGTTAGTGAGATCTCTTACCAATTTTTGATAGTTAATCATGTTGATGTATATGTAACTTTGGAATGTATTTCATCTATATGTATTGTACTCCTATAGAGATGTATTATTCCTCTATACGGAAGTGTTGTCATTTGTATTGACAAGTGTCGCAAGTGGTGTAACTTGCTGATGGGTTATTAGACCACCTAGTAGAGGGGTCGGCCTGGAATAATGTAACCTGGGGTTATTAGGATGAGTTAGACAAGTCAGCCCCATAGGTTTATTAGGTAGCACAGGACAAGTATAAATAGATCGGGAGATCTCTATTTCACTCATCTCATTACTCACTCTTCTATCACTCGGAAAGTGTCGCACATGTGAGGAGGAGGATCAACATATAGGAGAAGACTCTCTCTTGTACTTTGGTTGTATCATTGCTCTCTCTATCTCTAAGGAAGTTGTGGGGTTTTTCACCTTAGGGTTTTCCCCATGGAAACTCTGTGTGTCTATTGTCTCTTATGTTTGCCTCTTGTTGTGATTGACACAATTGGCATGCTTGATATGATTGATATGTTGTACATGTTATTCTCTCAGTAAAGATCCTAGAGTATATTGAATTAATGCTAAAAAATTAACATGGTATCAGAGCTTCCCTAAGAAGAAGACATTGTGCAGTGGCAGAAACTAGGGTTTCTTGTTTATTGGGTTTCTCTCCATAGATTTTGGAAAAGAAGTAAGGTAGATTGACTCTACTCATCAAGGAGAATCTATCTGTCCAATCAGAATTCAATTCTGAGCACTTTCAGTTTTGGCCCTAAAGATTAGGGTTTCCTCCAAAATAGGAACTTCTGAAATATGAAGACTTAGCTGGAAGCTCCTTGGAAAAATCAAATTTTAGAGCTTTGGATCAAGATTTTTGGTTGGGTGAAGCTTTGGGAAACTCAAACCCTAATTCAGGGTTCTCCCGAGTGAATCCGAGAAGACTAAAAGGCATTTCTGAAGGGTGAAACTTTGCAGATCTCAAATTCTGAATATACCAGGATGATCAGCTCATCAAGGCGCATCTTTCTATCCTTTCAGAAAGTTGAAATTCACATTTTGAATTTTTAGGGTTTCTCTGACAAACCCTAATCCGGGACCAGATCCAATTTTCAGCAAATCAAGTGGTAAGACCTAAATCTTTTCTATTTCCATTTGAAGTACTCTTTAAAGATGTCTCACCACACCAAGCTTGAAGATAAGCTTGAAGGGGCTAATAACTTCCGAGCATAGAAGTATAGGATTGGGTTAATCCTGGAAGAAAATGAATTGGATACTTACATAAGGGAAGAGGTCCATGTCCCAGAGGAAGAAGAGGCTAAATCCCTCCACAAGAATAACTTGGTCAAGGAAAAGAGAATCATTGCTGATTCTATCAAGGACCATCTCATCCCCCTTGTGTCATCTCTGAAGACACCCAAAGATATGTTTGATACCCTATCCAAGCTATTTGAAGGGAGGAACATAAATTGGAAGATGACTCTGCGGAATCAATTGAAAGGGGTAAAGCTTCAGAATGGAGAAACCATTCAATCTTATTTTTCTAGGGTCTCCTAGATCAAGGAACAACTCGAAGTTGTGGATGAAACTGTGGACAATGGTGAAGTTGTCATGACCACACTAAATGGCCTACCTAGCTCATGGGATTCCTTTATCCAAGGAATCTGTGCAAGAAAGAAGTTGGTATCCTTCAGCAGACTGCGGGAAGAATGCTCACAAGAAGAAGCAAGGCTTGTGGCATGAGAAGAAAAGAAGGGGAATGAAGATCAAGCTCTCACAGCTCACACCAAGGGAAGCAAGTTTAAGAGCGAGAAATATCATAACAAGAATCATTCTCACCCTCATCACAAGAAGAAATATCTATCTCATGTTCGATGTTACGAATGTAATGAAATGGGACACTTTGCTTCAAATTGTCCCAAGAAGAAGAAAGACAACAACTTCAACAAGAAGAAGAAGAATAACAAAAGAAGATATCATGCTCATGCTGCTGAGGATGATGAACCTCCCAGGAAGAAAGCTAGAGCAGAAAGTGATGACTCATCTAGTGAAGATGAATATGTTCTAATCTCAGCCCTCGTAGGTACTATTTCTCATGGTTGTAATGATTGACTAATTGACAGTGGGGCTTCTAAACACATGACTGGCTTTAAAGAATATTTTGTAAATCTATCTAAACATGAATCACCCCATAAAGTGAAACTTGGGGATGATTATCAATATCCTATCAAAGGAAGTGGGGAATCCTCCTACAACCTAAAATCTGGAAAGTCCTTGAAGATGAAAGATGTGTTATTTGTACCTAGGCTCAAGAAGAACCTACTCTCCATTGGATGCAAATGGCATGAGGGTTGCATTTGTAGATGGCCAAGTCCTAATGTGGCCAAAGGGTAAAACTATTGATGATGCAGTGGTGATTGGAGAGCAAGAGGGAGGATTGTAAAAATTGAAGGGACAACCTGAACATGCCATGGTACATGAATCCATGGAGCCAAATGAACTTTGGCATCGAAGGCTTGCAAATGTGCACTACAGAGCACTACCAATTGCAAGCAAAGCGGTAGAAGGTATTCCTGAAATCAAGACCAAGCATGAAGGTGTTTGCAAAGGCTGTGCAAAAGGAAAGAATATAAAGAAGGCATTTCCAAGCAGTGAAAGCAAATCAAAAGGAATCTTGGAAATTATCCACTCTGATGTCACCCAGTTCTCTGAGTGGGTATGTTTACTATGTCTCTTTCATTGATGACTTCTCCAGGAAGACTTGGATTTATTTCTTGAAGAACAAAGATGAAGTGTTTGACAAGTTCAAGGAATTCAAAGCCTTGATGGAAAATCAAACTGATAAGAAAATAAAGAAATTCAGATCAGACAATGGCAGAGAATTCACTTCAGGTGACTTCAAGAAGCTATGCAGTGATTCAGGGATGAAGAGGGAGTTGACTGCTCCCTACAATTCACAACAGAATGGAGTTGCAGAAAGGAAGAATAGAACAATCATGGAAGCAGCACGGGAAATGCTGCATGACCAGGATCTTCCTATGCATCTATGGGAAGAAGCAGCTAGGACAACTATTTATGTACACCTCACAAGATATTGGACAACAAGACACTAGAAGAAGTCTTCACTGGTAAGAAAGCTGAGGTCAGCCATCTCAGGATATTTGTTTGTCTAGTATACACACATGTTCCAAAGGAAAAGAGGACAAAGCTATATCCTTCAGGAAAGAAGGGTATCTTTGTGGGGTACAGTGAAAGCTCGAAGGCTTACAAAATATACTTTACAGGGTTCAAGAAAATTGATGTTAGCAGGGATGTGACATTTGATGAAAACTCAGCTTTCATCAAGTCAAGAAAGGAAGCTGTCGAAGATCATGAAGAACCAAAGGAAACTAGATTTCAAGATACCACCATGACTGAAGCAATTCCAGAAATAGATCGAGAAATTGAAGATCCACAAGAACCTGTAGATCCACCCCATGAGAAGGATTCTCACAAGAGGAAACCTGCATGGGCTAGAGAGCTCATTCAAGATGCAAAAAGGTATGGCATTCCAGAAGAAGAACACAGAGCAAGGAAGAGAACTAGATCTCACACCAGTTATGTTTTCTTACTCTATGACATTATGAACAAAGAACCTTCCAGTTATGAATAAGCAGAGGAAAAGAAAGAATGGAAGGATTCCATGATCAAGGAGTATCAGTCGATCATGAAGAATGATGTTTGGGATGTAGGCCCAAGACCTGAAGGGAAGTCAGTTGTGATTTCCAAGTAGATCTACAAGATCAAGCATGCTGCAGATGGTAGCATAGAGAAATACAAAGCGAGATTTGTAGCTCATGGCTTCTCCCAGAAAGAGGGAATAGACTATGAAGAAACTTTTGCTCCTGTATCCAGGTACACTTCCATCAGATCAGTACTTTCCTTGGCTGCAGTGATGAAATGGAAGATACACCAGATGGATGTCAAGACAACTTTCTTGAATGGTGTAGTCGAAGAGGAAGTGTATGTGGAGAAGCCACTTGGTTTTGAGACACATGATAGGAAGTCATACGTGTGTCGATTGAAGAAAGCCTTGTATTGCTTGAAGCGATCTCCTAGGACTTGGTATGGTAGAATAAATAGCTTCCTATCTAGTTTGGAATTTTCGAAGAGTAAAGCGGATTCCAACCTTTACTACAAGGTTGTGGAAGGCAATCCAGTGATACTACTATTGTATGTGGATGACCCGAGGATAGATTGATTTTCGACACAAAGAGGAAGCTTGCTGCTGAGTTCGAGATGAAGGACTTGGGATGATGCACTATTTCCTAGGCATGGAGGTGTGGCAGAGTGCAGATGGGATCTTCCTTGGACAAGGGAAGTATGCAGTAGAGATCTTGAAGAGGATCGGGATGATGGAATGCAAGGCCATGGCCAGACCTATGGAATCAAACCTTAAGCTTCTGTGTGATGCTTCATCTGAGCCATTTGATGTCACTCTGTATAGTCAGATGATTGGGTCCTTGATGTACTTGACGAACACGAGACCAGATATTTGCTTTGTTGTGAACACATTGAGCCAGTTCCTGACGGATCCAAGAAATGTTCACCTGGTTGTTGTAAAGAATATTCTGATGGACCTGAAGGGTACAATTGATTATGGGCTCAAGTATGATGCGAATCAAAAGTTTAACCTGCAGGTTTATGTTGATTTGGACTGGGCAGGCAGTGCTGCAGATAGGAAGAGCACTTCTGGGTGCTGCTTCTGTTAGGATATTCCTATACTCCATCCTAGTCCTCCTAGTATTTCTATCATTTTCATTTTCAGTCATGCATGCAAAATTAGGGTTTGCATGCATCCTAGTCATCGGTACCAGCACCTAGCCCTCAGCAAACTAGCCCCCGGAGCTTCTTTCAGATCATTTTTAGCTCTCCTATAGCTTAGTGTGCCTTCCTTTCACCTACTGCATGAGAAGGGCACCTTTCTTCACCTACCAGTCCAATTTAGTTCAGTTATCTTCAGTTATTTCCTTGATTTAAGGATTAGCTGACTCCTAACTAACCTTACCACTCCGATGGACCTCCAGTGTGACTAGACAGCCTGTTCTGACTCCAGTTAGCTCCATCTGTGCCCTCCACTGAGCCTCCTTCACTACATTAGTGCTTCCATGTGCTAGTTACACCAACCACACTCAGTTAGACTCAGTTTGACTCCCGGTTGACCATTACTTGTGCATTAATGAATTCATTGATGAGAAGGTGGACTCCTAGTTATGCATTGATGACTCTCCACTGATTATGGATCTGTGCATGAAGGCTAATTCGAATTCCACCTAGTGAATTCGAATCCTCATACTCAACATTGTATATTTATCAGTTTACTATTCAGTTTAATGTAACATGTGTAATTATTCTGCCTCAATCAGAGTTTCTTTGGATCTATGTTCTAATGCTTCTCTCATCTTCTATTATTCCTAAATTCTTTCATTGTGAGGTTTACATCATCTCTTTGGATCTTATGTGGACATTTTCACATGGTATCAGAGCCATTTGAGAGTATATTCTACCTCCATTCTTGAGAGTTTTTTGCAGGTATTTCGAAGTTCCAGCAGTTGCAGCAGCAGATTCAACAGTTTCTATTTGCACTTGTTCTAGCAGTCAAGATGATAAATTCAAATGCTTCTTCTTCTTCTCCTATGATGCTAACTCCCTTCAATTACTTCGAATGGAAGGATAGGATTATATTTCACTTGTATAACAAATAGCTAAATCGAATAGTATTTGAAAAAGATGCTATACCACATCATGCTGTTGAGAGAATCAAGCATCTAAATAAAATGGATGAAGCTTTTGGATTCATATGCCTCCATATGTCGGAAGATCTATGGTTTCATGTTGAAGGATTGAAGTCTCCCAATGAGTTATGGACAAAATTGGGTAGTCTCTTTGGCAAACAAGATGGGATGAGAGGCTACACTCTCGAAAATGAATTGGCTTCTCTGCAACCTAGCAATTTCGAGAGCATTCAAGCATTCATCTCAAAATTTCAGAATTTGGTTGTACAATGCAAGCATTGTGGCATCACCAAAAGTGATGAGCAATTAGTGCTCTCCATTTTGAGCAAACTTGGATCTCAAATTTATGTTTTTGTATCTACCTTCCATTCTGGGCGAATGTCAATCCCTGGATGGAAGTTTCCTACCTTAGCAAACTTTACTGCAGCTCTCATTCAAGAAGAGGACAAATTGATTCAAATGGGTGCCATCAAAACCTCCAGAGATCTAGCTCTTTTAGCCGGTGAAGCAAGTGGAGCGAATGCAAAAGGGGGGAAAAAAGACAAAGACAAGAAGCCTTCAAGATCCAAGAATGACAAACAAAAGAGACCAAATTGTTCCTACTGCAAGAGAGGAAATCATCCTGAGAAAGATTGCATGCACAAGAAGATTGATCTTCTAACCAAGCTTCTTGAACAAAACAAAATTGTTGTTCCAAAAGAAGCAAAGATGTCTGATTCTGGAAGTGGATCTGATGATTGCCATGCATTGATGGCTGGTTTTTCCAAGACAAAAGCCCTCCTCATAGATTCTGGAGCCTCCAACCACATGATTGCCTCTGAAGAATCCTTCTCCTCTTTGGATCTCCAAGATGGGCCTACCATTCACATGGGAGACAACTCTCAGATTTCTGCCAAAGGAATGGGTACAGTTCATATGGAGCATGGTAATTTCAAAAATGTCTTATTTGTTCCTTCTCTTTCATCTAATTTGTTGTCAGTATATCAAATGACTCATACAGGATCACCAAAACAAGTAATTTTTGGTCGAAACACAGTAGAGATTACAGAAATATCCATTGGAAAGGTTATAGCGAATGGGATTGCTAATCATGCCTCAAAGGCATATGAGTTCTCACACTTCATGCCTTTCTCTCCAACTATTCCTTCATATTCTGATGAAGATCACAGTGATTCCTCTTCTAATGAATAAGAAGATCAAGATTTTGATGTTGAGATCATGTTTCAAGAAGATTCAGATCCAGAACCAACACCTATTCTCAGTCCAGATTCGAGGTCAACATGGGCCCACACAGTCCTTGCTACTACTAAGAACACAATTGATGATTTATCTGTTCACGGAACTACTAGACTTCAACATTATGCCAACCTTGAATTATGCCATCCACCTCTCCATGAGAGATGCAGCATGATGATGGGGTTCTCTCTTCCATCTTTTGGGAAGACTCCCCATGTTCCATTCTCTCCAGATACAGAAAGAGTTCCTCAAAGACTTGCTTCCTCCAACAAATTCTCCACAAAGTTGCTCATTTTGAATTGTGAGCTTATGATTATCCTCATTATTCTTCAAGTATGCATCATGTAACAATTCATTAAGCTCAAACAAATGGTTTCTATCAAAAAGCAAAGACATGAAATTACCTTTAATGTGGCACATTGCTCTTTGAATTTTCTCCATGTCTTCAAGGAAGGATGTTTCCTCCAATGAAGTAGCTCTCCAACAAGAATTTGACACCAATGCTTGAGTGTCATGGAGAATGTTGAGGGACTCTTGGATATTCTTTTCATTCATCTTTAAGGACCCTTCAAGAAAATGAGGTTCTTGCAAATGAACCTCCTCATATTCTTCATTTTTTCTTGGACCAACTTCATGAAGCTCAAGTGGTGATGGGGAAGTTGATCTTGGTTCTTCTTCAACTGCTACAAGGTCTTCATTATCATGCTTAATGAAACTTGTACTTGTAGAAACACTTTCTAAAGTGATCTCTATGTCACCAACATAGAGGTGTGAGCACCCATCAGTAGGTACTCCTTCATAGTTTAAGCATCCATCAGTAGATGCTCTTTGGTTCATGTCTAAGCTAGAAGGTGTCTCGAAATGGTCTTCCATATTTTCAATAGAATCTTCTTCATGCTCTTGTGATGTCTCTTCCTTTTGCTCTTTAAAGCAAGCTGATGCATTTTTTCCCTTGTCTTCCTTAGGATCAGTATATTTGGAATCTCTTCTTGAATAAATCTCAAAAGCTCTCCTTAAGGAGGACATCATTTCATGCACACATATATGATACTCGCTCCAAGGGTTTTTACAAGAAGGGCATAAACCTTTCTTCACTAACTCCACATCTTCATTTTTGGGCCTATTTTCAAAAACATGTTCAGCATAGTACTCAAAAGACATGGCATTTTTTGTATTTTTGCTCGAAGCAAGATATTCTTGATATTTTTGATATTGTTGGGGCAAGGTTTTATGTTTTTCTCTCCATCTTTGGAACTTGCTCATAGAATTATCCTTGGTTGGTGTGACACACTCATATTCATCAGATCTAAATTCATAAGAATAATCTTCATTTCTCTTGAAATTGTAATAAGTGTTGCATGATGGCACCTCTTCCTCATACCATTCACATTCTGCTTCATATTGCTCATAAGCATCTGCATATTCCTCATAAGAATTGTACTCATATGATTCATCATAATAGTAAGACATGGCTGCCAATTATTCTTGAATGTATGTACCTAATACACAGGTGCAAGGACCATGCTCTGATACCACTGTAATGTCCCTTGTTAGGAATTTTATTAAAATTGCAATTTTCCACTTTTTTTCCCTAGTTCGACCTTTGACTAGTTTTGATCTCTAGGTCCCAAATTTGCCCCAAATGATCCCAAATCTTCTGAGAAGGTATATGAATGATATTAGAACATAAATATGTGTTTCAGGGATGCCTTTGTACCTTTAAAACACTTCAGCAAATAATCTTTCAATTCTGGTCAATGTAGGTAACTTTACTAGTGATTTCCCTTTGACTAGTATTGGTCTCTACGTCTCAAATTGACTCCAAATGCCTTCAAATATTCAAGGAAGGTTTATGAATGATATTAGGAATTGAATATGATGTTCAGGGACAACATATGGCCACCAAAAGACCTCTGCAAACTCTCTTAAGATTCTGGACCAAGTATGCAATTTTACTAGTAATTTGGGGTTCAAATCCCCCTAAGGTAAGTATTGAAAATGGCTTCCCAAATGCCTCCAAACCCACTCAAATTTATGAACAGAGGTATGTAATGTGTTAAGTATGTTATTAAGGTCTCATATTCACCATTAATGGTTTACTACAACTGTTCTCACCCTCTCCCATTCAACTGCAAAAATCCCCAATTCGACCCTTGGGGAAATGGCACTATTTCTTCTCCCAATGCAATTAAACTGAGTAAAAATGATTCAAATGCTCAAGTACAGTACATGAAACTTGTAGAATAAATCCATGGCAGTATATTGATCACAAATATATCATAGAATCATCCATTCATTCGAAATCATCATCAATACATTGGCTCACAACAAGGTAGTGGGGAAATGGCATTATTCTTCCATCAAAAATGAGATTTATACATTTCTACTTGGAATTTCGACCTGAAACTTTTTGGAGATGAAGAACAGAGTATTTACTTCATATTACAAAAGAAATGGGGCATTAAAAGCTTCCCCAAAGAGTACAATAGCTCACCAAAAATGCCCTCCCTCAAGGATCAAGAATATGCCATCAAAACTGGAAATGGTTGAAGGAGTGAGCTGCAATAGAAGAAACCATGAGCTGCCCTGTAGCTTACACCTGCAAATAAAGACTCCATTAAAGCTCCAAATGAAAGGTCTGAATGGCCTTTCCAATTACCAACTTGGATGGGATTCTTTCACCCTCGAAATTGGCTAAGGCAAGAAACTAGTCATCCACTAGCTCTCCCTCTTCACAAATGCAATTGCAAATTCTACAAATGATCAAAAGCTGGTTTCATTCTTTGTTATTGACATTTATAAAGTTCTAATGTCCTCCATGGGTCGAATTCCTTCCAAGAGACTCATGCCAACTCAAGTTGGGAAGAGATTCCAAAGAATGCCACTTGTACAACAATTCCTAGTCTCCCACTTCCACCAAATCACATGTGGAAGCAGCTTAGCTGCCCTAACACCCTTGAGCGCCCTCTTGGAGTCTATTTTTAGCCCTGACATGTCATATATGTCATATTTCAGCCTTCAGGTCTGATTTGTGTCATAGGTGTCATAGCATCTTCATCATTGTTTTCATAGAGCTAGGGAATCTAGCCCAAGTGTCTCACTAGCTCCAAATTGCCTCTTCCTCTTCCATGGGAGTTACTCTTCCTCTATATTTCGACCTTGGATGAGTCATGCCATGAATAATACCTTTTGGACTCCCCCAAGTATGTTACCATTCACCTTGAATTCGAATTGGTGAGAGAATGTGCCAAGTGTAGTGGGGAAATCTAGCCATATGTGGGTCCCACTTTTTCCATGTGTCTTCATGATCAAATGCCACTTTGATTTTCACTTGTATATATTTATTTAGATCCTTTATTAAATATTTATGCCACTCTAATGTTCAAACATCATTTATTATCCCCATTATTCCAAATCCCAAAGCTTCCACCCCAAACCTAGGAAACTAGTAATTTTCCTCCTTGGCAATTATTTGACCTTTAACATCAATTTTACAAACTCTAATGAATATGGCCAATGTGATTAGGCCATTGTGACCCAATTCCAAATTTGGGACATGACAAATCCTCCCTTCCCAATATTGCTTGTCCTCAAGCAATTTCAAACATGGGTGTTGAAGAACCTGCTTCCTGTATAATTCTTTGAAGTTGCCATTGAACTGCCCAACCTTGAGTCTTTGAGTTTCCATGAAGATTTTAGAGAGGAACCACCATGCTTGCTGCTGCACTACTCTGATTAAAATCACTTTATTAAGTGGGGAATCCATCTCCCATACTGCTTGCTTCCCCAAAAAATATGAAACCAATGAGATAAAAATTATTCCAGGGTCCCATTGCTTGTATTGCACCCCAACAATTAAGAGTGCTCTCCAACCCACACCATTAGATAAGAGGATTCCTGGATCCCATTTTCTTGTATGCATTCTTCCAAACATCATGAGTACCAAATATATATCATCAAAGTACATAACAACATAATGAAAATGTACATCAAGGATATGCTTCATCAAAGAGTCATGAAAGTGATTATACCTCCAAGCAAGTAGACCACCATTTTCCAAGTGCATACAAGCTTCAAGTGACCAATCAAATCTGCTCCAATGACATAGGTGAGGATCCCATGTCCTATAATGCTGCTCCAAAAGGATGTGATATGCATCAAAATATTCAGCCATGCGTTCTTTCATCCAAGAAGTGAATGAAGAATCTCCACTAAAATCTGAACCAAATAATGAGCAGATAAAACAAGGAGAATTCAAATGAGTTAAAGAAGTCTCACCCATACATCCATGAATGTGAGAATCATAAAGATGTAACAAAGTATGTGGCTGCCAACAAAAATGTTCTCCCATCATAAATCTATTCACCCAAGTGTTGGATGAAGTTCCTCTAACATCGAATGAACCCAGTGTTGAGCAAGAAAAACCATGAGTCTTCAAGTGACTCAAATCCATATCATAGGTGCATCCATGTAGATGTGAATCATCATAAAGTGACAAATTATGCTGCTGCAATTGTGAATAAGAATGTGCTCCAGCCATGTCATCATGAAAGTTAAATCTAGGAGTTCCATACTCCTCATGTGGCACCATCAAAAAGAACCCTTTCACCCATACTTCATTGAGACTAATGTTGCAAAACATGGAAGTGCAGGATGTAGGAGAATGAACTAAATCACCCAAATGATCAAAAAGTGCAGAAGTTTCATCATGGGAAGGATCCATGTGGGTAGTATCATGCAGCTCCTTCAAAAGTGGGAAACCTTTGTCATAGATTGGTTCCAATGTAGAGGAATCATGCTCTTCTTTAAAAATTGCATAAGATTCATCAAGAGACAATTCAAGTTCCTCTTCCACCACATCAAGTGTTTGGATCTCTTCAAGTTCATCTTCAAACACATTAAGCACATTCAAATTTTCACATTTCTCATGATCCACCATGTCATGAGAATCCTCCAAACAATCTACCATTTGACAATCTGAAACATAGGAGGAAAAACAAGTATCTTGCAACTTTTCAAGAAGTTGCTCATTTTGAATTGTGAGCTTATGATTATCCTCATTATTCTTCAAGTATGCATCATGTAACAATTCATTAAGCTCAAACAAATGGTTTCTATCAAAAAGCAAAGACATGAAATTACCTTTAATGTGGCACATTTCTCTTTGAATTTTCTCCATGTCTTCAAGGAAGGATGTTTCCTCCAATGAAGTAGCTCTCCAACAAGAATTTGACACCAATGCTTGAGTGTCATGGAGAATGTTGATGGACTCTTGGATCTTCTTTTCATTCATCTTTAAGGACCCTTCAAGAAAATGAGGTTCTTGCAAATGAACCTCCTCATATTCTTCATTTTTTCTTGGACCAACTTCATGAAGCTCAAGTGGTGATGGGGAAGTTGATCTTGGTTCTTCTTCAACTGCTACAAGGTCTTCATTATCATGCTTAATGAAACTTGTACTTGTAGAAACACTTTCTAAAGTGATCTCTATGTCACCAACATAGAGGTGTGAGCACCCATCAGTAGGTACTCCTCCATAGTTTAAACATCCATCAGTAGATGCTCTTTGGTTCATGTCTAAGCTAGAAGGTGTCTCGAAATGGTCTTCCATATTTTCAATAGAATCTTCTTCATGCTCTTGTGATGTCTCTTCCTTTTGCTCTTTAAAGCAAGCTGATGCATTTTTTCCCTTGTCTTCCTTAGGATCAGTATATTTGGAATCTCTTCTTGAATAAATCTCAAAAGCTCTCCTCAAGGAGGACATCATTTCATGCACACATATATGATACTCGCTCCAAGGGTTTTTACAAGAAGGGCATAAACCTTTCTTCACTAAATCCACATCTTCATTTTTGGGCCTATTTTCAAAAACATGTTCAGCATAGTACTCAAAAGACATGGCATTTTTTGTATTTTTGCTCGAAGCAAGATATTCTTGATATTTTTGATATTGTTGGGGCAAGGTTTTATGTTTTTCTCTCCATCTTTGGAACTCGCTCATAGAATTATCCTTGGTTGGTGTGACACACTCATATTCATCAGATCTAAAGTCATAAGAATAATCTTCATTTCTCTTGAAATTGTAATAAGTGTTGCATGATGGCACCTCTTCCTCATACCATTCACATTCTGCTTCATATTGCTCATAAGCATCTGCATATTCCTCATAAGAATTGTACTCATATGATTCATCATAATAGTAAGACATGGCTGCCAATTAATCTTGAATGTATGTACCTAATACACAGGTGCAAGGACCATGCTCTGATACCAATGTAATGTCCCTTGTTAGGAATTTTATTAAAATTGCAATTTTCCACTTTTTTTCCCTAGTTCGACCTTTGACTAGTTTTGATCTCTAGGTCCCAAATTTGCCCCAAATGATCCCAAATCTTCTGAGAAGGTATATGAATGATATTAGAACATAAATATGTGTTTCAGGGATGCCTTTGTACCTTTAAAACACTTCTGCAAATACTCTTTCAATTCTGGTCAATGTAGGTAACTTTACTAGTGATTTCCCTTTGACTAGTATTGGTCTCTACGTCTCAAATTGACTCCAAATGCCTTCAAATATTCAAGGAAGGTTTATGAATGATATTAGGAATTGAATATGATGTTCAGGGACAACATATGGCCACCAAAAGACCTCTGCAAACTCTCTTAAGATTCTGGACCAAGTATGCAATTTTACTAGTAATTTGGGGTTCAAATCCCCCTAAGGTAAGTATTGAAAATGGCTTCCCAAATGCCTCCAAACCCACTCAAATTTATGAACCGAGGTATGTAATGTGTTAAGTATGTTATTAAGGTCTCATATTCACCATTAATGGTTTACTACAACTGTTCTCACCCTCTCCCATTCAACTGCAAAAATCCCCAATTCGACCCTTGGGGAAATGGCACTATTTCTTCTCCCAATGCAATTAAACTGAGTAAAAATGATTCAAATGCTCAAGTACAGTACATGAAACTTGTAGAAGACATCCATGGCAGTATATTGATCACAAATATATCATAGAATCATCCATTCATTCGAAATCATCATCAATACATTGGCTCACAACAAGGTAGTGGGGAAATGGCATTGTTCTTCCATCAAAAATGAGATTTATACATTTCTACTTGGAATTTCGACCTGAAACTTTTTGGAGATGAAGAACAGAGTATTTAATTCATATTAAAAAAGAAATGGGGCATTAAAATCTTCCCCAAAGAGTATAATAGCTCACCAAAAACGCCCTCCCTCAAGGATCAAGAATATGCCATCAAAACTGGAAATGGTTGAAGGAGTGAGCTGCAATAGAAGAAACCGTGAGCTGCCCTGTAGCTTACACCTGCAAATAAAGACTCCATTAAAGCTTCAAATGAAAGGTCTGAATGGCCTTTCCAATTACCAACTTGGATGGGAATCGTTCACCCTCGAAATTGGCTAAGGCAAGAAACTAGTCATCCACTAGCTCTCCCTCTTCACAAATGCAATTGCAAATTCTACAAATGATCAAAAGCTGGTTTCATTATTTTTTATTGACATTTATAAAGTTATAATGTCCTCCATGGGTCGAATTCCTTCCAAGAGACTCATGCCAACTCAAGTTGGGAAGAGATTCCAAAGAATGCCACTTGTACAACAATTCCTAGTCTCCCACTTCCACCAAATCACATGTGGAAGCATCTTAGCTGCCCTAACACCCTTGAGCGCCCTCTTGGAGTCTATTTTTAGCCCTGACATGTCATATATGTCATATGTCAGCCTTCAGGTCTGATTTGTGTCATAGGTGTCATAGCATCTTCATCATTGTTGTCATAGAGCTAGGGAATCTAGCCCAAGTGTCTCACTAGCTCCAAATTGCCTCTTCCTCTTCCATGGGAGTTACTCTTCCTCTATATTTCGACCTTGGATGAGTCATGCCATGAATAATACCTTTTGTACTCCCCCAAGTATGTTACCATTCACCTTGAATTCGAATTGGTGAGAGAATGTGCCAAGTGTAGTGGGGAAATCTAGCCATATGTGGGTCCCACTTTTTCCATGTGTCTTCATGATCAAATGCCACTTTGATTTTCACTTGTATATATTTATTTAGATCCTTTATTAAATATTTATGCCACTCTAATGTTCAAACATCATTTATTATCCCCATTATTCCAAATCCCAAAGCTTCCACCCCAAACCTAGGAAACTAGTAATTTTCCTCGGCAATTATTTGACCTTTAACATCAATTTTACAAACTCTAATGAATATGGCCAATGTGATTAGGCCATTGTGACCCAATTCGAAATTTGGGACATGACAAATCCTCCCTTCCCAATATTGCTTGTCCTCAAGCAATTTCAAACATGGGTGTTGAAGAACCTGCTTCCTGTATAATTCTTTGAAGTTGCCATTGAATTGCCCAACCTTGAGTCTTTGAGTTTCCATGAAGATTTTAGAGAGGAACCACCATGCTTGCTGCTGCACTACTCTGATTAAAATCACTTTATTAAGTGGGGAATCCATCTCCCATACTGCTTGCTTCCCCAAAAAATATGAAACCAATGAGATAAAAATTATTCCAGGGTCCCATTGCTTGTATTGCACCCCAACAATTAAGAGTGCTCTCCAACCCACACCATTAGATAAGAGGATTCCTGGATCCCATTTTCTTGTATGCATTCTTCCAAACATCATGAGTACCAAATATATATCATCAAAGTACATAACAACATAATGAAAATGTACATCAAGGATATGCTTCATCAAAGAGTCATGAAAGTGATTATACCTCCAAGCAAGTAGACCACCATTTTCCAAGTGCATACAAGCTTCAAGTGACCAATCAAATCTGCTCCAATGACATAGGTGAGGATCCCATGTCCTATAATGCTGCTCCAAAAGGATGTGATATGCATCAAAATATTCAGCCATGCGTTCTTTCATCCAAGAAGTGAATGAAGAATCTCCACTAAAATTTGAACCAAATAATGAGCAGATAAAACAAGGAGACTTCAAATGAGTTAAAGAAGTCTCACCCATACATCCATGAATGTGAGAATCATAAAGATGTAACAAAGTATGTGGCTGCCAACAAAAATGTTCTCCCATCATAAATCTATTCACCCAAGTGTTGGATGAAGTTCCTCTAACATCGAATGAACCCAGTGTTGAGCAAGAAAAATCATGAGTCTTCAAGTGACTCAAATCCATATCATAGGTGCATCCATGTAGATGTGAATCATCATAAAGTGACAAATTATGCTGCTGCAATTGTGAATAAGAATGTGCTCCAGCCATGTCATCATGAAAGTTAAATCTAGGAGTTCCATACTCATCATGTGGCACCATCAAAAAGAACCCTTTCACCCATACTTCATTGAGACTAATGTTGCAAAACATGGAATTGTAGGATGTAGGAGAATGAACTAAATCACCCAAATGATCAAAAAGTGCAGAAGTTTCATCATGGGAAGGATCCATGTGGGTAGTATCATGCAGCTCCTTCAAAAGTGGGAAACCTTTGTCATAGATTGGTTCCAATGTAGAGGAATCATGCTCTTCTTTAAAAATTGCATAAGATTCATCAAGAGACAATTCAAGTTCCTCTTCCACCACATCAAGTGTTTGGATCTCTTCAAGTTCATCTTCAAACACATTAAGCACATTCAAATTTTCACATTTCTCATGATCCACCATGTCATGAGAATCCTCCAAACAATCTACCATTTGACAATCTGAAACATAGGAGGAAAAACAAGTATCTTGCAACTTTTCAAGAAGTTGCTCATTTTGAATTGTGAGCTTATGATTATCCTCATTATTCTTCAAGTATGCATCATGTAACAATTCATTAAGCTCAAACAAATGGTTTCTATCAAAAAGCAAAGACATGAAATTACCTTTAATGTGGCACATTGCTCTTTGAATTTTCTCCATGTCTTCAAGGAAGGATGTTTCCTCCAATGAAGTAGCTCTCCAACAAGAATTTGACACCAATGCTTGAGTGTCATGGAGAATGTTGAGGGACTCTTGGATCTTCTTTTCATTCATCTTTAAGGACCCTTCAAGAAAATGAGGTTCTTGCAAATGAACCTCCTCATATTCTTCATTTTTTCTTGGACCAACTTCATGAAGCTCAAGTGGTGATGGGGAAGTTGATCTTGGTTCTTCTTCAACTGCTACAAGGTCTTCATTATCATGCTTAATGAAACTTGTACTTGTAGAAACACTTTCTAAAGTGATCTCTATGTCACCAACATAGAGGTGTGAGCACCCATCAGTAGGTACTCCTCCATAGTTTAAGCATCCATCAGTAGATGCTCTTTGGTTCATGTCTAAGCTAGAAGGTGTCTCGAAATGGTCTTCCATATTTTCGATAGAATCTTCTTCATGCTCTTGTGATGTCTCTTCCTTTTGCTCTTTAAAGCAAGCTGATGCATTTTTTCCCTTGTCTTCCTTAGGATCAGTATATTTGGAATCTCTTCTTGAATAAATCTCAAAAGCTCTCCTCAAGGAGGACATCATTTCATGCACACATATATGATACTCGCTCCAAGGGTTTTTACAAGAAGGGCATAAACCTTTCTTCACTAAATCCACATCTTCATTTTTGGGCCTATTTTCAAAAACATGTTCAGCATAGTACTCAAAATACATGGCATTTTTTGTATTTTTGCTCGAAGCAAGATATTCTTGATATTTTTGATATTGTTGGGGCAAGGTTTTATGTTTTTCTCTCCATCTTTGGAACTCGCTCATAGAATTATCCTTGGTTGGTGTGACACACTCATATTCATCAGATCTAAATTCATAAGAATAATCTTCATTTCTCTTGAAATTGTAATAAGTGTTGCATGATGGCACCTCTTCCTCATACCATTCACATTCTGCTTCATATTGCTCATAAGCATCTGCATATTCCTCATAAGAATTGTACTCATATGATTCATCATAATAGTAAGACATGGCTGCCAATTATTCTTGAATGTATGTACCTAATACACAGGTGCAAGGACCATGCTCTGATACCACTGTAATGTCCCTTGTTAGGAATTTTATTAAAATTGCAATTTTCCACTTTTTTTCCCTAGTTCGACCTTTGACTAGTTTTGATCTCTAGGTCCCAAATTTGCCCCAAATGATCCCAAATCTTCTGAGAAGGTATATGAATGATATTAGAACATAAATATGTGTTTCAGGGATGCCTTTGTACCTTTAAAACACTTCTGCAAATACTCTTTCAATTCTGGTCAATGTAGGTAACTTTACTAGTGATTTCCCTTTGACTAGTATTGGTCTCTACGTCTCAAATTGACTCCAAATGCCTTCAAATATTCAAGGAAGGTTTATGAATGATATTAGGAATTGAATATGATGTTCAGGGACAACATATGGCCACCAAAAGACCTCTGCAAACTCTCTTAAGATTCTGGACCAAGTATGCAATTTTACTAGTAATTTGGGGTTCAAATCCCCCTAAGGTAAGTATTGAAAATGGCTTCCCAAATGCCTCCAAACCCACTCAAATTTATGAAAAGAGGTATGTAATGTGTTAAGTATGTTATTAAGGTCTCATATTCACCATTAATGGTTTACTACAACTGTTCTCACCCTCTCCCATTCAACTGCAAAAATCCCCAATTCGACCCTTGGGGAAATGGCACTATTTCTTCTCCCAATGCAATTAAACTGAGTAAAAATGATTCAAATGCTCAAGTACAGTACATGAAACTTGTAGAAGACATCCATGGCAGTATATTGATCACAAATATATCATAGAATCATCCATTCATTCGAAATCATCATCAATACATTGGCTCACAACAAGGTAGTGGGGAAATGGCATTGTTCTTCCATCAAAAATGAGATTTATACATTTCTACTTGGAATTTCGACCTGAAACTTTTTGGAGATGAAGAACAGAGTATTTAATTCATATTACAAAAGAAATGGGGCATTAAAAGCTTCCCCAAAGAGTACAATAGCTCACCAAAAACGCCCTCCCTCAAGGATCAAGAATATGCCATCAAAACTGGAAATGGTTGAAGGAGTGAGCTGCAATAGAAGAAACCATGAGCTTCCCTGCAGCTTACACATGCAAATAAAGACTCCATTAAAGCTCCAAATGAAAGGTCTGAATGGCCTTTCCAATTACCAACTTGGATGGGAATCTTTCACCCTCGAAATTGGCTAAGGCAAGAAACTAGTCATCCACTAGCTCTCCCTCTTCACAAATGCAATTGCAAATTCTACAAATGATCAAAAGCTGGTTTAATTCTTTGTTATTGACATTTATAAAGTTCTAATGTTCTCCATGGGTCGAATTCCTTCCAAGAGACTCATGCCAACTCAAGTTGGGAAGAGATTCCAAAGAATGCCACTTGTACAACAATTCCTAGTCTCCCACTTCCACCAAATCACATGTGGAAGCATCTTAGCTGCCCTAACACCCTTGAGCGCCCTCTTGGAGTCTATTTTTAGCCCTGACATGTCCTATATTTCATATGTCAGCCTTCAGGTCTGATTTGTGTCATAGGTGTCATAGCATCTTCATCATTGTTGTCATAGAGCTAGGGAATCTAGCCCAAGTGTCTCACTAGCTCCAAATTGCCTCTTCCTCTTCCATGGGAGTTACTCTTCCTCTATATTTCGACCTTGGATGAGTCATGCCATGAAAAATACCTTTTGGACTCCCCCAAGTATGTTACCATTCACCTTGAATTCGAATTGGTGAGAGAATGTGCCAAGTGTAGTGGGGAAATCTAGCCATATGTGGGTCCCACTTTTTCCATGTGTCTTCATGATCAAATGCCACATTGATTTTCACTTGTATATATTTATTTAGATCCTTTATTAAATATTTATGCCACTCTAATGTTCAAACATCATTTATTATCCCCATTATTCCAAATCCCAAAGCTTCCACCCCAAACCTAGGAAACTAGTAATTTTCCTCCTTGGCAATTATTTGACCTTTAACATCAATTTTACAAACTCTAATGAATATGGCCAATGTGATTAGGCCATTGTGACCCAATTACAAATTTGGGACATGACAAATCCTCCATTCCCAATATTGCTTGTCCTCAAGCAATTTCAAACATGGGTGGTTAAGAACCTGCTTCCTGTATAATTCTTTGAAGTTGCCATTGAATTGCCCAACCTTGAGTCTTTGAGTTTCCATGAAGATTTTAGAGAAGAACCACCATGCTTGCTGCTGCACTACTCTGATTAAAATCACTTTATTAAGTGGGGAATCCATCTCCCATACTGCTTGCTTCCCCAAAAAATATGAAACCAATGAGATAAAAATTATTCCAGGGTCCCATTGCTTGTATTGCACCCCAACAATTAAGAGTGCTCTCCAACCCACACCATTAGATAAGAGGATTCCTGGATCCCATTTTCTTGTATGCATTCTTCCAAACATCATGAGTACCAAATATATATCATCAAAGTACATAACAACATAATGAAAATGTACATCAACGATATGCTTCATCAAAGAGTCATGAAAGTGATTATACCTCCAAGCAAGTAGACCACCATTTTCCAAGTGCATACAAGCTTCAAGTGACCAATCAAATCTGCTCCAATGACATAGGTGAGGATCCCATGTCCTATAATGCTGCTCCAAAAGGATGTGATATGCATCAAAATATTCAGCCATGCGTTCTTTCATCCAAGAAGTGAATGAAGAATCTCCACTAAAATCTGAACCAAATAATGAGCAGATAAAACAAGGAGACTTCAAATGAGTTAAAGAAGTCTCACCCATACATCCATGAATGTGAGAATCATAAAGATGTAACAAAGTATGTGGCTGCCAACAAAAATGTTCTCCCATCATAAATCTATTCACCCAAGTGTTGGATGAAGTTCCTCTAACATCGAATGAACCCAGTGTTGAGAAAGAAAAACCATGAGTCTTCAAGTGACTCAAATCCATATCATAGGTGCATCCATGTAGATGTGAATCATCATAAAGTGACAAATTATGCTGCTGCAATTGTGAATAAGAATGTGCTCCAGCCATGTCATCATGAAAGTTAAATCTAGGAGTTCCATACTCCTCATGTGGCACCATCAAAAAGAACCCTTTCACCCATACTTCATTGAGACTAATGTTGCAAAACATGGAATTGCAGGATGTAGGAGAATGAACTAAATCACCCAAATGATCAAAAAGTGCAGAAGTTTCATCATGGGAAGGATCCATGTGGGTAGTATCATGCAGCTCCTTCAAAAGTGGGAAACCTTTGTCATAGATTAGTTCCAATGTAGAGGAATCATGCTCTTCTTTAAAAATTGCATAAGATTCATCAAGAGACAATTCAAGTTCCTCTTCCACCACATCAAGTGTTTGGATCTCTTCAAGTTCATCTTCAAACACATTAAGCACATTCAAATTTTCACATTTCTCATGATCCACCATGTCATGAGAATCCTCCAAACAATCTACCATTTGACAATCTGAAACATAGGAGGAAAAACAAGTATCTTGCAACTTTTCAAGAAGTTGCTCATTTTGAATTGTGAGCTTATGATTATCCTCATTATTCTTCAAGTATGCATCATGTAACAATTCATTAAGCTCAAACAAATGGTTTCTATCAAAAAGCAAAGACATGAAATTACCTTTAATGTGGCACATTGCTCTTTGAATTTTCTCCATGTCTTCAAGGAAGGATGTTTCCTCCAATGAAGTAGCTCTCCAACAAGAATTTGACACCAATGCTTGAGTGTCATGGAGAATGTTGAGGGACTCTTGGATCTTCTTTTCATTCATCTTTAAGGACCCTTCAAGAAAATGAGGTTCTTGCAAATGAACCTCCTCATATTCTTCATTTTTTCTTGGACCAACTTCATGAAGCTCAAGTGGTGATGGGGAAGTTGATCTTGGTTCTTCTTCAACTGCTACAAGGTCTTCATTATCATGCTTAATGAAACTTGTACTTGTAGAAACACTTTCTAAAGTGATCTCTATGTCACCAACATAGAGGTGTGAGCACCCATCAGTAGGTACTCCTTCATAGTTTAATTATCCATCAGTAGATGCTCTTTGGTTCATGTCTAAGCTAGAAGGTGTCTCGAAATGGTCTTCCATATTTTCAATAGAATCTTCTTCATGCTCTTGTGATGTCTCTTCCTTTTGCTCTTTAAATCAAGCTGATGCATTTTTTCCCTTGTCTTCCTTAGGATCAGTATATTTGGAATCTCTTCTTGAATAAATCTCAAAAGCTCTCCTCAAGGAGGACATCATTTCATGCACACATATATGATACTCGCTCCAAGGGTTTTTACAAGAAGGGCATAAACCTTTCTTCACTAAATCCACATCTTCATTTTTGGGCCTATTTTCAAAAACATGTTCAGCATAGTACTCAAAAGACATGGCATTTTTTGTATTTTTGCTCGAAGCAAGATATTCTTGATATTTTTGATATTGTTGGGGCAAGGTTTTATGTTTTTCTCTCCATCTTTGGAACTCGCTCATAGAATTATCCTTGGTTGGTGTGACACACTCATATTCATCAGATCTAAAGTCATAAGAATAATCTTCATTTCTCTTGAAATTGTAATAAGTGTTGCATGATGGCACCTCTTCCTCATACCATTCACATTCTGCTTCATATTGCTCATAAGCATCTGCATATTCCTCATAAGAATTGTACTCATATGATTCATCATAATAGTAAGACATGGCTGCCAATTATTCTTGAATGTATGTACCTAATACACAGGTGCAAGGACCATGCTCTGATACCACTGTAATGTCCCTTGTTAGGAATTTTATTAAAATTGCAATTTTCCACTTTTTTTCCCTAGTTCGACCTTTGACTAGTTTTGATCTCTAGGTCCCAAATTTGCCCCAAATGATCCCAAATCTTCTGAGAAGGTATATGAATGATATTAGAACATAAATATGTGTTTCAGGGATGCCTTTGTACCTTTAAAACACTTCAGCAAATACTCTTTAAATTCTGGTCAATGTAGGTAACTTTACTAGTGATTTCCCTTTGACTAGTATTGGTCTCTACGTCTCAAATTGACTCCAAATGCCTTCAAATCTTCAAGGAAGGTTTATGAATGATATTAGGAATTGAATATGATGTTCAGGGACAACATATGGCCACCAAAAGACCTCTGCAAACTCTCTTAAGATTCTGGACCAAGTATGCAATTTTACTAGTAATTTGGGGTTCAAATCTCCCTAAGGTAAGTATTGAAAATGGCTTCCCAAATGCCTCCAAACCCACTCAAATTTATGAACAGAGGTATGTAATGTGTTAAGTATGTTATTAAGGTCTCATATTCACCATTAATGGTTTAATACAACTGTTCTCACCCTCTCCCATTCAACTGCAAAAATCCTCAATTCGACCCTTGGGGAAATGGCACTATTTCTTCTCCCAATGCAATTAAACTGAGTAAAAATGATTCAAATGCTCAAGTACAGTACATGAAACTTGTAGAAGACATCCATGGAAGTATATTGATCACAAATATATCATAGAATCATCCATTCATTCGAAATCATCATCAATACATTGGCTCACAACAAGGTAGTCGGGAAATGGCATTGTTCTTCCATCAAAAATGAGATTTATACATTTCTACTTGGAATTTCGACCTGAAACTTTTTGGAGATGAAGAACAGAGTATTTAATTCATATTACAAAAGAAATGGGGCATTAAAAGCTTCCCCAAAGAGTACAATAGTTCACCAAAAACGCCCTCCCTCAAGGATCAAGAATATGCCATCAAAACTGGAAATGGTTGAAGGAGTGAGCTGCAATAGAAGAAACCATGAGCTGCCCTGTAGCTTACACCTGCAAATAAAGACTCCATTAAAGCTCCAAATGAAAGGTCTGAATGGCCTTTCCAATTACCAACTTGGATGGGAATCTTTCACCCTCGAAATTGGCTAAGGCAAGAAACTAGTCATCCACTAGCTCTCCCTCTTCACAAATGCAATTGCAAATTCTACAAATGATCAAAAGCTGGTTTCATTCTTTGTTATTGAAATTTATAAAGTTCTAATGTCCTCCATGGGTCGAATTCCTTCCAAGAGACTCATGCCAACTCAAGTTGGGAAGAGATTCCAAAGAATGCCACTTGTACAACAATTCCTAGTCTCCCACTTCCACCAAATCACATGTGGAAGCATCTTAGCTGCCCTAACACCCTTGAGCGCCCTCTTGGAGTCTATTTTTAGCCCTGACATGTCATATATGTCATATGTCAGCCTTCAGGTCTGATTTGTGTCATAGGTGTCATAGCATCTTCATCATTGTTGTCATAGAGCTAGGGAATCTAGCCCAAGTGTCTCACTAGCTCCAAATTGCCTCTTCCTCTTCCATGGGAGTTAATCTTCCTCTATATTTCGACCTTGGATGAGTCATGCCATGAATAATACCTTTTGTACTCCCCCAAGTATGTTACCATTCACCTTGAATTCGAATTGGTGAGAGAATGTGCCAAGTGTAGTGGGGAAATCTAGCCATATGTGGGTCCCACTTTTTCCATGTGTCTTCATGATCAAATGCCACTTTGATTTTCACTTGTATATATTTATTTAGATCCTTTATTAAATATTTATGCCACTCTAATGTTCAAACATCATTTATTATCCCCATTATTCCAAATCCCAAAGCTTCCACCCCAAACCTAGGAAACTAGTAATTTTCCTCCTTGGCAATTATTTGACCTTTAACATCAATTTTACAAACTCTAATGAATATGGCCAATGTGATTAGGCCATTGTGACCCAATTCCAAATTTGGGACATGACAAATCCTCCCTTCCCAATATTGCTTGTCCTCAAGCAATTTCAAACATGGGTGTTGAAGAACCTGCTTCCTGTATAATTCTTTGAAGTTGCCATTGAATTGCCCAACCTTGAGTCTTTGAGTTTCCATGAAGATTTTAGAGAGGAACCACCATGCTTGCTGCTGCACTACTCTGATTAAAATCACTTTATTAAGTGGGTAATCCATCTCCCATACTGCTTGCTTCCCCAAAAAATATGAAACCAATGAGATAAAAATTATTCCAGGGTCCCATTGCTTGTATTGCACCCCAACAATTAAGAGTGCTCTCCAACCCACACCATTAGATAAGAGGATTCCTGGATCCCATTTTCTTGTATGCATTCTTCCAAACATCATGAGTACCAAATATATATCATCAAAGTACATAACAACATAATGAAAATGTACATCAAGGATATGCTTCATCAAAGAGTCATGAAAGTGATTATACCTCCAAGCAAGTAGACCACCATTTTCCAAGTGCATACAAGCTTCAAGTGACCAATCAAATCTGCTCCAATGACATAGGTGAGGATCCCATGTCCTATAATGCTGCTCCAAAAGGATGTGATATGCATCAAAATATTCAGCCATGCGTTCTTTCATCCAAGAAGTGAATGAAGAATCTCCACTAAAATCTGAACCAAATAATGAGCAGATAAAACAAGGAGACTTCAAATGAGTTAAAGAAGTCTCACCCATACATCCATGAATGTGAGAATCATAAAGATGTAACAAAGTATGTGGCTGCCAACAAAAATGTTCTCCCATCATAAATCTATTCACCCAAGTGTTGGATGAAGTTCCTCTAACATCGAATGAACCCAGTGTTGAGCAAGAAAAACCATGAGTCTTCAAGTGACTCAAATCCATATCATAGGTGCATCCATGTAGATGTGAATCATCATAAAGTGACAAATTATGCTGCTGCAATTGTGAATAAGAATGTGCTCCAGCCATGTCATCATGAAAGTTAAATCTAGGAGTTCCATACTCCTCATGTGGCACCATCAAAAAGAACCCTTTCACCCATACTTCATTGAGACTAATGTTGCAAAACATGGAATTTCAGGATGTAGGAGAATGAACTAAATCACCCAAATGATCAAAAAGTGCAGAAGTTTCATCATGGGAAGGATCCATGTGGGTAGTATCATGCAGCTCCTTCAAAAGTGGGAAACCTTTGTCATAGATTGGTTCCAATGTAGAGGAATCATGCTCTTCTTTAAAAATTGCATAAGATTCATCAAGAGACAATTCAAGTTCCTCTTCCACCACATCAAGTGTTTGGATCTCTTCAAGTTCATCTTCAAACACATTAAGCACATTCAAATTTTCACATTTCTCATGATCCACCATGTCATGAGAATCCTCCAAACAATCTACCATTTGACAATCTGAAACATAGGAGGAAAAACAAGTATCTTGCAACTTTTCAAGAAGTTGCTCATTTTGAATTGTGAGCTTATGATTATCCTCATTATTCTTCAAGTATGCATCATGTAGAAATTCATTAAGCTCAAACAAATGGTTTCTATCAAAAAGCAAAGACATGAAATTACCTTTAATGTGGCACATTGCTCTTTGAATTTTCTCCATGTCTTCAAGGAAGGATGTTTCCTCCAATGAAGTAGCTCTCCAACAAGAATTTGACACCAATGCTTGAGTGTCATGGAGAATGTTGAGGGACTCTTGGATCTTCTTTTCATTCATCTTTAAGGACCCTTCAAGAAAATGAGGTTCTTGCAAATGAACCTCCTCATATTCTTCATTTTTTCTTGGACCAACTTCATGAAGCTCAAGTGGTGATGGGGAAGTTGATCTTGGTTCTTCTTCAATTGCTACAAGGTCTTCATTATCATGCTTAATGAAACTTGTACTTGTAGAAACACTTTCTAAAGTGATCTCTATGTCACCAACATAGAGGTGTGAGCACCCATCAGTAGGTACTCCTTCATAGTTTAATCATCCATTAGTAGATGCTCTTTGGTTCATGTCTAAGCTAGAAGGTGTCTCGAAATGGTCTTCCATATTTTCAATAGAATCTTCTTCATGCTCTTGTGATGTCTCTTCCTTTTGCTCTTTAAAGCAAGTTGATGCATTTTTTCCCTTGTCTTCCTTAGGATCAGTATATTTGGAATCTCTTCTTGAATAAATCTCAAAAGCTCTCCTCAAGGAGGACATCATTTCATGCACACATATATGATACTCGCTCCAAGGGTTTTTACAAGAAGGGCATAAACCTTTCTTCACTAAATCCACATCTTCATTTTTGGGCCTATTTTCAAAAACATGTTCAGCATAGTACTCAAAAGACATGGCATTTTTTGTATTTTTGCTCGAAGCAAGATATTCTTGATATTTTTGATATTGTTGGGGCAAGGTTTTATGTTTTTCTCTCCATCTTTGGAACTCGCTCATAGAATTATCCTTGGTTGGTGTGACACACTCATATTCATCAGATCTAAAGTCATAAGAATAATCTTCATTTCTCTTGAAATTGTAATAAGTGTTGCATGATGGCACCTCTTCCTCATACCATTCACATTCTGCTTCATATTGCTCATAAGCATCTGCATATTCCTCATAAGAATTGTACTCATATGATTCATCATAATAGTAAGACATGGCTGCCAATTAATCTTGAATGTATGTACCTAATACACAGGTGCAAGGACCATGCTCTGATACCACTGTAATGTCCCTTGTTAGGAATTTTATTAAAATTGCAATTTTCCACTTTTTTTCCCTAGTTCGACCTTTGACTAGTTTTGATCTCTAGGTCCCAAATTTGCCCCAAATGATCCCAAATCTTCTGAGAAGGTATATGAATGATATTAGAACATAAATATGTGTTTCAGGGATGCCTTTGTACCTTTAAAACACTTCTGCAAATACTCTTTCAATTCTGGTCAATGTAGGTAACTTTACTAGTGATTTCCCTTTGACTAGTATTGGTCTCTACGTCTCAAATTGACTCCAAATGCCTTCAAATATTCAAGGAAGGTTTATGAATGATATTAGGAATTGAATATGATGTTCAGGGACAACATATGGCCACCAAAAGACCTCTGCAAACTCTCTTAAGATTCTGGACCAAGTATGCAATTTTACTAGTAATTTGGGGTTCAAATCCCCCTAAGGTAAGTATTGAAAATGGCTTCCCAAATGCCTCCAAACCCACTCAAATTTATGAACAGAGGTATGTAATGTGTTAATTATGTTATTAAGGTCTCATATTCACCATTAATGGTTTACTACAACTGTTCTCACCCTCTCCCATTCAACTGCAAAAATCCCCAATTCGACCCTTGGGGAAATGGCACTATTTCTTCTCCCAATGCAATTAAACTGAGTAAAAATGATTCAAATGCTCAAGTACAGTACATGAAACTTGTAGAAGACATCCATGGAAGTATATTGATCACAAATATATCATAGAATCATCCATTCATTCGAAATCATCATCAATACATTGGCTCACAACAAGGTAGTGGGGAAATGGCATTGTTCTTCCATCAAAAATGAGATTTATACATTTCTACTTGGAATTTCGACCCGAAACTTTTTGGAGATGAAGAACAGAGTATTTAATTCATATTACAAAAGAAATGGGGCATTAAAATCTTCCCCAAAGAGTACAATAGCTCACCAAAAACGCCCTCCCTCAAGGATCAAGAATATGCCATCAAAACTGGAAATGGTTGAAGGAGTGAGCTGCAATAGAAGAAACCATGAGCTGCCCTGTAGCTTACACCTGCAAATAAAGACTCCATTAAAGCTCCAAATGAAAGGTCTGAATGGCCTTTCCAATTACCAACTTGGATGGGAATCTTTCACCCTCGAAATTGGCTAAGGCAAGAAACTAGTCATCCACTAGCTCTCCCTCTTCAAAAATGCAATTGCAAATTCTACAAATGATCAAAAGCTGGTTTCATTCTTTGTTATTGACATTTATAAAGTTCTAATGTCCTCCATGGGTCGAATTCCTTCCAAGAGACTCATGCCAACTCAAGTTGGGAAGAGATTCCAAAGAATGCCACTTGTACAACAATTCCTAGTCTCCCACTTCCACCAAATCACATGTGGAAGCATCTTAGCTGCCCTAACACCCTTGAGCGCCCTCTTGGAGTCTATTTTTAGCCCTGACATGTCATATATGTCATATGTCAGCCTTCAGGTCTGATTTGTGTCATAGGTGTCATAGCATCTTCATCATTGTTGTCATAGAGCTAGGGAATCTAGCCCAAGTGTCTCACTAGCTCCAAATTGCCTCTTCCTCTTCCATGGGAGTTACTCTTACTCTATATTTAGACCTTGGATGAGTCATGCCATGAATAATACCTTTTGGACTCCCCCAAGTATGTTACCATTCACCTTGAATTCGAATTGGTGAGAGAATGTGCCAAGTGTAGTGGGGAAATCTAGCCATATGTGGGTCCCACTTTTTCCATGTGTCTTCATGATCAAATGCCACTTTGATTTTCACTTGTATATATTTATTTAGATCATTTATTAAATATTTATGCCACTCTAATGTTCAAACATCATTTATTATCCCCATTATTCCAAATCCCAAAGCTTCCACCCCAAACCTAGGAAACTAGTAATTTTCCTCCTTGGCAATTATTTGACCTTTAACATCAATTTTACAAACTCTAATGAATATGGCCAATGTGATTAGGCCATTGTGACCCAATTCCAAATTTGGGACATGACAAATCCTCCCTTCCCAATATTGCTTGTCCTCAAGCAATTTCAAACATGGGTGTTGAAGAACCTGCTTCCTGTATAATTCTTTGAAGTTGCCATTGAATTGCCCAACCTTGAGTCTTTGAGTTTCCATGAAGATTTTAGAGAGGAACCACCATGCTTGCTGCTGCACTACTCTGATTAAAATCACTTTATTAAGTGGGTAATCCATCTCCCATACTGCTTGCTTCCCCAAAAAATATGAAACCAATGAGATAAAAATTATTCCAGGGTCTCATTGCTTGTATTGCACCCCAACAATTAAGAGTGCTCTCCAACCCACACCATTAGATAAGAGGATTCCTGGATCCCATTTTCTTGTATGCATTCTTCCAAACATCATGAGTACCAAATATATATCATCAAAGTACATAACAACATAATGAAAATGTACATCAAGGATATGCTTCATCAAAGAGTCATGAAAGTGATTATACCTCCAAGCAAGTAGACCACCATTTTCCAAGTGCATACAAGCTTCAAGTGACCAATCAAATCTGCTCCAATGACATAGGCGAGGATCCCATGTCCTATAATGCTGCTCCAAAAGGATGTGATATGCATCAAAATATTCAGCCATGCGTTCTTTCATCCAAGAAGTGAATGAAGAATCTCCACTAAAATCTGAACCAAATAATGAGCAGATAAAACAAGGAGACTTCAAATGAGTTAAAGAAGTCTCACCCATACATCCATGAATGTGATAATCATAAAGATGTAACAAAGTATGTGGCTGCCAACAAAAATGTTCTCCCATCATAAATCTATTCACCCAAGTGTTGGATGAAGTTCCTCTAACATCGAATGAACCCAGTGTTGAGCAAGAAAAACCATGAGTCTTCAAGTGACTCAAATCCATATCATAGGTGCATCCATGTAGATGTGAATCATCATAAAGTGACAAATTATGCTGCTGCAATTGTGAATAAGAATGTGCTCCAGCCATGTCATCATGAAAGTTAAATCTAGGAGTTCCATACTCCTCATGTGGCACCATCAAAAAGAACCCTTTCACCCATACTTCATTGAGACTAATGTTGCAAAACATGGAATTGCAGGATGTAGGAGAATGAACTAAATCACCCAAATGATCAAAAAGTGCAGAAGTTTCATCATGGGAAGGATCCATGTGGGTAGTATCATGCAACTCCTTCAAAAAAGGGAAACCTTTGTCATAGATTGGTTCCAATGTAGAGGAATCATGCTCTTCTTTAAAAATTGCATAAGATTCATCAAGAGACAATTCAAGTTCCTCTTCCACCACATCAAGTGTTTGGATCTCTTCAAGTTCATCTTCAAACACATTAAGCACATTCAAATTTTCACATTTCTCATGATCCACCATGTCATGAGAATCCTCCAAACAATCTACCATTTGACAATCTGAAACATAGGAGGAAAAACAAGTATCTTGCAACTTTTCAAGAAGTTGATCATTTTGAATTGTGAGCTTATGATTATCCTCATTATTCTTCAAGTATGCATCATGTAACAATTCATTAAGCTCAAACAAATGGTTTCTATCAAAAAGAAAAGACATGAAATTACCTTTAATGTGGCACATTGCTCTTTGAATTTTCTCCATGTCTTCAAGGAAGGATGTTTCCTCCAATGAAGTAGCTCTCCAACAAGAATTTGACACCAATGCTTGAGTGTCATGGAGAATGTTGAGGGACTCTTGGATCTTCTTTTCATTCATCTTTAAGGACCCTTCAAGAAAATGAGGTTCTTGCAAATGAACCTCCTCATATTCTTCATTTTTTCTTGGACCAACTTCATGAAGCTCAAGTGGTGATGGGGAAGTTGATCTTGGTTCTTCTTCAACTGCTACAAGGTCTTCATTGTCATGCTTAATGAAACTTGTACTTGTAGAAACACTTTCTAAAGTGATCTCTATGTCACCAACATAGAGGTGTGAGCACCCATCAGTAGGTACTCCTTCATAGTTTAATCATCCATCAGTAGATGCTCTTTGGTTCATGTCTAAGCTAGAAGGTGTCTCGAAATGGTCTTCCATATTTTCAATAGAATCTTCTTCATGCTCTTGTGATGTCTCTTCCTTTTGCTCTTTAAAGCAAGCTGATGCATTTTTTCCCTTGTTTTCCTTAGGATCAGTATATTTGGAATCTCTTCTTGAATAAATCTCAAAAGCTCTCCTCAAGGAGGACATCATTTCATGCACACATATATGATACTCGCTCCAAGTGTTTTTACAAGAAGGGAATAAACCTTTCTTCACTAAATCCACATCTTCATTTTTGGGCCTATTTTCAAAAACATGTTCAGCATAGTACTCAAAAGACATGGCATTTTTTGTATTTTTGCTCGAAGCAAGATATTCTTGATATTTTTGATATTGTTGGGGCAAGGTTTTATGTTTTTCTCTCCATCTTTTGAACTCGCTCATAGAATTATCCTTGGTTGGTGTGACACACTCATATTCATCAGATCTAAAGTCATAAGAATAATCTTCATTTCTCTTGAAATTGTAATAAATGTTGCATGATGGCACCTCTTCCTCATACCATTCACATTCTGCTTCATATTGCTCATAAGCATCTGCATATTCCTCGTAAGAATTGTACTCATATGATTCATCATAATAGTAAGACATGGATGCCAATTATTCTTGAATGTATGTACCTAATACACAGGTGCAAGGACCATGCTCTGATACCACTGTAATGTCCCTTGTTAGGAATTTTATTAAAATTGCAATTTTCCACTTTTTTTCCCTAGTTCGACCTTTGACTAGTTTTGATCTCTAGGTCCCAAATTTGCCCCAAATGATCCCAAATCTTCTGAGAAGGTATATGAATGATATTAGAACATAAATATGTGTTTCAGGGATGCCTTTGTACCTTTAAAACACTTCTGCAAATACTCTTTCAATTCTGGTCAATGTAGGTAACTTTACTAGTGATTTCCCTTTGACTAGTATTGGTCTCTACGTCTCAAATTGACTCCAAATGCCTTCAAATATTCAAGGAAGGTTTATGAATGATATTAGGAATTGAATATGATGTTCAGGGAAAACATATGGCCACCAAAAGACCTCTGCAAACTCTCTTAAGATTCTGGACCAAGTATGCAATTTTACTAGTAATTTGGGGTTCAAATCCCCCTAAGGTAAGTATTGAAAATGGCTTCCCAAATGCCTCCAAACCCACTCAAATTTATGAACAGAGGTATGTAATGTGTTAAGTATGTTATTAAGGTCTCATATTCACCATTAATGGTTTACTACAACTGTTCTCACCCTCTCCCATTCAACTGCAAAAATCTCCAATTCGACCCTTGGGGAAATGGCACTATTTCTTCTCCCAATGCAATTAAACTGAGTAAAAATGATTCAAATGCTCAAGTACAGTACATGAAACTTGTAGAAGACATCCATGGCAGTATATTGATCACAAATATATCATAGAATCATCCATTCATTCGAAATCATCATCAATACATTGGCTCACAACAAGGTAGTGGGGAAATGGCATTGTTCTTCCATCAAAAATGAGATTTATACATTTCTACTTGGAATTTCGACCTGAAACTTTTTGGAGATGAAGAACAGAGTATTTAATTCATATTACAAAATAAATGGGGCATTAAAAGCTTCCCCAAAGAGTACAATAGCTCACCAAAAACGCCCTCCCTCAAGGATCAAGAATATGCCATCAAAACTGGAAATGGTTGAAGGAGTGAGCTGCAATAAAAGAAACCATGAGCTTCCCTGTAGCTTACACCTGCAATTAAAGACTCCATTAAAGCTCCAAATGAAAGGTCTGAATGGCCTTTCCAATTACCAACTTGGATGGGAATCTTTCACCCTCGAAATTGGCTAAGGCAAGAAACTAGTCATCCACTAGCTCTCCCTCTTCACAAATGCAATTGCAAATTCTAAAAATGATCAAAAGCTGGTTTCATTCTTTGTTATTGACATTTATAAAGTTCTAATGTCCTCCATGGGTCGAATTCCTTCCAAGAGACTCATGCCAACTCAAGTTGGGAAGAGATTCCAAAGAATGCCACTTGTACAACAATTCCTAGTCTCCCACTTCCACCAAATCACATGTGGAAGCATCTTAGCTGCCCTAACACCCTTGAGCACCCTCTTGGAGTCTATTTTTAGCCCTGACATGTCATATATGTCATATGTCAGCCTTCAGGTCTGATTTGTGTCATAGGTGTCATAGCATCTTCATCATTGTTGTCATAGAGCTAGGGAATCTAGCCCAAGTGTCTCACTAGCTCCAAATTGCCTCTTCCTCTTCCATGGGAGTTACTCTTCCTCTATATTTCGACCTTGGATGAGTCATGCCATGAATAATACCTTTTGGACTCCCCCAAGTATGTTACCATTCACCTTGAATTCGAATTGGTGAGAGAATGTGCCAAGTGTAGTGGGGAAATCTAGCCATATGTGGGTCCCACTTTTTCCATGTGTCTTCATGATCAAATGCCACTTTGATTTTCACTTGTATATATTTATTTAGATCCTTTATTAAATATTTATGCCACTCTAATGTTCAAACATCATTTATTATCCCCATTATTCCAAATCCCAAAGCTTCCACCCCAAACCTAGGAAACTAGTAATTTTCCTCCTTGGCAATTATTTGACCTTTAACATCAATTTTACAAACTCTAATGAATATGGCCAATGTGATTAGGCCATTGTGACCCAATTCCAAATTTGGGACATGAAAAATCCTCCCTTCCCAATATTGCTTGTCCTCAAGCAATTTCAAACATGGGTGTTGAAGAACCTGCTTCCTGTATAATTCTTTGAAGTTGCCATTGAATTGCCCAACCTTGAGTCTTTGAGTTTCCATGAAGATTTTAGAGAGGAACCACCATGCTTGCTGCTGCACTACTCTGATTAAAATCACTTTATTAAGTGGGGAATCCATCTCCCATACTGCTTGCTTCCCCAAAAAATATGAAACCAATGAGATAAAAATTATTCCAGGGTCCCATTGCTTGTATTGCACCCCAACAATTAAGAGTGCTCTCCAACCCACACCATTAGATAAGAGGATTCCTGGATCCCATTTTCTTGTATGCATTCTTCCAAACATCATGAGTACCAAATATATATCATCAAAGTACATAACAACATAATGAAAATGTACATCAAGGATATGCTTCATCAAAGAGTCATGAAAGTGATTATACCTCCAAGCAAGTAGACCACCATTTTCCAAGTGCATACAAGCTTCAAGTGACCAATCAAATCTGCTCCAATGACATAGGTGAGGATCCCATGTCCTATAATGCTGCTCCAAAAGGATGTGATATGCATCAAAATATTCAGCCATGCGTTCTTTCATCCAAGAAGTGAATGAAGAATCTCCACTAAAATCTGAACCAAATAATGAGCAAATAAAACAAGGAGACTTCAAATGAGTTAAAGAAGTCTCACCCATACATCCATGAATGTGAGAATCATAAAGATGTAACAAAGTATGTGGCTGCCAACAAAAATGTTCTCCCATCATAAATCTATTCACCCAAGTGTTGGATGAAGTTCCTCTAACATCGAATGAACCCAGTGTTGAGCAAGAAAAACCATGAGTCTTCAAGTGACTCAAATCCATATCATAGGTGCATCCATGTAGATGTGAATCATCATAAAGTGACAAATTATGCTGCTGCAATTGTGAATAAGAATGTGCTCCAGCCATGTCATCATGAAAGTTAAATCTAGGAGTTCCATACTCCTCATGTGGCACCATCAAAAAGAACCCTTTCGCCCATACTTCATTGAGACTAATGTTGCAAAACATGGAATTGCAGGATGTAGGAGAATGAACTAAATCACCCAAATGATCAAAAAGTGCAGAAGTTTCATCATGGGAAGGATCCATGTGGGTAGTATCATGCAGCTCCTTCAAAAGTGGGAAACCTTTGTCATAGATTGGTTCCAATGTAGAGGAATCATGCTCTTCTTTAAAAATTGCATAAGATTCATCAAGAGACAATTCAAGTTCCTCTTCCACCACATCAAGTGTTTGGATCTCTTCAAGTTCATCTTCAAACACATTAAGCACATTCAAATTTTCACATTTCTCATGATCCACCATGTCATGAGAATCCTCCAAACAATCTACCATTTGACAATCTGAAACATAGGAGGAAAAACAAGTATCTTGCAACTTTTCAAGAAGTTGCTCATTTTGAATTGTGAGCTTATGATTATCCTCATTATTCTTCAAGTATGCATCATGTAACAATTCATTAAGCTCAAAAAAATGGTTTCTATCAAAAAGCAAAGACTTGAAATTACCTTTAATGTGGCACATTGCTCTTTGAATTTTCTCCATGTCTTCAAGGAAGGATGTTTCCTCCAATGAAGTAGCTCTCCAACAAGAATTTGACACCAATGCTTGAGTGTCATGGAGAATGTTTAGGGACTCTTGGATCTTCTTTTCATTCGTCTTTAAGGACCCTTCAAGAAAATGAGGTTCTTGCAAATGAACCTCCTCATATTCTTCATTTTTTCTTGGACCAACTTCATGAAGCTCAAGTGGTGATGGGGAAGTTGATCTTGGTTCTTCTTCAACTGCTACAAGGTCTTCATTATCATGCTTAATGAAACTTGTACTTGTAGAAACACTTTCTAAAGTGATCTCTATGTCACCAACATAGAGGTGTGAGCACCCATCAGTAGGTACTCCTTCATAGTTTAAGCATCCATCAGTAGATGCTCTTTGGTTCATGTCTAAGCTAGAAGGTGTCTCGAAATGGTCTTCCATATTTTCAATAGAATCTTCTTCATGCTCTTGTGATTTCTCTTCCTTTTGCTCTTTAAAGCAAGCTGATGCATTTTTTCCCTTGTCTTCCTTAGGATCGGTATATTTGGAATCTGTTCTTGAATAAATCTCAAAAGCTCTCCTCAAGGAGGACATCATTTCATGCACACATATATGATACTCGCTCCAAGGGTTTTTACAAGAAGGATATACTCGTAATCAGTATTGGGATGCTCTTTCTAGGTTTTGTTGAGGCATGTAATCAGTCCTGAGTATTCCACAGTATGGCCAGTGATGATGAAGACCTATAGGTGGTTGGCCTACATCCAGTATGAAAAAAAACTGGCTCTATAGAAATTCCTATGACGAATAGATCAGAGATTGATTGAGATAGCAGTAGCAGTGACGATGACGATGATTCATTGATGATGATCCAGAGAAGAAGACTTGTGCCTACAGATCCGTGTCGAGAAATACCTTCCTAGTTAAGAGGGAGTGTTGATGTATATGTAACTTCGGAATGTATTTCATCTATATTTATTGTACTCCTATAGAGATGTATTATTCCTCTATACAGAAGTGTCGTCATTTGTATTGACAAGTGTTGCAAGTGGTGTAACTTGCTGATGGGTTTTTAGACCACCTAGTAGAGGGGTCGGCCCAGAATAATGTAACCTGGGGTTATTAGGTTGACTTAGACAAGTCAGCCCCATAGGTTTATTAGGCAGCATAGGACAAGTATAAATAGATATCGGGAGATGTCTATTTCACTCATCTCATTACTCACTCTTCTATCACTCGGAAAGTGGCGCACATGTGAGGAGGAGGATCAACATCTAGGAGAATACTATCTCTTGTACTTTGGTTGTATCATTGATCTTTCTATCTCTGAGGAAGTTGTGGGGTTTTTAACTTTAGGGTTTTCCCCATGGAAACTCTATGTGTCTATTGTCTCTTATGTTTGCCTCTTGTTGTGATTGACATGATTGACATGCTTGATATATTGATCCTGGAGTATATTGAATTAATGCTAAAAAATTAACAAATCAAACAAGGAGACAAACAATGTATTTTGTTTCTTACCTGTTTTACTATGATCTCAGAATCTCCATAGCATTCAATTATCTGGGCACCCATATCAATGGCCTTCTTGAGTCCCTCGACTAGGGCCTCATACTCAACTACATTGTTGGTACACTCAAACTCAAGTCTGCAGGAAATCATATTTTTGGTCCCTTTTGGATCAATTATGACACAACCTACACCAAGTCCATCTTTAGATCTAGAGCCATCAAAAAATAGAGTCCATGAATTCAAATCTATCCTAAAATTAGTATTTACATTGTATACATTATGTACAATAGTACCTGAGAATGGAACATAAGTAAGATTGAGAATTTGGTACTGATTCTGTGCATTCTCAGTTGGTGACAAATCCGTAGGCAGATCTCCAAAAAAAGTATCGAAAGTATAATGTTCCACATGTGAGCTAAAGTATGCAACAGGCTCACTGGGATCGTTTAAGTCTATGACGATTTGTTTCATATAAGTTTCCCTGCTGATTTTAATTATGTTTGGTCTCCCATTGTAGGGAAGCCATAAGTGAGACCATTCAGTAGCAAAGTATCCCTTGAGATTTTATGACTAGTCTCTGCTCAACCACATGCCATACATTTCTGGGATGTCAACCACAATAATATCCACTGTCTGATGGATTCTGGGGTCATCAGATAGTGTTAAGAAGACATTTTTTAGTACCCCCACTACCCTAACTTTGGAACTATCAAGTTGGAAAATTTGAGTAGGGAAGGGCTCCACAGAGGCATTCAATTTCTTGCAGACAGATAGAGGCATCACATTTGATGAAGCCCCTGAATCTATCATACAATTATGGACATTTCTATTGAAGACTTCAAAAGTTAGCAAGAAAGGAGGTGTCTTCTTGCTACCTAGTTTTTGATTTCCAGGTTTAGAGTAGGTTTCCAAATTGTTATTCTAATCCTCCCTGGGTTTGTTGACAATCATACTTTTGGGCAGACTATCTCTCATTGCAAGGATTTTCAAAAGTTCAAAAAGATAAATATTGGCTTTTACTCTTTTCAAATCCTCAATCAGGTTGTATTCTATTTTAGGAATTAAAGTGTCCTTATGTGTTGGTGCTTTACCTCTGTTTGGTGTGGGTTTTGAAGTGGAAGCTTCTTGTGTGGGATGTCCCTTGCTCCTTGTGTTATAGGGGTGTTGGACATTGAAGACAACCTCGGGCTCATCTTCTTCCTCAGCCATAGGGAGTTCTGAGAAGAAGCTAATTGTGTTTATTTGTTGATCTTCTACTTCATCTGGTGGTTCAGGATCTTGATTCTCTTGTGGGTTCTCATCTGGGTGATCAGGAGAATTATGTGATTATGAAACCAAAGCTTTGAATATGGAAATAATTTATTTAGATTTCAATCCTTCATCAGGATTAGGTGGGACTTGGTTTTGGGGAGGTTGATAAGGTCTTCTGAAAGGTTGTCTATTGAATCCCCTGTTATTGTTTTGGTTTTATGTGTTTCTTTTCTTCAGGTCTACCATCTCATTTGAGATTTTTTGGAGAAGCTTCTTCATGTCATTCATCTCAAATGGGTCTTTGTTTTGCACTGTGGTTTTTGGAGGAATTTCTTGCTTTCTTTTGGAGGTGGTGGGTTGTTCTGCTGAGGCATCAGGGTTGTCTTTCAAACAGTATATATCTTTTTCAACTTGGATAGCCTCAACAAAGACCCCCTGCAAGTTTTCTTTTCATGCCCTTTTTACCCACATAGAAATAAGAACCGGTAAGCCTTTAACATAATAAGCAACTAGTAATTCTTCGGCAGGAAGAACTGTAGTAGGAATTATATTTTTCAAGTATGAAAACCTTTGATTGTAATCTTTAACTCTTTCTTTGCCTCTCATTTTCATTGAGGACAAGTCTATAACCAAGTCTTTTGGAGTCTTGTCATCTCCAAACTTTTGTATAAACATTTTTTCAAAGTCATCCCATGAAGAGATAGATCTAGCTTCTAGGGCAAAGTACCAAGTGGAAGATTTTCCATGGAAAGTATAAGGAAACAATCTACAGACTACATCTTCATGAATGACATTCCTAAATCTGATTTCCTGCATGAAAGTTTTGATATGATCAAGGGCAAGTGATTTCTCATCAGGATCAAACTTGGGTAGCCACTTTTCAGGGTTCTTAGGGAGTCTGTGTTGGTCTCCAATTATAAACACAACATCCTGGTCCAACCAGGGTTTGTACCTTCAACCATGGGTATGTCTTCTGAAGAAGAATTGGATTCTGACTCACTTTGTGATGACTCGTCAAATGAGGACGATGAAGATGAAGGAGGTGTTGGTTGTGTTCCACCTGTGGCAACGTTTGGTTGGTATCGTTATGATTCTCCGATAATATATCAATATTGAAATCGGGGAGCAGATTGTGGCGAGGTGAATTATGTTGTTCAGGGTTTCGGTGATTTGAATTTTGATTATCTAAGTTATTAGGTTGCATATCGGTGTTCTGGTGATGAATTGCTGCTAGTCCCTGATTACGCTCTTCAACGATCCTTCGTTGTAACCTAGCAACACTATCAGAAGAACCTTTCAGTATTTGTTCAAGTGTGAGGGGTCCCTAGTGGGTGATACGAAAATAATGTCGTCCCTTCTAGTTTCCTACTCTATCACAGGGGTAGTAGGAACGATGTTTGTTGTTAAATTTTTTAGCATTTAGTTCAATCTTATCTAGGATCTTGACTGAGAGAACAACATGTAAATCATATCAAACACAAGAGACAAGAGACACAAAGCATTTCACCAGGGAAAACCAATAAGGTGAAAAACCCCGCAACTTCCTCAGAGATAGAATGAGCATCAATACAAAGATCACAAAGATCAAAACCCACAACAAGAGATATTCTCCTAACAGCTCCTCCTACTCTACTTGTGCGCACCCCTCCTCTCTCTCACTAATGTGAAGTGAGTGAGTGTGTGAATGAATAGAATGAGAGAGACACACACTTTATTTATACAATGAATTGACTTAACTTTTACTCTAACTGGGCCGAACTCCCTTAGGAAAGTCTAATAACCCATTACCACTTGTTACTGGGCTGACCCCACTAGGGTGGTCTAATAACCCTTTAACCCACATGAATCATACAAGGCCGACCCCACCAAGGTGATCTAATAACCCATCAAATAAAAATGGCGACACTTACAATGTAACTTGCGACACTTGCAAATACAAATGACGACACTTCCAATCGAAGGAATAATACATCTTCGTTGGCGATACAATAAAGTACAAACGTAATACATACAATATGCAAGTGAATATCTTCTGAAGTTACAAATACATCAACACTCCCTCTTAACTAGGAAGGTATTCTCTTGACACTAGTCATCAATACATATAGGCACAAGTCTTCAATACTTGAGCTGGATCATCGTCATTGGATCATTGGAGTATCATTATCACTGCTGTTGTACTTTTCATCTCGATCACTAGTGCTATCTCTCAATTCTTCTCTCCATAGGAAGTTCCGCAGAGCTAGCCATTTTTCATGCTGGATGTAGGCCTAGCCTCCTGTAGGTCTTCATCATCTTTGCGAGCTAGCCATCCTATGGAATCCTCAGGACTGATTACGTGCGTCAACAAAACCTCGAAAAAGCATCCCAGATGCAACATACCCCTTTGCTGAAAACATTTTATGTTTGAAGAAGACATTATATTAACTTTTATTGTAAATTTTTATATTTGGACAAGTGTCCAAGGATGACTGTAATTGCACAATAATATTATTTAAATAAATAAAATAGGAGACACTCACCCAAGGAGAGCTGTTAAAAGAGTGTTTACTGACCCACTAGGTGGAATGGATTCTGGGGTAGAAGGAAATGGAAAAATGGCAACATCATGAGGCAAGTAACTAGTTGTTGGTATGGGACAACTCCCTTGAATTGTGGTCATAGTGCCCTGAAAGATGGGACTGGAGCTTGAGGCTCATTTATTGAAAACTGACCACTAAAGACCTAGGCAATCTTTTTAAGAGCCATCGAATTTTGGACTAAGGTTCATCACTTTTCCTGACGAGGAAACTTACCTTGTGGTTCTGTTGTATGCACACAAGAGATTCGACGAGGGGAAATACTATGTTTTTTATCATGGTGTAAGTCTGCCTTGTTTACTGCTAAGTGCAGAGTTTCTACTGTTGAGTGCAGAGACTGAGGTTTTGGCAAGTCTCTATTGATTACTGGTTATACAAAGTTGAGTGCCTTACTTCTACACAGATTTCATCTACCTAGTGGTTCAGTAAATAGGCTCGAGGGTCCAAAGGAGGCAAGTAGATTGGCTGCTTCTTCTGGAAAAAGGTTGGGAGGAACAAGCCTCCTTGGGTGTTTTTCCATCCTATCTACAGTTACAGGTTCTACTTGTTATTTGATCCTCTAAGTAGTTAATTTACTTTCTGTAAATGTTGATTTAATAGTCTTTAGCTACTAGTGATAATGCAGAAGTTTAAGTGTGATTTTTTGATCTGTTAGGATTTTATAGACTGCTAAATATAATTATGAAATGATAGAATAAATTCCTTCTCTGTATTTTTCCCCATACTGTTTTATGTATAGTACTCTAGTACAGAGAAGGAGAATTAAGATAGATAAATGATAGGTAGAATGTAGAATGAATGAATAGACTAATATTGTTTTGTTTCCTTAATATTCCTTATCAGTTATATTCTGTAACATAAATTATATATGTCTAGACTCAGGAATTATAACAGCATTTCATATGACAAGCACTATAATATTTCTTTTACATAGAAATAGAAGTAAACATTTCATCTCTGTACAAAACCTAGGGTTTTCATTTTAGGTTATTTATTTCCATATAGAAGATATATGCTATGTATTCTCTTATCATTCTTTCCAAACACTATAGTGTTATAATTTCACTTTATTTCTTTCATCAACATTAATGAAATATAATAGCTGCAAAATATACATTACTAATTACACAGAACTGCTACAAAGTATTTATATCTTTAAAACAGAACTTTATCGATTGCAAACAACAGCATGGTTGTATAGTACTATCTCATCCTCAGTATTCACATCTTTTATTTCATTTTAAATATCAAATCAGTTACCAGCATTCACGACCAAAAGCATCTATCTTTACAAACAAGGCAAATGGTACTGATTAACACCTACAACATCATTACCTTAAACACTTAAAACACAGAAAAAGTATGGAATGAACGAATACACTATTACTGAAAGAACACTAGTTTTTTGTGTTATAACATTTTAGTACTCATTCAAAACTATCTAACCAAATAGTTTATCCAAGACTGAGTTCGACCTTTTAGAAGGCATTTATTTACATAACAGTTATGGGTTCGAAACCCTTATCACTCTATATATTACAATGTATCAATACTAGTAAACAAAACCTTTTCTAAACATAGATTTTTTAAAACAAAACAAGGTTGATATGTTACTATAGTAAAATCAATTGCCATCGATACTATTCATCTTTACAAACAGAACTGAGTTTATAATTCGAGGAAACAAGCCTTATGGCTTTCAACATTTTTTTAAACATAGAAACATCACATTCACGTGCCGAACCAAGGGTTCGAAGTTGGAAACAACCCCTTACATGAAAACGAAGTAGACATTAGGGTTTAAGGTTTTCTAGAAACAAGACATTAACCTTTAGCTCTCGGCCAGAGACAATACAGGACAATTCTTAAAGATAAACATTTAATGCAGGAACTAGAGCATTGCTTACAACCATAATTGTATCAGAACTGTCTTCCCATTAAAAACGACCGAGGGTTTTAACCTCTCAAAAACTGTTACATTCAACAAGAAATTCTACAGCAAAACACTATTAGTGCTAACATCAAAATAGGCTGAAGAGCTCATCAACTTTCCATTCATCTTTTGGAATACAAACAGTAGCATAATGACTGAATTTCTCCAAACCCCAACCTATAGGCTAATGCCAAACAACGAACAGTAGTTGCCAAGAGCAATCAATGGGGAAACCACCGAAGCTTACCAGTTGACGAAGCAACATCACCACGAAAGATTTAACCAAAACTAACATACAGTTGTGAAGTACCTTCCATAAAACCAATCGAGGGTTAAAAGGATGCATTACAAAACCTTGAAAACATGTAATAGACAACAATACATTCTAGGAACGAAGACATTACCTTCACAGAAGCAACTATGATTCGAAGATGAGTACACCTGCAACCGACGCGAATCCTAAGCCTTTCGAACTACCAAACCAATGTAGATAAACCTCACTACATGACTCGGCTCTGAGAGATAAGTTATACAGTCACAGGTCTTGCTATCGAGACCCGGGAGGTGCCTTCACACTCTGTTAGAAAACCCTACAACCTTGCAGGCATGTCGGCCTCTCCACCAAGCTACCAGTAACACCAAATGAATGCCAAAGAACAACCTTGACGAAGATGTAGTGGAAAGACTAGGGTTTAAGTCCCAAACCCGAGGTATTACAAGATCAACGGAAGAGATCTTGCCATCGAGGCACAAAACATTTCAAAGCACCAACTGCATTAAAAACCACATTTATTACCACCTCCACCATGGAGAACAACTCAGCTTATTGAGAGGTCCAACATTGTACAACTTGATGTAGTGGAAAGACTAGGGTTTAAGTCCCAAACCCGAGGTATTACAAGATCAACGGAATAGATCTTGCCATCGAGGCACAACAAATTTCGAAGCACCAACTGCATTAAAAACCACATTTATACCACCTCCATCGTGGAGACCAACTCAACTTATTGAGAGGTCCAACATTGTACAACTCGACAAGGTGGTATTACATTCATAAAGTTTTCACATGACTCTATCCACGATAGTTGCCACCGATGAATTCCACCAAGTGGTAGATAGAAGAGTTAATGCTGAGCCTGAATGCGAGTGCCTGCCAGCATTTAAACCACTAAGGCATCAATACCATGCTTGTAATTGAATCTGGCACAAAGGTTATGACTGCAAACATATAATACTATGAGTCTTTAGTTACAATCTTTTCATATCATATCAACAACCATCAAACTTAGGTTTTAAGTTATCACAAGTCCATAGTACTTATAGCCTATTATCTCATCATCGTATATAGTTACACCTAATAAGAAATGCATGGTATTGCATATAGTTTACACATTGGGAAATGCATAGAATTGCATATAGTCCATATACTATGGGAATAGTATGGCATTGCATTTAGTTTACATACCATAGAAATGCATGATGTTGGCATATAGTTTATGTTTCACAATTACACTCATTTTACAATATATGTGTTGTCACAAATCCTTGTATAAGGGCTAAAGGCTATTTCATCATTAAGATATAGTGATTATATCAATACTCTAAACATTATAAATCTATCACATAAGTAAGTGCATGAAGTTGATATAATTCATGACCTTAGACTTAGTCAAGTTACTATTTACATTTTGTTATTTAGGTTATGTATATGATGTATAGGAATGTAAGAAATTCATAGGATTATAATAATAACATTAGAGTTAGAATAGAATCTAATTTATAGCTCCCTGTTACATGTTGATATTGCTAAGGTGGTATTGTAACCTCCTAACATATCAAGCTAACATTCCAATACTTTCATGATCATACAATTACTCCAATTTACAAACAACTTAAAGTATGAATGAAGATCAAATTGGAAGATCTCACCAGAAAATACTCCAAGGTTAACTCTAAAAATATCGAAGACTAACTGAAGCAAATTTAGGAACTCTTATGATTACACTTCAAAAACATTAGTGCTCTTACCTGTAATCTGCGAAAAGGAAGGTTCAAATGCTTTAGCATAAATGATAAGTAAGCTTCGGGGTACCCATAGGACCCCTTCACCTTCAAAGAGAAGAACAAACAATTAGCACTTACAAACATTAGAAATTGTTATGCCTTGACTAAGTAATCTAAAAAGTACAGCTAAGACAGGAAAACAATCAATAGCATCTAAATGTAGATTTAATTTCATCTCTTTTCATGTCGCAAAATAATATATTTATGATCATTACAAACATTTATTATAGCATGACGACATAGAAACATTTTATATAATTCTGCATAGCAAAATACAGTATTTAATGCTACATTGAAAAATTTTAAATTTTTGTGAATTTTCGGGATGTTACATGTGGCATCAGAGCACGAGTTCAAACTCTAGGCCTGAAATAGGCTCATGCGCGCAAAAACAGAAACTTAGTTATTGACTTTATTTAATTTTGTTTCTATACATAACAGTTTGACGTTTAAATTGTAGGTATGGATATATCGGAAGAATCAGCAGAGGACAGATCTCCTCATCATAATGAACATAATAACAATGCACATAATAATGGTAATGAAGGAATTTACATAGAGTTAAATAATCAATCTTCTGAACTACTACGTACTGTAAAAGATTTAAAATCTGAAATAAGAACTATTAAAGAAGAGAATGAATGAATTATGAAGGCACGGGAATAGTTAAATCAGATTTTAATGGTAAACTACCGAAATGAGGAAAGAGGAAGGAAATCAAAAGTAAATTATGATTCTGGTACAATGTCTCACAAACATAAAAGTCAGAAAGCAAAGAATGGTTAAAGTAATAGTTACTCTTCATCTGAATCTGATCAAAGTAACTGTAATTCTGATCAGGACAACAGTGACAGTGATTGTTGTTCTAAGAAGAGGAAGCATAAGCATCATGAACAAATTACTGGAGAATTAAAAAAGATAAAGACACCAACTTTTAATGGCAAAAATGAAAAGGGGGAGGCAGCTGAAGCATGGCTGTCCGGAATGAAGAAGTATTTTCATATTTATAATTACTCATCTCAATTGAAAGCTAAGGTGGCCATATATAATCTGACCGGGAGGGAAGATATTTGGGGGAAAGATGTTAAAAGAGTTAAAAATCTTAAGATAAAGACTTAAAATGGAGAACATTTAAGAACATGTTTAAGAAAAAGTTTTTATCTGAACAGTACTACGAAGATAAGTCAAAAGAGTTTTATGATTTAAATATGGGTTCAATGACCATGAAGGAGTTATGCAGCAAGTTTCTTAGCTTGTTAAGGTATGTCCCTTACCTAGCTGGAGAGAAACCTAAGATGCAAAGGTTTCTAAGCTATTTACCCTTCCACATAAAGTGTTAATTTTTTATCATTAATTCAATATACTCTAGGATCTTTACTGAGAGAATAACGTGTACAACATATCAAGTATAACAATGCATATCAATCACACCAAGAAACCACATGAGACAATAGACACACAGATTTTCACTGGGGAAAACCATAAATGTGAAAAACCCCACAACTTCCTTAGAGATAGAAAGAGAAATGATGCAACCAAAGTACAAGAGATAGTCTTTTCCTAGCAGCTGATCCTCCTCCTCACATGTGTACCACTTTCTGACTGATAGAAGAGTGAGTAATGAGATGATCAAATAGAGATCTCCCGATCTCTATTTATACGTGTCATGTCCTGTCCAATAAACCAGTGGGGCCGACTTGTCTATCTCATCCTAATAACCCATGGTTAACTTAATCAAGGCCGACCCCACACATGGTGGTCTAATAACCCATCGGCAAGTTACGACACTTGCGACACTTGTCAATACAAATGACGACACTTCCGTATAGAGGAATAATAACATCTCTATAGGAGTACAATATACATACATAGGTGAAATACATTCCGAAGTTACATATACATCAACACTCCCTCTTAACTAGGAAGGTATTTCTCGACACAGATCTGCTAGCACAAGTCTTCTTCTCTGGATCATCGTCATCGAATCATCGCCCTCGAATCATTGTCATCGTCATCGTCGCTGCTATCTCAATCTATCTCTGAATCTACTCGTCATAGGAAGTTCTACAGAGCCAGTCATTTTTCATACTAGATGTAGGCCCACCACATGTAGGTCTTCATTATCACTGGCCATACTATGGAATCCTCAGGACTTATTACGTGTGTCACAAAACCTGGCTGTAGCATCCCAGGTTGTTACGAGCACACAACTCTACCTGTTAGATCTCCCAGGAGCATATTACATGTGACCCCACCACAAAACCTAGCTATAGCATCCCAAGCTATTACGAGCACACAACTCTACCTGTCGGATCTCCTAGGAGCATATTACATGTGGTCTAACCACAAAACCTTACAAGAGCATCCCAGGCTGTTACGAGCACACAACTCTACCTTTCGGATCTCCCAAGGACACATTACATGTGGTCATGGCAAAACCTTGCAAGAGAATCCCAGGCTGTTAGGAGCACACAGCTCTACATGTCGGATCTCCTAAGGACGCATTACATGCCATAGGACAAAACCTCGAAAGAGCATCCTAGTCTGTTACGAGCACACAGCTCTACCTGTCGGATCTCCCAGGGCGTTATTATATGTCCTCCCAGAGAAATGCCTCTAAAGAGAATCTCAGGTTGTTACGAGCACACATCTCTACCTGACGGATCTCCCAGGTCTACTTATATGCTCATCTACACAACCTATCCATGGCCACAGAGTATCAACCTGATGCTCACCATACATCATCATGATGTACATCATCACATGATCAACCTGATCATCATCACTGCATCATCCTGATGCATGTCATCTGGAGCAACATCCTAAAGCTCATCATCCATGATCATCCTGATCATATAATGCATCCACCTGATGCATACCAAGTATCCACCTGATACATATCATCATACATGATCCACCTGATCATATAATATATCCACCTGATCACACAATGTATCCACCTGATATATATCAACATACATGATCTACCTGATCATACAACGTATCCACCTGATACATATACAGATACATGGTCCAAGCATCCAACATGATGCACATACATATACATGATCCAACTAATCATAACAAGCATCCAACATGATGCATATACAAATATATCAAGCATCCAACATGATGCATATACATACACATGATCCAGCTGATCATATCCAACATCCAACATGATGCATATACAGAGCAATAACCGGAGCATCGTCCTGATGCTCATCATCCAGCGCTTACATCCGCAGCCATGGAAGGCTCCTCCTCTCACCATGTTGGGAATGGCTCCTGCAAATGTGTCCATCACTTCTTCCTTGAAGTGTCCTCAATCTGAAGAACACCAAGCCTCTCTCTGAAGTACTCGAACTTCACTCTGGCTAGTGGCATTGTCAACACATCTACAACCTACTCATTCGTCACAACATATAGGAGCTTCACTGCTCCTCTCTACACCATATCCCTGATATAGTGATATTTGATCTCTATGTGCTTCGACCTGTTGTAGAACACTGGTTTCCCAAACAACTTTACACAACTCTGGTTGTCACAAAAGATACCATTAGCCTCTAGCGGGAGATCAAATAACTCAGACAGTAGCTTCCGAAGCCATACTGCCTCAAAACTAGCCGAACAAGATGCAACATACCTTGCCTCGACTGTACTCAGTGCTACGCAGGACTGCTTCCTGCTAAACCAAGAGATCACACCTGATCCCATACTGAAGCAGCACCCAAAAGTGCTCTTCCTATCTACAACATTGCCTTCCCAGTCTGAATCAACATAACCTTACAGGTTAAACTTTTGATTCGCATCATACTTGAGCCCATAGTCAATTGTACCCTTTAGGTACCTCAGAATATGCTTTACAGCAACCAGGTGAACACCTCTCGGATCCATCAGGAACTGGCTCAATGTGTTCACCGCAAAGCAAATATTTGTCTAGTGTTCATCGGGTACATCAAGGACCCAATCATCTGACAATACACAGTCACATCAACCGGATCAGATGAAGCATCACACAGAAGCTTCAGGTTCGATGCCATAGGTGTGTCCATGGCCTTGTAGTCCATCATCCCGAACCTCTTCAGGATCGCTACTGCATACTTCCCTTGTCCAAGAAAGATCTCATATGTACTCTGCCACACCTCTATGCCTAGAAAAATAGTGCATCATCCCCAAGCCCTTCATCTCGAACTCGGCAGCAAGCTTCCTCTTGGTATCAACAATCAAACTATCTTCTCCTATAACAAACAGGTCATCCACATACAGAAGTAGTATCACTGGATTGCCTTACTCAACCTTGTAGTAAAGGTTGGAATATGCTTTACTCTTAGTAAAGCCCAAACTAGATAGAAAGCTGTCCATCCTACCATACCAAGTCCTAGGAGCTTGCTTCAAGCCATACAAGGCTTTCTTCAACCTGCACACATATGACTTCCTGTCATATGTCTCAAAACCGAGTGGTTGCTCCACATACACTTCCTCTTCGACTACACCATTCAAGAAAGTTGTCTTGACATCCATCTAGTGTATCTTCCATTTCATCACTGCAGCCAGAGCAAGTACTAATCTAATGGAAGTGTATCTGGATACAGGTGCAAAAGTCTCTTCATAGTCTATCCCCTCTTTCTGGGAGAAGCCACGAGCTACAAATCTCTCTTTGTATTTCTCTATGCTGCCATCTGTACTATGCTTGATCTTGTAGATCCACTTGGAAGTCACAACAGACTTCCCTTCAGGTCTTGGGCCTACATCCCAAACATCATTCTTCATGATCGATTGGTATTCCTCGACCATGGCATCCTTCCATTCTTTCTTTTCCGCTGCTTCTTCATAACTGGAAGGTTCTTTGTTCATAATGTCATAGAGTAAGGAAACATAACTAGTGTGAGATCTAGTTCTCTTCCTTGCTCTGTGTTCTTCTTCTGGAATGCCATACCTTTCTGCATCTTGAATGAGCTCTCTAGCCCATGCAGGTTTCCTCTTGTGAGATTCCTTCTCACGGGGTGGATCTATAGGTTCTTCTGGATCTTCAATTTCACGATCTGCTTCTAGAATTGCTTCAATCATGGTGGTATCTTGAAATCTGGTTTCCTTTGGTTCTTCATGATCTTCAACAGGTGCCTTCCTTGATTTGATGAAGGCTGAGTTTTTTTCAAATGTTACATCCCTGCGGACATCAATCTTTTTGAACCCTGGAAAGTATATTCTGTAAGCCTTCGAGCTTTCACTGTACCCCACAAAGATTCCCTTCTTTCCTGAAGTATCTAGTTTTGTCCTCTTTTCCTTTGGGACATGAGTATATACTGGACAACCGAATATTCTGAGATGGTTGGTCTCAGGTTTCTTACCAGAGAAGACCTCTTCTGGTGTCTTGTTATCCAATATCTTGTGAGGTGTTCTGTTCTGTACATACATAGCTGTCCTAGCTACTTCCGCCCATAGATGCATAGCCAGATCCTGGTCATGCAACATTGCCTGTGCTGCCTCCATGATTGTTCTATTCTTTCTTTCTGCAACTCCATTCTATTGTGGATTGTAGGGAGTAGTCAACTCCCTCTTAATCCCTAAATCACTGCATAGTTTCTTGAAATCACCTGAAGTGAATTCTCCGCCATTGTCAGATTTGAAGGTCTTGATCTTCTTATCAGTTTGATTTTCCATCAAGTTTTTGAATTCTTTGAACTTATCAAATACTTCATCTTTTTTCTTTAAGAAGTAGACCCAAGTCTTCTTAGAGAAATCATCAATGAAAGAGACATAGTATACATACCCACTTAGAGAACTGGATGACATCGGACCGCATACATCAGAGTGGATAATTTCCAAGATTCCTTTTGCTTTACTTTCACTGCTTGGAAATGCCTTCTTAATGTTCTTTCCTTTTGCACATCCTTTGCAAATACCTTCATGCTTTGACTTGATTTCAGGAAGACCCTCTACAACTTTGCTTGCAATTGGTAGTGCTCTATAGTGCACATGTGCAAGCCTTCTATGCCAAAGCTCACTTGGCTCCATGGATTCATGTACCATGGCATGTTCAGGTTGTCCCTTCAATTTGTACAATCCTCCCTCTTGCTCTCCAATCACCACTGCATCATCTATAGATTTACCCTTTGGCGACATTAGGACTTGGCCATCTACAAATGCAACCCTCATGCCTTTTGCATCCAATGCTGATATGGAAAGTAGGTTCTTCTTGAGACTAGGTACATATAGAAAATCTTTCATCTTCAAAGACTTCCCAAAGTCTAGGTTGTAGGAGGCTTCACCACTTCCTTTGATAGGGTATTGATAGTCAGCCCCAAGTTTCACCTTATGGGGTGACTCATGTTCAGATAGATTTGCAAAAGATTCTTTAAACCCAGTCATGGTTTTGGAAGCCCCACTATCAATAAGCCAATCATTACATCCATGAGAGATAGTACCTATGAGAGAAGATATTAGAACATATTCATCTTCACTTGATGAATAATCACTTTCTGCCCTAGCCTTCTTCTTTGGAGGTTCATCATCCTCAACAGCATGGGCATGGTACCTTCTTTTGCTACCCTTCTTCTTCTTGTTGAAGTTGTTGTTGTCCTTTTTGTTCTTGGGACAATTTACACCAATATGTCCCTTCTCATTACATGTAAAATATATTCTCCTTTCTCTATTGTGATGGTGGTGTGAATATTTCTTGAAGTGAGATGGCTCTCTTTTAGGATTCCCTTTCTTGGTGTGTGTTGTGAGAGCTTGATCTTCATTCCCCATATTTTCTTCTCGGGCCACAAGCCTTGCTTCTTCTTGAGAGCATTCCTCCCATAGTCTGCTGAAGGAGATTAGTTTCTTTCTTGCACAGATTCCTTGGATAAAGGAATCCCATGACCTAGGTAGGCCATTCAATGTGGTCATAACAATTTCACCATTATCCACTACCTCATCCACAACTTCAAGTTGTTTCTTGATCTGAGAGACCTTAGAGAAATGGGATTGAATGGTCTCTCCATTCTGAAGTTTTACCCCTTTCAATTACTTCCGCAGAGTCATCTTCTGATTTATGTTCTTCCCTTCAAACAACTTGGTCAAAGACTCAAACATTGCCTTGGGTGTCTTTAGAGATGACACATGTGGGATGAGATGGTCCTTGATAGAATCAGCAATGATCCTCTTTTCCTTGACCAAGTTCTTCTTGTGAAGAGCCTTAGCCTCTTCTCCCTCTGGGACAGGGACCTCTTCACTTATATAAGTGTCCAACTCATTTTCTTCTAGGATTAACCCAATCTTATACTTCCATGCTTGGAAGTTATCAGCCCCTTCAAGATTATCCTCAAGCTTGGTGTGGTGAGACATTTTAATGAGAAACTCAAATGGAAATAAAATATTTAGGTCTTACCACTTGATTTGCTAAAAACTAGATCTGGTCCCGGATTAGGGTTTGTCAAAGAAACCCTAAAAATTCAAAATGTGAATTTCAACTTTCTGAAAGGATAGAAAGATGCACCTTGATGAGCTGATTATCCTGGTATATTCATAATTTGAAAATCTGCAAAGCTTCACCCTTCAGAAATGCCTTTTAGTCTTCCCAGATTCACTAGGGAGGACCCAGAATTAGGGTTTGAGTTTCCCGGAGCTTCACCCAACCAAAAATCTCGATCCAAAGCTCTAAACTTTGATTTTTCCAAGGAGCTTCCAGCTATGCCCTCAGAATTCAGAAATTCCTATTTTTGTGGAAATCCTAAATTTTAGGGCCAAAAATGAAAGTGCCCAGAATTGAATTCTGATTGGACAGAAAGATTCTCCTTGATGAGTAGAGTCTATCTACCTTACTGCTTTTCCAAAATCTGTGGAGAGAAACCCAATAAACAAGAAACCCTAGTTTCCGCCACTGCACAATGTCTTCTTCTCAAGTTAGCTCTGATACCATGTTAATTTTTTAGCATTAATTAAATATAATCTAGGATCTTTACTGAGAGAATAACATGTACAACATATCAAGTATAACAATGCATATCAATCACACCAAGCAACCACATGAGACAATAGACACACAGAGTTTCACTGGGGAAAACCATAAAGGTGAAAAACCCCACAAATTCCTCAGAGATAGAAAGAGCAATGATACAACCAAAGTACAACCAAAGTAAAAGATACAGTATTCTCCTAGCAGCTGATCCTCCTCCTCACATGTGCACCACTTTTCGAGTGATAGAAGAGTGAGCAATGAGATGATCAAATAGAGATCTCTCGATCTCTATTTATACTTGTCCAGTCCTGCCCAATAAACCAGTGGGGCCGACTTGTCTAACTTAGCCTAATAACCCATGGTTAACTCAATCAAGGCCAACCCCACACATGGTGGTCTAATAACCCATCGGCAAGTTACGACACTTGTCAATACAAATGACGACACTTCCGTATAGAGGAATAATAACATCTCTATAGGAGTACAATATACATACATAGGTGAAATACATTCCAAAGTTACATATACATCAACATAAAGGACATAATTGAGTATGATAACTCATCAACTCTTGAAGAAGCCATGAGGAAGGTTAATTTCTGTTTTGAACAAAACAAGAGAAGAGAATGTGTATCAAGTTGGAGAAGTAATAAGTTTAATAATTTTGAGCATAAAAAGAAAGGTTTTAATCAGGATTCTAGAAGTTTTAAGAAAAAATTTAATAACAGAAATTTTCCAAGTAATAACAATTACAGGGGTAATGTAGCAAGAGAAATGCCCAGAATAAATGCAGCGCTGGAAAATCGTCAAGCAGACCATCAAACGTCTATGGTCGAAATCGAAGGTATGATACAAAACAAATCTATTTCCATTTTAATAAAAATAGACCCAGGTGCAAGTTTGAGTTACATTTCACCTGATTTAGTGAAAATTTGCAAGTTAAAGGTAGAAAAATTTGATAATTCTTGGTTAGTTCAGCTAGCAACAAGCACTAAAAGAAAGGTTACAAAATTTGTCAAAAGTTGTGATGTACTTATGAGTCAACTAAAAACGCAAATTAATTTGAATGTTTTACCCTTAGGGTCATATGACTTGTTGATTGGCATGGTCTGGCTTGAACAACATAGAGTAGTACTTAACTGTTTTGAGAAATATTTTACTTGTTTGAATAATGAAGGTAATACCGAGATAGTAAAAGGAATTCCTAGAAAAACATCTGTAAGACAAATTTCTATTTTACAAGTAAAGAGAGCTGCAAGAAAGGGTTATAAAATGTTTGTTGTTAATGTTACTAATGACGAATATTCATCTAAAGGAGATAAGTTAAAACTAGAGGATATACCCATCCTTAAGGACTTTTCTGACGTATTCCCGGAAGAAATTCAAGGATTAACTCCGAAAAAGGGAACTTGATTTCACCATTGAGTTAGTACCGGGTGCAGTACCAAACTCAAAGGCTCCCTATAGAATGAATATTCTTGAGTTAAATGAACTAAATTCCCAACTGAAGGAATTAATAGATAAAAACTACATAAGGCCTAATGTGTCTCCTTGGGGAGCACCAGTTATCTTTGTTAAAAAGAAGGACAGTACCATGCAACTGTGCATAGATTACCGTTAACTTAATAAAATGACAATTAAAAATCGATATCCCTTGCCCCGCATTGACGATCTATTCGATCAGGTACGCGGAGCAGAGATATTCACTAAAATTGATTTAAGGTATGGATATCATCAAGTTAGAATAAATGATGAAGACATATTCAAAACTGCTTTCAGAACACGATATGGGCACTACGAGTTCGTAGTTATGCCTTTTGAGATAACTAATGCACTGGCAGTGTTCATGTGCTTAATGAATAATGTTCTGCATAAGTATTTAGATAAGTTTGTAATCGTGTTCATTGATGATATTCTAATCTATTCAAAAACTAAAGAAGAGCACGACGAACATTTAAGAATAATTTTGCAAGTGTTAAGAGAACATCAGCTTTATGCTAAGTTCAGTAAATGTGACTTTTATAAAGATAAAATACAGTACTTAGGTCACATAATCTCTAAAGACGGAATTTCTATCGACCTAGCTAAAATAAGAGCAATTAATGAGTGGCCTATCCCTAAAGATGTAACTGACGTACGGTCATTTATGGGAATAACAGGTTACTACAGAAATTTTATTGAAGGGTTCTCTAGAATTGTGAATCCCATAACTTCTTTGTAGAAGAAAGGGAAGAAATTCATCTGGGATCATAAATGTGAAGAAAGTTTTAAGAAGTTAAAAGAGTTATTAACAACAACACCTATATTAAAAATTATTGATCCTAAAAAGGACTTCGTTGTATGCACTGATGCGTGTAACGATGGACTTAGTGGGGTCTTAACTCAAGAAGGTCATGCTATTGCTTTTGAGTCTAAAAAGTTAAAAATCCACGAAACGAATTACGAAACTTACGATCTAGGGCTGGCAGTCGTGATACATGCACTGAAAATGTGGCGCCACCACTTTATTGGAAGAAGGTTTATATTAATGACGGATAATAAAGGCTTAAAATACTTGTTGGATCAAACAAATCTTAACGCAAGGCAAGCTAGATGGCTAGCTTTCCTTAGCGAGTATTATTTCGAGATCCAACACATTAAAGGTAAAGAAAACAAAGTTACTGATGCCTTGAGAAGAAATGCCAAATTAAGTTATGTGGCAGCAATCAACATGTTTAAGATAGATATGGAAAATCAAATTGAAGAAGGAATTAAGCAAGATGAAAATGATCAAAAATTGCATGATAAGGTTGCTACAAATTTATCTGAAAATTTAATAACAAAATACAACATTAATGAAAAAGGCTTAATGACATATAAAAACAGAATTTATGTACCTAATGTGTCAACAGTTAATTTACTGATTTTGGATGAAGTGCATAAAAGTCCTTATTCGAGACATCCTGGTTATCAGAAAATGATAACTATGTTAAGAAAGGATTATTTCTGGCCCAACATGAAGAATGAAGTGGCTGAGTACATAACTAGGTGTTTTGAATGTCAGACCATTAAGGATGAACATCAACACCCAGCTGGCCTATTGCAGCCATTGCCAATTCTGGAATGGAAATTGGAAATTATAAGTATTGATTTTATTACAGGTTTACCTAAGAATCAGAAACAGAATGACTCCATAATGGTGGTTGTGGATAAAATTAGTAAATCTGCTCATTTTATTCCTGTTAAGACTACATTCAAAGCTGCTAACATTGCAGATGTGTTCATGAAGCAAATCTTTCGCTTACACGGAATTCCAAAGGTAATTATTTTTGATCGAGACTCCAAGTTTACTGGAAATTTATGGACAGCATTGTTTAAGGGTTTAAATACTAAATTAAATTTCAATACTGCTGTCCATCCACAAACTGACAGACATAATGAAAGGGTTAATTAGATTCTAGAAGACATGTTACGAATGTATGTTAAAGATCAACCAACTAAGTGGGAAAATTATTTGCATTTAGCTGAATTTGCATACAATAATCATTATCAAGCATCTGCTAGACTTAGTCCATTCGATATTTTATATAGAAGAAAATGCTGTACTCCTATTTCTTGGGATAACCCCGTGGACAGATTAATGTTAGGACCAAATTTGTTAAAAGAGATGGAGCTAACCGTGAAATGGGTACAAGGCAACCTAAAATTTGCACAAGATCGACAAAAAAGTTATGCAGATCTGAAACACACTGAAAAATAATTTCAGGTTGGAGATCATGTTTTTGAAAAGGTAAAACCCAAGAAAAGTTATTTTAAGCTTGGGAGTTGTGCTAAACTAGCACCAAGGTACTGTGGACCATTTGAATTCCTATCAAGGATTGGACCTGTTGCATATCAGTTGGCTTTGCCATCTAATTTAAGAATCCATAATGTTTTTCACATCTCTGTTTTAAAGAAGTATGTGCACGATGCTACTCATGTGCTAAATTGGAATGAAATACATGTGGAACCCGAAGGAGATTTTCATGTGGAACCGGATTGTATTCTCGACAGGAGGGAAATTATGCTCTGGAATCGTACCATAGGGCAGGTAAAGGTGTAATGGAAGCACCTTAACTTTGATGAAGCTACCTAGGAACTGGAAAGTAACATGCGAGTAGCATATCCAGTTCTATTCCAAGGAGGCTCTGACGAAGAATAACCAACATCGAGGATGAAGTTGAGCTTAAGTGGGGGTGTTTGTAACATACCTCTTTGCTGAAAACATTTTATGTTTGAATAAGACATTATCTTAACTTTTATTGTAAAGTTTTATATTTGGACAAGTGTCCAAGGATGGTTGTAATTGCACAATATTATTATTTAAATAAATAAAATAGGAGACACTCACCCAAGGAGAGCTGTTAAAAGAGTGTTTACTGACCCACTAGGTGGAATGCAATCTGGGGTAGAAGGAAATGGACAAATGGCAGCATCATGAGGCAAGTAACTAGCTGTTGGTATGGAACAACTCCCTTGAATTGTGGTCATAGTGCCCCAAAAGATGGGACTGGATCTTGAGGCTCACTTATTGAAAACTGACCACTAAAGACCTAGGCAATATTTTTAAGAGCCATCGAATTTTGGACTGAGGTTCATCACTTTTCCTGACGAGGAAACTTACCTTGTGGTTCTGCTGTATCCACATAAGAGATTCGATGAGTGGAAATGCTATGTTTTTTATCATGGTGTAATTCTGCCTTGTTTACTGCTGAGTGTAGAGTTTTTATTGCTGAGTGCAGAGATTGAGGTTTTGGCAAGTCTCTATTGATTGTTGGTTATACAAAGTTGAGTGCCTTACTTCTACACAGAGTTCATCTACCTAGTGGTTCAGTAAACAGGATTGGGGGTCCAACGGAGGCAAGTAGAATGGCTGCTTCTTCTGGAAAAAGGTTGGGAGGAACATGCCTCCTCGGGTGTTTGTCCATCCTATCTACAGTTACAGGTTCTACTTTTTATTTCATCCTCTAAGTAGTTAATTTACTTTCTGTAAATGTTGATTTAATACTCTTTAGCTACTAGTGATAATGCAGAATTTTAAGTGTGATTTTCTGATATGTTAGGATTTTATAGACTTCTGAATATAATTATGAAATGATAGAATAAATTTCTTCTCTGTATTTTTCCCCATACTATTTTATGTATAGTACTCTAGTACAGAGAAGGAGAATTAAGATAGATAAATGATAGGCAGAATGTAGAATGAATGAATAGACTAATATTGTTGTGTTTCCTTAATATTCCTTATCAGTTATATTCTGTAACATAAATTATATATGTCTAGACTCAAGAAATATAACATCATTTCATATTATAGGCACAATAATATTTCTTTTACATAGAAATAGAAGTAAACATTTAATCTTTGTACAAAACCTAGGGTTTTCATTTTAGGTTATTTATTTTCGTACAAAAGATATATGCTATGTATTCTCTTATCATTCTTTTCAAACAATATAGTGTTATAATTTCACTTTATTTCTTTCATCAACATTCATGAAATATAACAGCTAAAAAATATACATTACTAATTACATAGAACTGCTACCAAGTATTTATATCTTTAAAACAGAACTTTATCGATTGCAAACAATAGCATGGTTGTATAGTACTATCTCATCATCAGTATTCACATCTTTTATTTCATTTTAAATATCAAATAAGTTACCAGCATTCACGACCAAAAACATCTATCTTTACAAACAAGGAAAACAGTACTCATTAACACCTACAACATCATTACCTTAAACACTTAAAACATAGAACAAGTCCGCAATGGACGAATACACTATTACTGACAGAACCATAGTTTTTTGTGTTATAACATTTTAGTACTCATTCAAAACTATCGAACCAAATATTTTATCCAAGACTAAGTTCGACCTTTTAAAAGGCATTTATTTACATAACAGTTATGGGTTCGAAACCCTTATCACTCTATATATTACAATGTATCAATACCAGTAAACAAAACCTTTTATAAACATAGATTTTTTTTAAACAAAACAAGGTTGATATGTTACTATAGTAAAATCAACTACCATCGATACTATTCATCTTTACAAGCAGAACTGAGTTTACAATTCGAGGAAGCAAGCCTTATGGCTTTCAACATTTTTTTAAACATAGCAAGATCACATTCACGTGCCGAACCAAGGGTCCGAAGTTGCAAACAACCCCTTACATCAAAACGAAGTAGACATTAGGGTTTAAGGTTTTCTAAAAGCAAGACATTAACCTTTAGCTCTCGGCCAGGAACAGTACAGGACAATTCTTAAAGCTAAACATTTAACGCAGGACCTGGAGCATTGCTTACAACCATAATTGTATCAGAACTGTCTTCCCATTAAAAACGACCGAGGGTTTTAACCTCTCAAAAATTGTTACATTCAACAAGAAATTCTACAGCAAAACACTGCCAGTGCTAACATCAAAATAGGCTGAAGAGCTCATCAACTTTCCATTCATCTTTTGGAATACAAATAGTAGCACAATGTCTGAATTTATCCAAACCCCATCCTATCGGCTAACACCAAATAACGAACAATAGTTTCCAAGAGCAATCTATGGGGAAACCACCGAAGCTTACCAGTTGACGGAGCAACATCACCACGAAAGCTTTAACCAAAACTAACATACAGTTGTGAAGTACCTACCATAAAACCAATCGAGGGTTAAAAGGATGCATTACAAAACCTTGAAAACATGTAATAGACAATAGTACATTCTGGGAACGAAGACATTACCTTCACAGAAGCAACTGTGATTCGAAGATAAGTACACCTGCAACCGACTATAATCCTGAGCCTTTCGAACTACCAAACCAGTGCAAATAAAACTCACTACATGACTCGTCTATGAGAGCTAAGTTATACAGTCATAGGTCTTGCTATCAAGACCCGGGAGGTGCCTTCACACTCTGTTAGCAAACCATACAACCTCACAGGCCTGTCAACCTCTCCACCAAGATACCAGTAACACCAAATGAATGCCAAAGAACAACCTCGACCAAGATGTAGTGGAAAGACTAGGGTTTAAGTCCCAAACCCGAGGTATTACAAGATCAACGGAAGAGATCTTGCCATCGAGGCACAACAAATTTCGAAGCACCAACTGCATTAAAAACCACATTTATACCACCTCCATTGTGGAGACCAACTCAACTTATTGAGAGGTCCAACATTGTACAACTCGACAAGGTGGTATTACATTCATAAAGTTTTCACATGACTCTATCCACGATAGTTGCCACCGATGAATTCCACCAAGTGGTAGATAGAAGAGTTAATGCTGAGCCTGAATGCGAGTGCCTGCCAGCATTTAAACCACTAAGGCATCAATACCATGCTTGTAATTGAATCTGGCACAAAGGTTATGACTGCAAACATATAATACTATGAGTCTTTAGTTACAATCTTTTCATATCATATCAACAACCATCAAACTTAGGTTTTAAGTTATCACAAGTCCATAGTACTTATATCCTATTATCTCATCATCGTATATAGTTACACCTAATAATAAATGCATGGTATTGCATATAGTTTACACATTGGGAAATGCATTGAATTGCATATAGTCCATATACTATAGGAATAGTATGGCATTTCATTTAGTTTACATACCATAGAAATGCATGATGTTGGCATATAGTTTATGTTTCACAATTACACTCATTTTACAATAAATGTGTTGTCACAAATCCTTGTATAAGGGTTAAAGGCTATTTCATCATTAAGATATAGTGTTATATCAATACTCTAAACATTATAAATCTATCACATAAGTAAGTGCATGAAGTTGATATAATTCATGACCTTAGACTTAGTCAAGTTACTATTTACATTTTGTTATTTAGGTTATGTATATGATGTATAGGAATGTAAGAAATTCATAGGATTATAATAATAGCATTAGAGTTAGAATAGAATCTAATTTATAGCTCCTTGTTACATGTTGATATTGCTAAGGTGGTATTGTAACCTCCTAACATATCAAGTTAACATTCCAATACTTTCATTATTATACAATTACTCCAGTTTACAAACAACTTAAAGTATGAATGAAGATCAAATTGGAAGATCTCACCGGAAAATACTCCAAGGTTAACTCTAAAAATATCGAAGACTAACTGAAGCAAATTTAGGAACTCTTCTGATTACACTTCAAAAACATTAGTGCTCTTACCTATAATCTACGAAAAGGAAGGTTCAAATGCTTTAGCATAAATGCTAAGTAAGCTTTGGGGTACCCATAGGACCCCTTCACCATCAAAGAGATGAACAAACAGTTATCACTTACAAACATTAGCAATTGTTATGCATTGACTAAGTAATCTAAAAAGTACAGCTAAGACAGGAAAACAATCAATAGCATCTAAATGTAGATTTGATTTCATCTCTTATCGTGTCACAAAATAATATATTTATGATCATTACAAACATTTATTACGGCATGACTACATAGAAACATTTTATATAATTCCGCATAGCAAAATACAGTATTTAATGCTACGTTGAAAATTTTTAAATTTCTATGAATTTTCGGGATGTTACACCAGGACTGATTACGAGCTTACTACTCAAACTATCGGATCTCCCAGGATCTTTTACATGTGACCACCAAAAAACCTCGAAAGAGCATCCCAGGACTTTATGAGCACATAGCTCAACCTATCGGATCTCCCAGGATCTTTTACATGTGGTCAGGAAAAACCTTAAAAGAGTGTCTCGCAACCTGCAAGATCTCTAAAGAGCATCCTAGGACTTTTACGAGCACATAGCTCAACCTATCAGATCTCTAGGACTGATTAAATGCCTTCTGTAGCAAAACCTCAAAAGAGTATCCCAGGACTTTTATGAGCACACAGCTCAACCTATCGGATCTCCCAAGATCTTTTCTATGCTACTTGCACAACCTGTCCACGGCCACGGAGTATTGACTTGATACTCATTATCCCACTGATCATCTTCTTCGCATGGAGCATCATCCTGATGCTCATGATCATACTAATCATCATTATACAGTACATCCTCCTAATGCACAATCATCTGGAGCATCGAACTGATGCTCATCACATATGATCATCCTGATCATCATAATACAATACATCATCCCGATGTACCACATCTAGAGCATCGACCTAATGCTCACCACACATGATCATCCTGATCATCATAGCATCATCTTGATACATATCATCACATGATCATCCTAATCATCATCACAGCATCGTCCTTATGCATATCATCATCAAATGATCATCCTCTTCAAATCATCTCATCGTCCAAAGAGCACATCCCAGATGCACATCATACAACACTTACACCACTGACATGGGAGAACACATCTACCACCATTCGGGGAAAGCTCCAGCCCTTGCTTTTTCACCATGGGATAACACATCTACCATCATGTGAAAAATGGCTTCATCCCTTACATCTACACCATGGCAGAACACATCTACCACCATGTGAGAATGGCTCTAGCCCTTACATCTGCACCATGGGAGAACACATCTACCACCATGTGAGAATGGCTCGACAATTACATCACGACCATGGGAGAACAAAACTACAACCATGTCGGAAAATCCCGGCAATTACATCACGACCATGGGAGAACACATCTACAACCATGTCGGAAAATCCCACGTTGAAAAGAAAAATGGTCGAAGTACCCATCCTCCGATTTCCGAATTGGTCGAAAAAATTTCATGTGCATATTGATGCGTATGGAATAGCAGTCGATGCCATTTTAACACAACCTAGAGACGATGGAATGGATTATCCTAATGCGTTCAGCAGTCGAAAATTGAATAAAGCTGAAATAAATTACTCTACGACCGAAAGGGAAGCATTAGGTATGGTATTTGCACTACAGAAATACCATCACTATTTATTGGCTAACCCCTTTGTATTTTATACAGATCATCAAGCTTTAAAATACTTAGTCAATAAACTATTGCATCATGGGAGGTTGTGTCACTGGCTTCTACTGTTTCAAGAATTTGAATTCAAAGTAATTATTTGACCTGGAAAGGCTAACATCAAGCCAGACCACTTGTCGAGAGTCGACATGGGAGAGGAGCCGACAATAATCGAAGATGATTTGTCGAATGCACTCTTGCTTCATATTGAAGTAGTCCCTTCAGAACTTGTGGAAATTGCACAATTTCTCAAGGATGGACAAGCCCCTGAAGGAATGACTGAGAAAAAGAGGAAGATCCTGGCTATGAAAGCATCTCCCTACACTTTGATCAATGGATTCCTCTACAAACTTGGATTGGATGATATATTATGTCGATGTGCACTTGAGCATGAGCGACAAAATATACTTGCAAAAGCTCATTCTAGACCGGTAGGAGGACATTATCATGCAGACATAACAGCTAGAAAAATTCTGCAAGCCGGACTTTGGTGGCTGACAGTTTATACAAATTGTCGCGAATTTGTATCTAAGTGTGATAGATGTCAACGTATGGGTCGACCACTCCCAAGAACAGAAATGCCATTGGTTCCAATTAACCCTAGCCGAACATTTGAAATTTGGGTGATCGATTTTATTGGACCATTTCCAGTAGTTGGGAGGCGGATAGGTGCTCGATATCTTATCATTGCTGTGGAATATGTCACCAAGTGGGCAGAAGCAGAGCCGGTCGAAACATGTTCAAGCGAAGTTTCTGCCAAGTTTATCTATGAAAATATCATAACATGTTTTGGATGCCCATTAACATTGATAAGTGACCAAGGTATACATTTTGTATACAAAACCATTGAAGCACTAACTAAGGAATTTGCAGTTGATCATAGAATTAGCACAACATACCACCGTCAGTCTAATGGCGTCGTAGAGTCGTTCAATAAAACACTCACAAGAGGACTAAAAAAATATGCAACACGGAGAAAGATGACTGGGATGACAAAGTACCTGCTGTTCTCTGGCCATATAGAACAAAATACAAAATAACGACAAGTCAGACACCTTTCTCACTTGTATATGGACAAGAAGCAGTCGTCCCATTTCATTTTCGACGACAAGAACCTACTATTGCAGTAGTCTTGCACATTGATGTCGAAGATGCTCGACAAGAACGGTTATTACAACTGTCGGAGCTGGATGAAAGTCGACAGATGGCGATAGAGCATCAATAAGTCCAAAAACAACAACAAAAAGCGTGGCATGACAGAAATATCAAACAGAAGAATCTGTCAGTTGGAGACTTGGCACTCCTTTATAATAGTCGTGTAAAAGGGAAACCAAAGAAGTTGCATATAGAATGGATGGGACCTTATATTGTCGAAACATTAAATTCCAACAGATCAGTCCGACTAAAAATGATACAAGGAAATGTTTTCAAGAAAGTGGTAAACGGAGCCCGACTTAAACGGTACAAGTCGTGAATATTCTATAAAACAAAAGGTTAGAAGTAACCGAATGAGAGAAAGTACTATAAGCAATCAAGTAAACATCAAAGCATGACAAAAGAAGAATGATGAGATATTGGAAAAATAAGGATGGAAAGAGAAAAGATAAAATCCTGGCACATAACCGTCGATATTATAGACATCGACAAGAACGCCGACGAGTTGCGGAGGAAAATCAGGCACGATAGAAACAATGGAGCATAGACCGACAAAAATCATCTAGAGAAGCCCGTCAACAGGACACATCAAACGAGGTATCGCGGCATCATGATGGCAAAGAAATAAAGGATAAAAATACCCGCGATGCCAGAAGTAATGCACTTGACAGGGCGTCGGTGTCCTGTCAGCTCAATTTAATACCTCCATCAAATCAATCATCAATACAAGCCTCTACATCCCGTTCACCCGTGCCGAGAAATTCCACCATCAATCTGGATCTCGAGGATTCGTGGGCACTCTTTTGCTGAGAACTTGAATTCCAAGATACAGAGCTCCCCGACACTACCGAAGCAACTTTCACATTCTTGAACCCTGAATCTGCAATGGCTCTAAGGAAAACCTTAACAACAACCAGGGCCACTGCGACGATGGTTAGAGAGATGTAAAAAGAGCAATCGCCGTTGGAAACAAGATTACAAATGATTCGAAACGCAAAAGCACTAGAACCCACTTGGATGAGAACTTGGAAAGACATTGAAGAGTGGGGGAAGGAATCAAACGGCCGCTGGAGGGAGGAAGCACATCGACTATAGACAGCCACAATTCTGCAGTATATGAAGGCACCTCTGTTGGACAGTTTTGGAGGACTGAAAGAAATCATTGCACAATTTATTGTTAGCAGGTATCACAATGGAAAACTCTATTTCGATGTTCCAATCGACATTGATGGAGCACTTATCCACAAGATAATCGGTTTGTCGCATAAGGGAGATGTTGTACCGACAAGTTCAGGAGTGGACTTGGTCGACGAATTTGTCACTACTCCTGCTGGAAAGAACTCACGAGGCATAGTCGTGAGTCAAATCGTATTTGGGAACTATAAAACTACTGCCAATATTGTGTCGCATACACTTTCACGGACAGGAAGAGGATTAGATTTGAAGACCAACATGTTGGAAGATATCAAGAATATGGCTATGCGCGGCAAAGTGTACAAGTGGGCAGACTTCTTGGCCGACATAATCAAGCACACATGCTATAAGTTCCAAGAGGAAGGGACCAGCATCCGCTACCCATCTGTACTTATATGGATTGCTATGACCCACATTCGGCCGAAAGGAATCAAGGATTTTTCACAAGAATGAATTGTCCTTATGGAGAATTTCCGTTATTTCGCTCCAGGAGCAAGTCGACATGGTCCAACAAATAGTTAAAATTTGGCTGGAAGCATGGTTTATAGACCTCAAAACAATGGCGACAAGATGGAGAGTATCGCAGAACATTCGACGAAGTATACCCCCGACAGCACACATCCAACTCTCCTTAGATGATACAGCGGTTTGGTACATGGAAGGAGCAGCAGGTCAGGCAAAACGCCTTGACTACTACCCATTAGTAAATGAAATTTTCACGGAATTGAGTCGACAATCCAATGAAGTATTGGCCATTCCACCCGAAGCGAGAATAGTCGACTTCACTTATGTCGATCCACTGACAGATGCAGAAAAGGAAGAAGCGTACGAAATTCGGTTATACATGAACACTTTCACTTATCAACCTAAACCGTTACCTAATCCCAAGGTACTAGCACTTACATAGACTCCGTACAAAGAATCAGCAGAAGCCGCGGAGCAGTTGAACAGCAGTACAGAGTTTGACAATCTAGAGCATCTTTTGACGAACGACAATATACAAAAGGTAGCAGGTGAGCTGCTTACATCCCAACAGAACAAGGTGATACCGACTCAAGGGAAAGGAAAAAGAAAGGTAACCTTTCAAGAAACCAAAGATTTCGGTCGAACCCCATGTCGACCTGACTGTTCTTACTCCTCCTTCTTTCCCGACCGCAGTAGAGGAATAAATTACCCCTTTAGCATTACCTACTCCTATTAACCCAACAAATGCTGCTTTAAGTCAGTTTATTGCAAACCTCCCGACCCTATGTCCCAACTGGCACGAGATGGTCATTCAGCAACTAGTCTTTGCAACCACAGCCTCCATCCCGCTTAACTTGGCTTCCCCCGACACTATTCAAACCAACAATTTACCTTTACCATTGACAATACCAGAAGTTATCGGTCACAAAAAGGTCCATCATGTCAGAAACCCCTACTCATTAGGTCTCATTTATTCACAACAAACAACTATCTCTACCCCTCTTCCAGTCACTTCATTACAACAACAAATAATTCCACCTCGACCTGCAGTCGATCATAGTGAAAAGTAACCGAAAGTCGTTACTTCCCAAGTTGAGTCTACAGTTTAAGAAATTGAGTCAACTCGAGTCAATCCGGATCCGTTCGGCAGTACCACTTCATTGAGTCCACTTACGACATCAGCCGATCTTCCATCTTTCCCAGCAAGTCAGTCGAGTCTCCCTGCCGATGGATCCAAGTCTAGTCTAATGATACAACAGCAAAACAAGGAAGCAATAATGACAGAAGCAATTGCAACCACCTCAGCTCAAGCCAAGGAACCAACTGCAACTCAAGAAATTGCAGTCGATACGACAAAACCACTAGAACAAACCCACATTCAAGACACTAGTACAAGCAATATGGATAAATCCAGTGTACCAACAAATATTCCACTAAGTGCCGGAACTGTTGAACATGAAATTCCAGTTACCACAGAAGTAGAACTAAGTATACAAGTCCAGGTAGAACAAGCTGTTGATAGCACGCAAGCAGCCATCGACATTCATCCAACAACAACTGACAAAGAAAAGGGGCCATAACAGCAAATCCTAATTAAAGACAAATAAAAAGAAAAAAGCATCTGGAAGAAACACAAAGAAAAGAAGCATAAGGAGAGAGAACTTCAGCAGCAACTACAACAAGCGCAGCACAATCAATCAGAAAACACTCTCTCAGTTTACTTAGATCAATTTGGAGCTACTGCTAGCTATCAACCACAGTTGGCATCCCAAGAAGAGCTTGATTTACTTGAAGATGCAGTCTTCAGAGAAAAAAGATATCGCCGACAAGAATCAGAAGACCAGTTACTCCAGCTATCGGAAGAAAGGAAGTCTACGTTTCTTACTAAGTGTGAAGACTTAGCTCAGCAAGTCACCCCACTTCCATCCAGTCCCAACACGACATCACCTCTTGACAGAGCATATTAGTTATTCGAGTCTGTCATGTCGATGCTACAATCCGAGCTTCTCAAAAGACAACAGGACCAGGCTGTCGAAGTATCTTCTCTCATGGCAAATAATTTTACCGCCTTCACATAAGTCTCAATTTACTCAAGCAATATGATATTCAAGCAGAAAAACTTGTCGAAGTTCTGAACAACTGGTATGTACATTATGGCGAAGTCTATAAAGAACTTCAAAAGACAAGAACATTGTTAGGCACACTTCATTGTCAGCGCTTGACTGCAGATGAAGCACTTACTGAAACACTTGATAGTCAGATCATCATGGAAAATAAAAAAATTGGACAAACTAGAAAAATAGGAAACACAGTGGATATCTCAAGCACTCTACGGCCTCAACAAACTTGAAGAAATTCAGCCTCGACTTCGACATTTACTTGCTGCTGCCCAAGAAACAATTACCATATTTGGACTCGACATGATCCATTTACAGACTATATCCACCCACGACAAGATGGAAAACTTGTCAAAGCTCACGAGATTGATTGTCGACATTCAAAATTTGTTGCATGCCTGGGAAGAGTTCCAACACCATCTCTCTGTTTCTACCGAAGTTATTCTTGCAGTCTGCCTGCAGAAATCTGATGTTGCCAGCTCCAACTTACCTTCATCATAATGGTCTAGTAAATATTTTTGTATTTTTGATCTCTCCATTTCTTCAGGACGGAGAAATATTTTGAGGTGGGGGAGATGTTGGAGGGGCCTAGGTCGGCCTATCGACTAGGCCCTTCGCCCAACCACTCTGAAGTATAAGTCGACAGGCTGTGTCGACTAGTATAGGTCGGGTCGGTCAGTTAGACCAACAAACGGTTATGTAACTGCATTGAAAGATATATATAGGCTGTTGAGCCGATGTAATGGTTAGGTTGGTTCTATGCTTGTATTCTGCTCTTGTTGGTTAATATAAAGGCTTGTGCTTATCTCTATCTGTCTCATCTGTTGTATCTGTATCATTGTGTATGCTTGCTTATAACATGTAATGTATCTATGGTAACCGCTTGAACCTTGGGACTACAACAGTTCTATAGATTTTCGATAAGGTCGGGCTAGACCGACGCAGGAGAAGAAGTTTTCGCTAGGTATGTGAACGGCTTGAAATATTCCATTCAGGATGAATTGAGCATGTCAAGATTCAAAGAAGTGGGCGAAGCATACCAGTTAGCTCTGAAGGTAGAAGAGAAACTGTCAAGGAAATCCGCAGTGACCAGAGGTCGAACAATTGGTCGAGGTGCGAAGACTGTTACCGCGAAAGGTCAAAGTAGTGGTTACAGGAAGGAAACTGTTGAAGATAGTCGACATGCGGAAGGGACATCGACAAGGGAGAAAGCTCAAGAGAACCAACACGATGGTTGTGAGAACCGTGGTCGAGGTGTGTATGGTCGAGGTGGTCCATCCGACCGAAAGGGAGCTAATAGACCAACCATAATCTGTTACAAGTGTCGAGGAGCGGGACACAAGGCATATGAATGCCTAGAGAATCTACATGTTGCAGAGGAGTCGAAACCCAAACATTGAAGGGATGAGAAAGTCGATGAGAGGGAAGAGTCGGCATCCGATAGTAGTAGAGAGGAGAAAAGGAGAAACCGAAGTCTGATGGTCAGCAGAACACTGGTTTAAGAGGATAAACGCAATGAGCAAGAGCTGGCACAGCGAAAGGCGATCTTTCGAATGGAGGTGTGAATCGGCGAATGGCATTGCAAGACCATAGTTGATGGTGGAAGGACTGAGAATATTTTGTCGATAGAGGTGATCGAGAAGGAAAAGTTCAGATGTTGAGAACATCCACACCCTTACAAGATCTCATGGTTGCAGAAAGGACACCATGTGAAGGTGACCAGACAGTGCCTAATTAACTTCAAGGTTGGGAAGTTAGAAGACTGCGTACTTTGCATCGTAATCCCCATGGACACGTGCCATCTGTTGTTAGGAATACCATGGCAATATGATTGGAAAATGATCTATGATGGTCAGGACAACACAATCACTGTGTGGAAAAATGGCGTGAAGAGGACTCTTAAGTCGAAACCGGAGGAGCAAGCCAACGGTAAGCAGGGCGAGAGCAACTTTTGGGAGAAGCGCGTGCTGATATGTTCAGTGAAAGAATTCCTTGCAGAAGAAGAAAAGGAGTCAGGGTGTTATGCTATCATTCCAAAAGGACCATTTGTCGAGAAGGATACAATGGAGGAGAAAATTCTGGTCGAAGTCGGAAGGATGCTCGAAGAGTTTCAGAGCATAGTGATCGATGAGACACCGACGGGATTGCCGCCGACAAGGAGAATATCCCATCATATTGACTTGATTCCAAGGTCGATTCTTCCAAACAAGGAATCGCATAGGATGAGTCCGACGAAAGGTCAGGAACTTAATCGACAGGTCCAGGAGTTGTTGGACAGAGATTTGATCAGAGAAATTCTGAGTCCGTGTGCGGTACCAACAATATTAGCGCCGAAGAAAGGTGGAGAATGGAGGGTGTGTAAAGACTCCAGAGCTATCAACAAGATCACAATCAAGTATCGGTTTCCATTTCCGAGAATGGATGACTTGATGGATTGTTTAAGTGGAGCGAAGTACTTCACAAAGATAGACCTGAAGAGCGATTATCACCAAATTCGGGTTAGAGAAGGAGACGAATGGAATACAACATTCAAGACGAAGGAAGGGCTGTATGAGTGGTTGTTCATGCCATTTGGATTGACTAATGCACCCAGTATGTTCATGCGATTGATGAATGAAGTACTGAAACCATTCTTGGAAAATTTTGTCGTAGTCTATCTAGACGACACTCTGATTTTCAGTCAAACCAAGACAGAACACTTGGGACACATCCAACAGGTATTGCAGAAGTTGTAGGAAGAGAAGCTGATGGTGAACCTGCAAAAGTGTTTCTTCATGAAGGAAGAATTGGTATACTTAGGATTCGTAATCTCGGGTAACGGGTTGCTGATGGACCCAGAAAAGGTGAAGGCGATACTGGATTGGCATGAAGCGATAAGTGCGACTGGAGTGAGGAGTTTACATGGACTTGCCACTTTCTACAAGAAGTTCATTTGGGGATTCAGTCGGATTTGCACACCATTGATAGAGTGCATGCGCAAAGGAGAGTTCAATTGGACGAAAGCAACCCAGCGAGATTTCGACAAGTTGAAGGAAAAGGTCACTGAGAGCCTAGTGTTGGCGCTCCCAAATTTCGACAAAGTTTTCCAGGTCGATTGCGACGCAAGCGTAATAGCAATTGGAGCAGTGTTGAGCCAGGAGGGCCGACCAATTGCATTCTTCAGTGAGAATTTGGATGATGCGAAGTGGAAATATTCGGTCTATGACCAGGAATTCTATGCTATTGTCCAAGCATTGAAAAAGTGGAGGAATTATTTGTTTCCCAAGAAATTTGTGCTGTACACAGATCACCAAGCACTGAGATATCTGAATACTTAGTCGAAGTTAAATCAGTGGCACATGAAATGGGTCGAATTCCTATAGGGATACATGTTCGTGTTACGACAGAGTTTGGGCAAGTCGAATAAGGTTTCCGACGCGCTAAGTAGAAGAGTTGTATTGCTGAACACGACAACAGTTCAGGCAATAGGAATAGAGTCGGTGAAGATGGAGTATGCTACCGACGAGGATTTTGCGAAAGCATGGGAAGCTTGTCGCGAACCATGGAGTGTCGACAGGACTCCATACTTGGATTATTTCATCCAAGAGGGATACCTATTCAAGGGATGACAGTTGTGTATTCCCAGAGGATCAGTGCGAGAGAACCTAATTCGAGAGTTGCATAGCGGTGAATTAGAAGGCCATTTTGGCATCGACAAGACTAAGGCATTGGTCGAGGAAAAGTATTATTGGCAAGGAATGGTGACAGAGGTTGGAAAGTGGGTTTGACATTGTAGAGTTTTCCAGTTGGCAAGAGGAATAATTCAGAACACGGGGTTGTATGCAAATTTTCCGGTACCGAATACCCCATGGGAGCACCTGAGCATGGATTTTGTGCTAGGATTGCCGAATATGTAGCAGGGGAACGACTCAATATTCGTTGTACTCGATAGATTTTCGAAAAATGGCACACTTTATTCCGTGTCGGAAGAAAAGTGAGTCCATGGGCATTGATGTACTATTCTTCAAGGAAGCAGTCAGATTGCATGGGTTGTTGAAGAGTATCACATCGGACAGAGATACCAATTTTATGGGGCATTTCTGGAGAAACCTATGGAAGAAACTGGACACGAAGTTGTAGTTTAGTTCGGCATATCATCTGCAGACAGACGGATAGACCGAGGTGGTGAAAAGAAGTTTGGGAAACCTTTTGAGATATTTGACTCCCAACAGACCCAAGCAGTGGGAGAATGTGTTGGCGCAAGCAGACTTCACATACAACAATTCTGTGAATCAGTTGACAGGTTTGAGCCCATTCCATATTGTTCAAGGATGAAGCCCACATGGAGTGGTGGATTTGATCGAATTTCCAACAGAAATAAAGAAGACACGGATGCAGAATAATTCGCAGAGCACATGAAATAAGTTCATGAAGATGTGCGAAAGCACATAAAAAAGAGAAACGCGGCATACAAGTTGAGAGCCGACAGGAAGAAGAGACTACAGTCGTTCAGTGAAGGAGACTTGGTCTATGCTCATTTACGGAAGGAGAGACTTCCGACAGGGACTTATAACAAGCTGAAGCTGAAGAAGATTGGACCATGTAAGATCTTGAGGAAAATTTCGGACAACGCTTATGTGTTGAAGCTGCTGAATGACTTGAGCATTTCACCAACATTCAATGTCTCATATCTGTACAAGGTGGAAGAAGGGTCTAGCAGCGGAAGCGCAGAAGTGTCGAACATCGACTGGACAGAGAAGATCCCAGATTGACACAAGGAGGAGATCGAAGAAGTAATAGAGGAATGCGAAGTCAGGCATATGTGTAGTTCGCAAAGAAAAGAATACTTGGTGCGATGGAAGGATGACGAGTTGCAGGAGGCGACATGGATTTCCGAAGAAGATTTCATGAGACTGACGGACCAGTCGAGTTCTTTTTCACCTAGGGAGTCTGATGCAGGAGCATTGGGGCCTAGGAAGATTAGTCAAGGCTAATCGATGTAAGGGAGTCGACCAGAGGGAGTGCCAACGACCGCTGGTGCGTGAAGCAGATTGACTCGTCGAAGTCAATAAGTCGAGTAAAGAACTGTCAAAGAAGTCAACAGATGTGTGAAAAGAGGTTGAGAGTCGACAGGTCAATGTTGACAGACGACAGTCGATATGCGATAAGTTGTCGCAGAGTCATAGGTATGTCAATATGTTGTCGAACCGCGACATCGACAGGTTGGGGCATGAGCCAAGTGAAGAGGATGGGTGGATTAGCGAAGCCTAAGTGCAGAGTGAAGCTGATAGGAGAGTCGTAGCTAATGGAAGGTAGTATGGTTGACGTGATGGTTTAATGTAGCTTGTCAAAGGAAGCGTAGAAGTCAAGGGGAGTACCTCACAGCAGTTCAGAGTTGTTGAGGAAGTTAATAGCAGTTATTGGAGGTGGCTGAAGACATGACAGATGTCATCACGTGCATAGTCTTTGCAGCACGGTCGAGGCGCTGACAGTTGTAGGTCTGCAGGATCATGGAAGGATCGACTGACAGGAGGATGCGTGTCTCAGGTGTTGGAGTGGACATTGGGAATAGCAACAGTAGAGTAGAAGACCAGGGAGTTTGGGTCAGTTGAGGGGGCGAGGGCATTTTGGAAGGACAGTTCCATTTTGTTGGAGTTGCAGAGCAGAGTTTGGGGAGAAGTTCTATAGATTGGAGAGAATAGTCACACAACTTCTGAACGCAGAGAAGATCGAGCCATATCTTAGAGTTCTGTAGCGAACCGAGAGAGGGTGAGGTTGACACACAGAGAGAACACACCACAATTACTTCTATATTCTCATCACACAATTCCGGGGAAACATCCCGTAACAAACTATGGAGATTAACCATAGTCTACTAGCTAGCTGTGATAGAAAATAAGGGAACTGAAAGATCTTTCTTAGAAGATTCATGATGATCAACAATGTCCTCGAAAACTGAAAAGTCATCCATTTGTTCCTCTTTCAAAGGGATTGATGGAGTGATAGGTACTTCATTGATTATAAAATCCTAGATAATGGTATCGTCTCGATCAGCTAGTTTTTCAGTGATCTTCCTTCTCTTCCTCTGAGAGAGTTGTATGCAGATGGATTGAATCTCAGAGTCCTCTTCTTCACTACCACTGCTTTCATCTAGAACACCTGCATCAAAAGGTGGCGAGACAGGTTATTGGTATAGAAGAGGATGAAGTTCTTTCTCTTCACAAAATCTGACCGAATATTTGTGATCTCTCTACATCTTTCTCACAGTATAACTGTCAGAAGGAAAACTTATGAAAATTAACTAACAAGACTTTTCTATTGTGATGTGACGAGCAATAAATTGCCCATGTTAACGTCTATATTTAAAGGAAAACAATAAAGATTCCAGGAATTACTGAGCGTAATGAATCGCCATGATTGAAATCCCACAGCCTGGAACTTGCAATTATCACGTCTGTATTGAAATAACCCATAGCATGTATCGATGAAAATTGGGTTAAGATAGGATAAGATTTGCATTAATTCACGTATGATTTAATGTCAAATCTCAACATTCGATTAGCTATGAATTAGTCGAATCAATGATTACCAGTACATGTTTGGCCGCAGGTGAAAATCACGGTTTAAAACCTGATTACAAATGAAAAAATGGTAAAGAAAAATGGAAACAAACATAGTTATCCAAATCAAAACAATCCAATATCAACCGCAGAATCAAGGTGAATCAACGGTTAAGATTAACCATGTAGGATGCGAAAGAAAGTTGCGGGAGTTTATTTTGAAAATATATACATTTTTCCCGCAATCTGCAAGCCACAATTGCGGGTTGCGAGATCGCAACTCTAAACATTAACAAACCAGAAGTTTTCACAATCCGCAATCCACAATTGTGGGTTGCGGGTTGCGTAACGCATGACGTGAACCTATTATTTAAACACTTTCCGCAATCCGCAATCTACAATTGTGGGTTGCAGGTTGCAGAAATGCAAGGCGCAAAACTATTAAAAAAGTATTCCCCATCTGCATTGCAGGTTGCGGGTGCAAACAACCACGATTATTTGAAAAACAATTCTGCATCCGCAATCCGCATTTCGAGTTGTGGAACAAAAATGATTTAAAACTAAAAAACCAAGCTTCCGTGATATGCATTGCAAATTGCGGAATTGTGGGTTGCGGAAAGACTGATTTTTTGGGAAAAAACTGTGTTTTCCGCAACTCACAAAAACACACAAAATCAAAGGAATTTTCCAAAGGGAAAATTACTAATTGAATCAAATCATAGCAAAGCAATAAAATCACGATGAAAAACCCCCAAAAATGACTAAGGAATTTAAGCATTACCTTTGCATATAAAAACTTGGGGCTCCCATGTTTTAATAAAACATGGGATCTGTTGTACCTACAACACAACTGTGGAGAAAATGGATGTCTATATTCGAGCTTTACAAAAGTGGTTCATTTCCATGCTCACCCAAGAGCATCAATCAGGTTGATTTTTTTCAAAATAAAATAAAGAATCATGGATCTAATTTTTTTAGACCATTGCATGATCTTGATGAAGATGAATTAACCATTGTGGAGGACAATATAATCAACGTATCGGTTTGGCTAAGCACATCAGTCAACAAAAATGTTTGCGCAGAGACTTTATATCAATATTGCAAGCGAATCAAGGACGAGAGGTCAACTAGACATTCTATCTTTGAATATTTCAAAGTTCATGATGTTAAAAATTTTCAATCATAGATTATCACTAACGATAATGTCATTGATATCTATAAAATTGCACCAAATCATCTCCAGTAACTGTACAGTATTTTATGCTCTAAAAAGCAAGCAAAATCTCCAGGTAAAAAGAGAAAGAAAGAATCTGAAGAGGATAATGGTACCAAATTACCAAGTGATGCTGAGAGAATATTGAACATATATATCAATAAAGAAGGGATGGGTAAATCCATTGACTCCGTCAAAGATAGTTCACAGTTTTCTTGTCAATCTTGTTATCCTACATCTTTGGTCAACACACTAAGATCCATTGCATTTTTTGGTGCGGCAATCAGTTGTGAATTTGTTGTTGTTGATATGTGTAATTGTGATAGTCACTGGACATAATAAGATATGCTTGCGTTGTTGTACTACTTAGAATCAAATGAAGCGGCATGTACTTGTATTTTTTATCTGATATGGAAAAATCTTGTTTGATTTCTAAAGCTTTCACACTTTTCAGCAAGAAAAAAAAGGTAACGCAGAATCCTACCAAGGGAATTTATAGAGATTTATCCAAGGAATTATTTATAGGATTCTCTATTATACAGTGTTAGATAATTGGAAGGGATGAGGATAATTGGTCTACTTTTCAAATAGATATGGATTGGAAGGATGAGGGCCTACCAATGAATGATTTACCTTTTCCCAAGGTTAACAATGATATTTTGAGAAGCCATGTTTTTGCAAAAGAAAGGACACAAGAATTTTGGGATCACATAGTTTCTAGACTGGTCTCTTCTTGAGGTAAAGCTATTTCATTATACGCAAGAGGTAAATTTCTTTGTTCATTGATCAGGTTGCCAGATAGAATAGTTATTTCTATTGTGGAGACAATACAATAAGAGTTGTTTATGAACAGTTTCTATCATGAATTGGGTGTAGACCAAGGTATTTGTATTAACATTTTCAGATGTCTTATTTAATTGTATTTTACTTTTCTCCGTCAGTTATGTTCAATAACTTCTTCAAATTCCTTTTCTACTACAACTTCAAATAAAGATCACACTCAGGTATCGTCCAATAAAATTATAGTATCCGATGACGGCATTGAATGTGATGGAGAATCCACAATGAAATACCAAACTGGAGAACAAGATGGACAAGAAGGTAAAAAATTATTTTCAAATATCTTGGTTAAATTAACTAAATTATGAACGAGGATAGTGACCTTCAATACTTGCAAAAAGTTATATAAATGTATGCTTGCAAATTTCCAGATCAAGATGATTGGATTGCTATTCAAAATGTGGATCATCCACAACCAGAGTTGGCATCGACGATGTCCATGGATATTATCCAACAAATCACATTGGATAATAATGAACCAGGTCAAGATGATTGGATTGCTATTCAACATGTGGATTATCCAAAACCAGAATTGGGCTTGACGATGTCCATGGATATTAGCAAACAAATCACATTGGATAATAATGAACCAGGCGAGAGCTTGGATAATAAATAACCAGGAGAGGGCTTGCTGTCAAAACGAGGTATCTCCAGCAATGTTACTCACCACTCAAATGTTGGCCTGGCATTGACAGGTAAAATACAGATTATTTTCTGCGTAAATTGATGAAACAAATTTATTCCGAAGTATATAATGACAAGCAATATTTATGTGCAACTCCCCATACAAAAATGTTATTGATATTAGAAATGGAAGGTTTTCTATTTCATAATTAATTCATAGAAAATGACTCCAAAAGAGAAAAAAAGGGAAATAAAAAAAATATTGTTGGAGGGAAAAAAGTGAAAAAGGGGGAAGAAAGCACTATTGGTGAATTTGAATTTAAACACAAAGAAACCTTATATGAGTCACGAACATATGCCAAACAGTTTTTGGGATTATGTCTTTCCAAATTCAATGTTGGGATTTGGTCATCTGAAAGTGGGGTCAATGAGGGGAAGTCATTGTTTACAAAAATTTTGAGGGTAGGTAGTGCAAAAAAATCATATGGGGAACAAATTTTATTTGTATGGTTTCGAGAGAGATGTACCAACGATAAAGAAGGACATACACAAAAAAATATGGAGAGTGTGTGGGAGGAGTTCCCAGTGACATCTTCGCAAAGTAATACATCAATGATTGTTTTGGAGGGTGATGATGTGAAAGCACATCCATGTGAAAACTGTATTTTGAGTAATCCCTTTATTACATCGTCCGCTAGGACAGATAGTGAATTGGTACATCGAATCTTGTAAGGTTTTAGCAAAATGCATGAATCAACTGATATCAAAACCTTCACTACGTTCTTCTAGTTGAGTGACAGCCATCAAATGTAACCTATCATGCCTCTTTCAAGAGCGGGAAACACTAGATGTAACCTATGGAGATTTTAAATCATTCAATGCTGTTTTTTTCGGTGACGTTGCTATTTTCATGTGAATCTAACATATTATTTGTTCAATGTTATGCTTTTATTACATCATTTGAATCTGTGAAATTTTTGGTGATTTTTGTATTAATCTTTGGAAATCAAAATCTTCATTTACAGTTGCATTTTTGTGATCATTAACTTCATGAACGAAGTGTTGTTGTTGTGGTTATATATATAGTCACGGTTATTGTATGCAGTCTGGATATCACCGCAAAAGAAACTATTGGTCCTGGGAGTAGAGGCATTGCTCTTTAGAGTTCGGATGTTATCCAACATTGAATATTTTTCCAAACAACCTCATTTTGTCCATAATTGTTATCGTTATTATGAACGAATGTTCAGCCATGATATTATCAATGTTTCCCGAGAACATTTTGAGGTTTCTCTGTGGTTTTCCATGCTCGACAACATGCAAATTAAAAAATTTCTTGGTATATTTGACTAGTTGAAGAATGAAGAATTTGTATTTATTTGTGGTTGAGAGCAATGTAAACATAGTACTATTTATAATTACTCAATGTCTTCATATTATAATGTTGGTGAAGTAATGCACATATACAAAAATTCGTTACAGGATGTACTTATCCAATATAGAGATATATATAAAAAAATGGACATGCTGTTTATAGATGAAGGGCAATATCATTCAACAGATAATAGAAAGGAAAACTGCTTGAAAATGCCAACTAGTTGCACATTTGATGGTTCACAAGATAGATAAATAACTATAAAAACAATGTTGTGTTCTCTGTTGAAATATCTTGGGCCTCGTTCAAAAATGAGGTGTTGGTTAAAGACATTCAACTTCAAATGACCGTCATATTATATAGACAACAATACATTTAGTGTTTTGTATATTTTTGACAACTTCTACATTTAATTGATGTAAATTTTATTGGACAATTCTCACACTATTTATGTACATTGTATCATGTATCTAGTGATGTGTTTAGAAAATTGCAGAACATGAAAGAAATATACTTAGAAACATTGAAACATAATATTTTATTGACTAGGTTGTGTGGGTGTTTTTTTTGTTTGCAGATACTAGAAGATCTATTACTAGTAAACCATTGATTATTTTCGATTTCAATGGAGTTTTGTTACACACAGTTATTAAAAAAATGAAATTCAGATTGCCATGAACACTGGATATCGAATCAACCACAAAGTATTATTTTAGATGTCCAGGATTTAGGGAATTTTTTGAAAAATGCTTTAGTATATTTGAAGTTGGGGTATGGACATCTGCACAACAAAAAAATGTTGACGAGTTTTTTCCAACATTATTACAAAAAACAAGATTGCAAAGAGAACAATTTAGAGTAATTTTAACACAAGAATATTGTTCTTGCATAGCCAGAGAGGGTTATCAAGGTGATGGAAATCATTATGTATTTCTCAAGCCTTTAAACAAATTTTGGGACATTTTGATCCATCGTTGGTGCTAGCACTCAAAATGACCCTCAAGGTTGTGGGAAATGGCACTTCGAGATAACCACAAAACCAAGCTTTAGGAAAGAGAGCTAGCTTCTATCTTTCCAGAGAGGGATCTCTCAATGTTTGTTTATCAAGGTCAGACATATGAATTAAAATTAAGATCAGACTGTTGTTTGGTTGAAGCAAGGTGAACATTCATTCGACAATGGAGTCAAAATACTTAAGATGGTAAAGGGGCAATGCTTTGCATAAGAATTCTTAACAAAGGAAAGGTAGTTACTCACTTACAGTCAAAAATTTGTTTTCCTAGTGATAGGGAAGAAAAATAAGAACAATCCATTAACACAGAGCATTATAAGATGAATTCTGTATTAAATTTAGTAGAAAAGGTTTGTCTATGCTTGGAATCAAAGAAACGGAGCATAAACATATGAATTATGCCTCAATATACACTTATCCAAACATGAAAAGAAAACAATATGGCATAGATAACAAGGAAACATTCACATGAAGAAAAGGAGATACAAACTATAAAACAAATAACACAAGAATATCTGCTTCAAATCACTTGCTCGGCTCTGCCCATTTTATTAAAGAAGTATCTCAAATTTACACAGCACAAGGACTCACGGGTTCCAACCAACAACCCTTCACTCTCCATTACATATGAATATATATAGGAGGTGATAACCTCAATTCTCCAGCTCGAAATATTATAACCTAGCTTCCAAAACAGAAAGTTGTTACAAAATTCGATGACACCTATATAGACAGGCTCATCCTTTTCAAGAATTAGTTACAACAAAAACAACAAATGCTGACAAGTAGGCTCAACATCCTTTACAAGTGCCCTCGAGCATTTACTAGCTAGTAACAAACTCTAGTAAATAAGCAAAAATCCTTGGTAACTACTTTCTTAGGCTGCCAATCTTCATGATCCTTGAATCTTTATGGATGCAATGTCAACTTGGCCTTTCCATACTTCTCAACGGTCTTCCACTGGTCTAGAGATGGAAATTCTGACGTGGCCACCTCCTTCAACAATAATCACATCTCTCTATGATCCCTGTATGAATATTTTTGAAGGTGTGTACATGCTTCTTTGAAGACTAAAACTAGCTCAAATTCCTTTGCCAATTTATCCACGAATGTTTTTCCTGACAATGACTAGTTCATGCCAACAAAGTCTGTATAATCCAACTTGCACCCCATCAACCTGGTTTGATATTCTTCTTGTGTCAGCATGGTTCCATCTTCTTCCCAAAAGAGGGGAAGTCCCTTCTTGAATAGTGAATCAAACATCTCTCTGAAGAGTTTTACTTGATGTGCTAAAATGTCTATCCTTATCTGAATTGTGTCCAGCTGGTGATGCTTGTTCACCACCTTCCTTGCCCAAATGATTGTAGACAATCTATCCTTGATGTTAGCATCCTTCAACTTGTCCTCAGTCAACCCATTCAGAAACTCAATGGCATTTTCAGCACACTCCATAGGCTTCTTGTTCAATTTATCCTTTACTGTTGTTATGCTTCACTTAGCCAACTTAATTACCTTTTCTTTGTCTAAAACAAAGTCAAGGTAAGGCCTTAATTTGTCTGCATCAGCAATGATTCCATCCCAAATAACTGGCTTTGCTTCCTGCAATGAAGCTTGACCTATAGCCTGCTTTACCAATTCATCATACTTAACCTGCAGCTCTAGGTACTTGGCTTCCCATGTCTTCATCTCCTGCTCTTCCTCTGTAACACTGCTTTCTAGGTCTGCCTTCTGCTTCTGCAACTTTTCCACTTCTAAATCCTTTAGACTTGCTTGTGCCATGGCTTGCACAATGGATAAGTCACCGGATTCAATGGAGGAGGGGGTGATCATATTCTCTAATTCTTTGCCCTTCTCCTCCAATTTACTTTCAAGGTCTTCGACTTTGGCTTTCAAACCTTTCTCACTTTCCACCACGAGATCTATATCCACCTACCAATGCTTTTCCTTCTCTTCAAACTCCAACAACTTTTCTTTACAGTCTATTAGTTCATTATGCAACTTTTCTCTCTTCTCCTCAAGCTCTGTTAGCTCTGATGCTTCTACCAGTTGGGTAGAAGGAATCTTCAATTTCTTTTTCAATGACTGAATGGTATTATCTTTCTCATCTAGCATCTTCTGAATTCTATCCCTTTTGTCTACATGGCCTTTAGTAGCCAATATGTTAGCCTACAGCTTCTTCATTTGTGCCCTATGGGCTTTGTTCTCCACTCTTTCTTGCATGAGCTGATTTCCAACCTTGTTCTTACTGGCTTGCAGTTTGGACAATTCTAGTGCAGCCTTTAACAGTTTGGCATAAATAGCCTCCCCGGTTTCTTTGTGCAAGTGGATCATACCGGGAACAAGCATATCTTCCAAGTTCATTTTCAGTTCAATGGCTTTGTTTTTTGTAGCTAAGGCCAAGTTCAAAGTGTTCTGGGCATGACTTCTGCTATCTACCAAAGACACATCTTTATTGGAAATCTGTCTCACCTCTGCATACAAATTAGACTGCTTAGACTCCTCTGAGGCTGCTTCTGCGCTCTCTTTATACTCATTCAACAACTCTTCTCTTCTTTTGTCTTGTGAGGAAGGCCCAGTAGCTGTTTTGTTGAACACATATTCCCTGACCTCGAAGGCAGGAACCTTAACCTTCACCTATTTTTTCTTGCCTTGACGAGTTGTCACCAGTACCATCTACTGCTTAGGTTCTTCTACTTTCTGCCTTTTTGAAGCTCTTTCTGTGGCTTCATCTTCCACATCCATGGGATCGATGACTTCCAATTTGTTGGATCCCCCAAATCCATTGGCAAGAGGTATATTTTCTCCAACTGTTGGGACCCATCTGGAGGAGCTAGGCAGTGGTGATGTGGCTTTTGGGACAGGGGGTGGAGTCATCTTGTACATCTACATCCAGTTTCCCCTTGCTGGGCTATTCCAACCAGTTGGCAGTCTCTGCCATTCCTGCAATCTCAAAGTGCACAAAACCTTTTATGTTACTCTCTTTTCTTCTGTTTGAGATGATGTGGTGGGGGTCATAATTGATGGCTTCCTTTGTTCTGAATCCCATCTCTCTTACCATACACTCAATGGTTGGAATGGAAGCCTTGCTCTTGACGATGAATGAGCCTACAACCCATGGGAAAGCAATATTTGAGGCTTTCTTAGGGTCCAAAAAATGCTCAGCTTCTACTCTTAGCTTCTTCCTGATGAATTCCAACGTAAATACTCTGGGGGTTAAAAAACATGGCTACACATAGGGTGAATGAGAAAACCCATAAACTTTGATTGTTGTGCTATGCTTTGAGAGAAACCAGTCCCCTATCTTCTTCTCAGGAGAAGGTTGCAACAATTCCTTCATTTCTGTTAACACTCTGGGCAGCTTCTTCTAAAATAAAACATTATAAACCTCAGGCATGAGGTTGTTCATGAATTTACTGAAGTCTATGAGCATCTCCTTTGTAAGCATCAGCTCAGGAAGCTGCAAGTTCTCTTCATTAAAGGACAGGAACATTCTCAGCAGATATGACTGGAATCTGAAGCTTCTAGTTTTGTGGAAGTCCACTAGTTGAGAATGGATATTCTAAGCTAGGGACTCATCAAATTTAAGGTAGGCACACAGGATGGACTGACTGGGCTCATCAGACTCAAGTGGACATGTGCTGAGGACAAACAAAAGGCTCATTAAAGGATCAGTGACATACATGTCTGTATCTAGTCCTAGGAACTGGCTTAACATAGTTATAACACATTTGGATTCTTCAGTAAAGAGACGGATTTCAACTGGGAAGGAATGGCTCTGCAATGGGACATTAGGTTGTAGGAAGGCCCTGTAAAAACTCTACTTCAATTCAACTATGGACTGTTTGAAGTACTAAATTAGGTCTTCTTCCCTATATTCTTTGGATTTTTGCTAAAACTCATCCGAGATTGACAGGGCTTTCCTAACAGTGAGGGGATTGACTTGGCATAGGATCTTTGAACTGGATGCGTCCATAATTACCCTCTCAGAGGAGGAGTAATTGGTGGCACACCAGTCGACGAACTCGGGACAGTTTAGGGTTTGGTCGACTGCAAATAAATAGAAAAATGACTAGTAAACCTATGCACATCTACATTCTGTTCCCTAATCAGCTTCAATCTATCCTTTGTTGTCTCAATGGGGCCATTTGTCAAAACTATATCATAAACCTCGGTATCTTTATCCTTTAACAGTGTCTCTACTTTATGGAGCTCAAAACCTGGGGGCTCTACCTCTCTTAGCTCAACCATTTAGATAGTTTTGTATGGGACAAAAGGCCTACCTGGTTACTGACAGCTGGTCTGAGCTCCTGGCTGAGTTGTCTACTTCTGCACAGTGGTCGTCTGTCGCTTTCCAATGCAACCGAATCAAACAGTACTCAGATCCTCATGCATTCCATTTTTATATTATTTCTATTTTCTTATCAATCTTGCATCTCTAGCGATAAATGGATTCTTTGGGTCGTCCCTCATGCATGATCGATCCGGTACCGTTGATTTCTTTCCCCGCTTAGCCCCACATCCTTCCGCAATTTCCATCCTTTCAATTGTTTTCTTCCTCGCACCTTCAATCTGCGAATCCAATGGTGATCATTGATCTGGGCCTAACCTACACTCAGTCGTCCAAAGGTGTGGCTCCTACCAAGGTTTGCAGATTTGGAAAGTGTAAATAACCCGTGCATGTTAAATCTGCGAACTACACCTCCACCATCGATGCCTTTCCCTACCAGATCTGCACTGTCGAAACATGCAGTCCCTACCAAAACTTCGCAGATTTGGAAAATCCATTTCCCCACGCACTTTGAAATCGCGAACAAACTGATGACTGTAGATCTGTCCTTCCGCTCGTTGATCTGATTTCCAACTTGCTCGCAGGCTATCAACACTCCGCCCATGCTTAAACACCTCTATCTTACTTTGCGAGGTCGTCTTTCAGCCGTCGATCTCCACTGCCGCAGATCTACTCCATCCATCTATGCCCCCATATAACCTTGACCAAGTTTTTATAGTCCATTTTCATTGCAATGTTAAACTTAGGATTATTGAGCATTTTCATCCCGAACTTAGGAATAAACGTTATGAGCTCCTATTTGAAGCCTCTAGGTCGCATAACTTGAAAAACTGGGACCTTGCTTATTATTTTCAGGGATCTAAACCCTTCCAACCCCTCAAACCAAAACTGGTGCTAGCAGTTGGGATGCTACAAATACAATGATTGTAGATGACTCGAAAGTAAAACATGTTTGTAATGAGGAAGGAAACTGTATTATAAGAAAAACGTATACTTGCCAAGATGTCAATGACACATTCTTGTTAGATTGATTATGTCCTTGCTTGCTGCACCTGAATGGCGTGAGTGATGCGAGACCAATTGTGAATAAAATGAAAGTATTTTGTTAAATAATACACTTGAATGTTTGCTTGTATTATTATGTTCAATTTCACTGTGATTATAATTCTTGTAAAGTGTCGAGTTTGGTTTTCGAAAATGCAAAATCAAAGTTTGAAAGTGTTAAAATATGTTTTCAAAATTTCAAATTTAAGTATTGGAAGTGTCAAAAGCAGTGTTCCAAAAGGGAAAAATCAGGTTCTAAAAGTGTCATTATCATTTATCATATCGGAAAAGCGCAAAAAACAATTTCAAAAGTAGTGATATCAAAAGCAAAAGTATGCTTTTGGAACCTGGATTTGGCACTTTTGAAACTTGGATTTGGGTGTTGGCACTTTTGGAACCAGATTTTACTTTATTTTGAGGTTTAGAAAAGTTGTTTTTAACAGAGTCAAACACCAAATCTAATCCAAATGACTAGATCAACCACCAAGCCAGTGGAGAGAAGTATAATGCACTACGCGTCGAAACTTTGTCAATGCTTAGTGTATTTGAACTTAATGTTTTTATTTTTTCTCATCCATGTGGGAGTAAGCTCAACACGCAGTAAAGAAAAGTAGAGCCCGAGCTAAGTCTGCAAGTGACAAGGAATCAAGCATCCCGACGTCTGGAATCAAATGTTGAGCGTCGAAAGTGTTAATGCTATCAAGCATCATTCAAAGATCAACGCCAGGTGTGCCTTTGAATATCCAATTGTCAATAAAGAAGCCAGTGACAACTGCCATGAATTCATGGTCTTATCAATTTGAAATCGGTCAAATGTCATATTCTAGCGCCAAAGGAGAACTCGTCCAAACCCTAACGCAGCAATAAAAAGGCTCCCGCGAAATGTTTGGCAGGGCTTCCATCTATTCATGTATGATGCACCCAAACGTCATCAAGCAAAGGCACCAAGCTTTGATCAACCCCAAATGTGGCCAAGTGCCAGTTTGCAAAGGAAACGAACTGTCAATCTCGACTGCCACGCTTGATCACATTGAGCGCCATGGAATGTCCAAAGATCAATAGCAAAACGTCCAACTGTCAGCTCATTTTCTATTTATGATATCTGCCCAGGAAATGTCAAATGCCACTGAAATTCGATTGACTGCTTGTGGCACACCTCTTAAAATTGGACAAACTGCTTAATTAAGTACCAAGTCTTCAAGGTCATGTAACTTGGCGTCATGCGTTAAAGTGATTTTAGGGTTTCGAGGGAAAATGGCACTTTGGACTTCTTTTTGGCCTGCACTAGGATCTAAAAACTGTGATTGTTTTCAAAACAATGCATCCAATTCTACAATATTTTGTTGCAAAGATTCAACACGAGTTTGGTTGTCTGCTAGAAGTATTCTACTTATGATTCCCCCTTTGTTTAAATTTGGAGAACGCTTGGTATGTCAATGACAAGCGTAGTCCAAAACATGTCAACTAAGCATTCGGATATTCCCTTCATTTGTAGATCGAGACTATTGAAGAGATAGAGGATCGTCATTTCCCAAATGCACACGCAGAGTTAAAGAGTTGATATTTACAAAGGAATCCTCCATTTGTTCTTGCAGGTAATTAATATGCCAAACGCAGAGGAGAGGTCTGTTTAAATCATCAACACCTATCCTCTCATATTACCTATGCCAAACGCAGAGGAGAGGTCTGTTTACACCTATCCTCTCATGTGTCGAGCTCTCTCTAACAAGTTATCTTCATTCTATTTTTAAGGAGACTAGTTCCACCAATGAAGGAAGCAGTTGAACATTCAAAGGAGATTAGTTCCACCAATGAAGGAAGTAGTTGAACATTCAAAGAACATCCAAATCAATCTCTCATGGAATCAAAAATATTTCTGATTTTCTATTTTTGTAAAAGTTTGTTAAAGACATTTCTGATTTTCTATTTTTGTAAAAGTTTGTTAAACACTGGCTCGATGAGCATTAGTATATAGCTTAAAATTTTCAAGGTAATGAAGGGGGTTGTGAAAAGACTCATGTGCCTTGTTGTAATAGTTTTTTTCTAATATCAATAAAGAATTTTGAGCAGAAGTACATGAATTTTTTTGTCTCAAAGTTCCTTTTGTTGGTTATCTTCACTCGGTCTCTTAGTGAATGTCTTCTTTCTTTGTTAATCATGATGTGTTATCCTTCTGTTTTTTCAATGAATGTTTCCATGATATGGAATTCATCTTTGATACTCTGTATCTCTACGTTCAGCTATTTGCACCAGTCTTCTGATATTATAGCATAATTCATCCTATGCTAGATGCTTTGCTATGATTGATCTGTACTTTTCTTTCCTACCTCCACCATATTACAACAGTTTAATGTCTGATAGATTTCCAGATATCTTGCCTTTGAGGGAACCTACTCATATCAATCAGTCTTGAAGAACGTTTAATTGATATCTCATTTTTATGACTCCATGCCCAATGGATTCACACACTGCCCTACCACAATATTTTAAAAACTCTGATTTTTATAGAAGATCTAACCATTGTACTTCATTAAAAACTAGTTGCTATAGTGACATTGAGCAATTGAGTTTAAGAGAGAGCCCGCTAGTTTCTAATCCTAAAGCTAGTCTGAGGTTACCTTGGGAGCTCTCTTTACATCCAAGAGAAATTTCCAAGTGATAACACCCCACTCCCCTCTACATGCCCCTCTTAAAATATATAGGTTATGGTTTCAAAATTGTTGGAAATATCATAATTAATGAGCTAATAGCGTATCAGATATGCGCCGGCTGTGTCAGACCCCAGTCGGTTATTTTGTCAGTCTGCAATTTATGCCAGTCAGTCAGTTTGCATCCAATCCTAGTCACTGCAAGTTAATATTTAAATAGCCGCTCTTGAATTCGGCAAGATCAGATTTCTTAGGTAAAAATTAATTGCAGTGTTTATTGCAACCCTGTAACTTCGAGGAGAAGCTAAACCTAAGTTTTTTGTATAAATAGATATCTCCCTCAGAAGATTAAGTAGAGATGAAAGAGGTGAGGGAGTGAAAGAAGAAGAAGAAGTGAAAATCCATGAAGTAATTCAAGAGCCCGAGCTCTGTGTAAATGGTGAAAGATTGAAGTTAATATCATCTCTTTGTAAGTGTGCAAAGTTAGTCTATTTTACTGAGTAATATATATAAGTCTATAATTACCCATATTCATTCTCAAGAATGTTAAATGTTGTGTTGGGCACATCTTCTTCATATTTAGTTGTGTGAATGTTGTTTACATTTACGCGTAGTAAATCAAATCAAGAATTCTCAAGTATTTCACGATGGTGAATGCCCTAGTTTAACGCACAGTAAGTTTAATGTTTTAAGACAAAGGTTATTTAAGTTTGTGATATACACACTTAGATAGGTAAACAAAGTTAACCGCATAGTTAATCTTTGTAAAAGTGAAAAGTGTGTGCAAAAGTAATTTGTATGAAGTGCGCAAAGTCAAGTTCCGCAAAGTTAGAGAAGTGCGCAATTCATGCAAAGTAAAGTATTGTGCAAAGTTAAGAGTTGTGCATTTGCGCAAAGTTCAACTACGCAGTTGAAAAGTAGAATCGCGCAGTTAACCTTTGCGCAGTAAGAAAGTAGAATCGTGCAGTTAATCTGTGCGCAGTAAAAGGTTGAATCGCGCAGTTAATCTGCGCGCGGTAAAAGGGTAAAGGTGAATTGCGCATGTAATCTCCGCGCGATCATTTTGAAGTAAAGTGTTTTTATAAAGTGGAAGAAAATTAAAGTTAAGCATTTGCTAAGTCTAGCGCATGTCCTTAGCAAAGAAAAAGAAAATATTCATGTATCGAGCAGTGAATGTTTAAATTGACTACGTGTGCCCTTTTCCCTTCATTTGGTATCAGAGCCTAGTTTACGGAAAGTAGAATTTGTATTTACATAAGGAAAAAGTGATTAAGAATGGATTCCACTTCGGGTAATGTGCAAACCCCTATATTTTCTGGTAAAAATTATGAATATTGGTGGGCTGGTGCAAGCTAATGCTGGCCACTCATGATGCGTTAGTCACAATGTACTTATGCAAAAACAGAAATATGAACGTCAAAAAGCAATATTAGAGCTAGCTACACAACTTTTTGGAATATGGCGCAAGAAGATAAAACGTAGAAAATTGGATTACCTTCCGGAATATATAAATATTATTTATGGAAATTAAGTATAACTCCCAA